>JAODJU010000035.1:8679868-8700412 GCA_026776725.1 Gnathonemus echidnorhynchus | reverse complement strand
GAACGGAGGCCCACTGTGACATTGTGCCTCTAATAACTACTCGCTGCTTCCTGTCAGTTAACCAGTTTTCGATCCAAAAATAAAGGACATGGAACTAAGAATTAAGATTTGTTTAATGTGAATCTCTATGTATGTGAAAGCTGGACAATGAAAAAGCAGCACAGAATAAGTACCGACGCCTTTGAAATTTGTTGCTGGTGAGTACTTAGGAATGTTCTAGACTGCAAGGAAACAAGTGGATTCTGGAACAAATCAAGCCTGAATCAAATGGCTGGACTCAAGCTATCCTCTCTTTGGCATATTATGAGAAGACCCAGTGCAGTAGAGAAGACCGTGTTGCTTGGCCAAGTTGAAGGTAAAAGAGGAAAAGGATCACTACCAGCACCAGCGATGATCATGCCTTAGCGACATCTGAGGAACTCAGCAGAAGACAGGACATTCTTGAAGAATACCATCATTATGGATTTCAGGAGTCCACATCAGCTTGATAGCATCTAATAAATAAGATAGAGCACAGTTTCTTACAGCAGAGCAGTAGTGCTATATTATGGGATGCAGATAATTACTCAGGTTGATATATTAACTCTGTGAACCCAGACGATAGAGCAATACTGCTATGCAATGTTTTGATTGCAGTGATTAGTTTTAAAGTGCATGTAGTATATTCTTATTCCATTTTGGGTGGAGTTTTGTGCATGGTCAGTTGAGGGCTTCTTTAAGCACGCAGAGGGAGAAATGCCATCATTTGGATTTACGTTTATTCAATTGGCAGCTGCATTTTCACACAGCCTCTTGGAAATCAATGTGTCACGGCAGTCCTGCGTGAAGAAGGGGTGAGCAGCGTTAAAAAGAATTAGCATATAAAGCTTTAGGAGTTAGCTGAGCTGGGCAAATTCTAACAAGAGTTTAACAGCTAGCTGAAAAAGCAGATCTTTGGGTCTGGGGAAGGAATGCAGGTAAGTAAAACCAGGCCATCGAATGGATGAGAAAGGGTGAATTCATGTCCACAATCAGGAAATGACGTCTTAACGCAGGTGTAATTTCCATCCATTGCATCATGTATTACTATTCTATACCAGTCCTCTCTTGATGGACACACAACTCTCATAAGTAAATAAAAGTATTAAAAATGTAAAATGTGTTTGTAAACATACCAAATATCAATAACAGATGGCTAGCGGTGGGCTGTGCCTTTCCTCCATACAACATCAGCAGTTGTACAAAGGCCTGTATCAGCTGTACTGAGGCTCATAGAGATGGTGTCACAGTGGTGTACACCTTCCCTGGGTCTGATCCATGACTGGAAAACACTTGACTGCACAAAACTGGCGAGATTCTTCTGTGGCAAATCCTCTCAGTACTTATTTGATTTTTGCTGATGGTTTAAAAGAAGAGTATGCAGTTTTAGAAAATTATTGGTAACACTTTACATTAACTGCACCTTCATAATGCCTTTAAACAGCCTTTAATTACTGTATATTACGGCCTTAACAGATGTAATATACAGTAATAAACAAATGATAATAAACATTAAAATCATAATATAATCTTTGTTATTAACATATATTAAAGCTGTTAAGATATGTTATGTTGTTAAGGTATACTTACATGCTACTTATACAATAATCTATGAATGCATTATGAAGGTGCAATGAATGTTCTACAAGTGCATTATAAAGGCATTACGAAGGTGCAGTTAATGTAAAGCGCTACCAAATAGTTTCACATAACGCGTGCATATATATTGTCTATTGTTTTCTGAGAGCCATGGGTATGTTACTCTCTCACTTGGCAACAAGCTTTTTTTTTTTTTTTTTTTTAAGAAAAACATTTTCTGTTGACGTAAAGGGTTTAGGGTTACATAACAATGGTGTTTATTATATTATTTTATGCAAATTTCAGTAGTATTTTTTATAAACACACACACATGCATGCATGTATCCTTCATAATATTTACATAACTTACGGGCTTGTGCAAATTTGTGGATTTGTGAATACACATATGTATATGCACAATGTGTGATATCTCTTCTTGAAATTCTCTTAATGTGTGATTCCTCTGCTTAAAATGTCCTAAACTTGCACGGAGGTGTGGATGGGTCTTTTTATACCCTTCTTTTCAATCTCACCTCTGGTCCAGTCCCGAGTTTGGCACACTGATATATTTCCTCTGGAAATTCTAATGATAATATTTGGTGTCATGGCAACCAACAGGCTTTGTGCAATAAATAATCAATAATTAAAACGAGCACGTTGGAATGATTGATATTGCAAACAAAAAATGATGAAAATACGTTATATTAAGTGCTCGGCTGATAGGGTTGGGTTGGAGTTGCTGACGGATATTAACCATGGGAGAAATGGACTATTGAAAACACAATCTGAATTTTTAAGCTGTATTCTAACCACTAGATGGCGGAAGGTACTAACTGAAGGCTTAGACTTGGTGGAATATGAGTTTTATATGTCTACCGTGTCATATAAGATAATTTTAATATATAGGCTTTTTCAGAAGTAAAAGTTAAAACTACTATTAATAAGAGTGGTTACTGTAAAATCTATAATTCCCACATAATTGCCCATATAATTCACATTTTGTTGTAATTACTAGCACAGAATCCATAAGGAAGCTGAATACAAATACTGGCTCATTTTTAAATGCGATTATACAGCTATAATTCCGGTAACGATTTTCTGGGCATTTGTCAGTTTGGTATGCAGCGTTAAGCAGCCGCGGCTTAGTTAAAATGCCAACTACCGAAAACCGTGAAAACAGTGTTATTTGATTATGTTAGCTCATTTTCAAAATTAACTAGTGGTTCTTTTAAACTTGAAGGAAGTTCTACATTTTCTGTGTTCCATGGGTCCTAATGTAGATTTATTTTCCACTTTGCTAGTAGCACCTACTTCCATTTCACTGACAGGCAACGTTTTTCAAAACATGCCGCGTAAACGTGTATGACGAAAGGTAATGTCATTTTAATAAATGGGTATATTAATAATTGACATGCATAACTGCTTGTTGTTTTGTTGTCTCTGTAAACCCTAATTTTAACATTGTTATAACACTAATGTACGTTATTGATATTACTGTGACTACTGAGCATTTCAGTTCAACCTTGGTCACACAGATGTCTGGGATTACTTGGCGTAGGCCTCGTCTCCACAGTCCTGCTCCACAGTGCCCAACCTGCATGTACTGTACTACAAAATTACTGAATTACCTTATAAGAATCCAATGGAACTCCCCCCCCCCAAACATAAAAGAAAAAAAAAACGAACAAAAAAAAACTGTTGCCTTTCTATCTTATAATTGTACGATATAGCCATATTTTAATCAAGCCTTCCTATTTCTAATTAATAAACACAGAATAAGGAGTCATATGACTCGGTGACGCACGCTTATCCACCTTGCAGTCCGCGCCACTACGTGGAGACGCTCCATCCCGGGCGTTACTTCCTCCCGATGCCATTCTTGCTGCAGGGAGGAGCATGTAGGAGCATCACTTTAACTGCATACAAGGGACGGGCAGCGGGGGCTCTCCTATTACCCTTAAATTTTCTGTCAGAGGAGCGACATCTTAAAAAATTAAACGTGAGGAAAAAAGACTAACGATGATTGCCACCGAGTACTGCCGTGCAGCCGGGGACGTGTGACGGATCGCATCAGTGATAAGCCCAAGCATCAGTTTCCTGCACCAAAGCGAGCGGCGAGACATGCACAATACGGTGAAATCCTGGTAAGCTATATTACAGCGGTGCTCAAACTTACTACGGAAAAGGAACATGACGGATCGCTTTCTCCTTTGCCGGCTCGTACGCGTTATTGACACATCTGGATTTATTTTGTATTTGATTGATTATACGCCAACGCATTGTAATTATGTGAATATTATACGGAGAATCCCACTGTTTGAGCAGGTGAAAGGCATTCCGAGACATGACCGTAATGTCCATGATGTCTAGCGGGACAAATAAATATGTGTTAATGGGAAACTTAAAAAATGGTAGAGTGGCATGTGGTCGGATGGAATAAGGATTATCGGATGACTAAAAAACTACAACAAAGGCTTCTCTAGAGCATGGGGGCATAGTTATTACAGATGGATAACCATCTGTACTGTGGTTTAACCATAGTCCGCGGCTTAAGTGGGGACACTAACGCTATGTCATTTTCTGGGTGTCCATTCGTGTCCCTAAGCGGTGTCATTTTGCCGGTGACAAACATGAGCCGGCGAAACCCGTCACCGTGTTTAAGTGTTGAGCACTGGTTAATGGTTATATTGTATTCGTTGCTGACGAGGTGATCGTGCTCTTGATACTGAAAATGAAGGTGGCCCCTTAAACAGCTCGTTTCTCGGCTACAGTTAACATTTTTTTGGTGGTAATTCCTCTCCTTAGACCGTTTATGCACATGCACTTGGTGCATCCGGGTTGCGTGCACATTAGTCTACATACGTGGCTCTCCTGCCGCCGATCAGCCCTCGAATGCCCGCTTAGGACTGCGACCGTCGGGCAGCTCTCCAAGCACCATTATCTACCGTTTTTAAAAAATCAAGGTCAAAAAACGACATTGCAGTATCTCATATTCAGACATAACATCTAAGGTGGGTGACGACACGGCCGATTTCATGGAGGCTCCCGTGTGACGGCGATATCGTATCGAATGTAGAAAAGTCCAGGAAAATGCTGATTGCACTGAACGTGGCTTTATAACCTTTTTCTACAGCACTTTAAGTATTTTGCGGAAGGCAACAGCAATGCCGCAAATTACTTTTCCCCCATATCAGCACTAATTGGTTGCACTTCCTATACGTCCAAATGACTCCTCAAAAGCCCAAGCGTGTTGCCCTTTCGTTTTGGCATCATCTGTGTTTGAAACATATAACATATGGTATAAAAATACAGAATATAAATGGTGTTAGGTTGCTAAAGAGGATGCTCCCCTTAATTGCCCCAATCACATCTCGTTGGCTCCGGTTGAGCTGAAAGGTTTCGTGGGTTCCTATAAAAACATGTCAGAAGTACTCAAGAATTTAGTAATCTAATGTGATGGACGCTCGGTGGGATTAATGAATGATAACAACAACAACAACAAGAAAATAATAGTAATAATAGTATTAGTAATAATAATTAATAATAATAACGGTCTCAATATCTCATATATAAGTGTAAGTCTATGGCAATTACTAAGTATAGACATAACTTTGTAGGCCCATTAGTGGTTTGCATAAAAGTACATTCTAGAGTATGGTTATTGTTCACAGTCAAGGCCCTGAAAATGATTCTTGTGTACATTATAAGGCTTAAAAGAGTAAAGGGTTGTTTCTCTGGCTTAATAATACTGTGGTGTGCTTTGAACATCTAACTCACAAACAAAAAGACAGCCTTACATTTCAGGTGGAAACAAAACCCTATGTTCTTTCACTGTAACGTGATCGCAGCGCGAGTGTCTGGCCATTAGGGCACCGCTTAATTATGCAACAGAAAGACGATCGGCATGAATGGGACGGCAGGTAGCGTGATGCGGGGAGTGTTTATGAATGCTGGTGCTGGCTGAGCTGCATTTCAGTTGGAGGGTAAAAGATGGATGGCAACAGAGTACTTCCAGGGAGACGTGTTCGAGCTGCACGCTGACCGGGAAGCCGTATCGTAACTTTGTTCATGCCGCAAATTCGTACTATAACCTCGTTCACGTCATCGCACTGCCATATAGCTTAAACGGAGCAGTACGGATGGCAGGCTGGTGTCCTCACAAAATCCGTGCCCTACTTGAATATTGTTTAAGCTGCTCAGAGGTTTGGGGGTACGTGGGGTATAGGGATGGAGTGGCTATTCTGAGAACAGGTCACTTCTGTAGAGTTTCCTCAGTCTAGCGCAAGGCTTTGTGTTTTCTTGATTTTGTAAGGGTTAGAATCCTCCCTTGAGAAAATATTTGAACATTTGTTATTATGTTCATTCTTTCTAAGTCTACTCCAACAGAGTAAGACCAGAGTAAGAAACAGCTGTGCTTGTTGAGTCCTGAGAAAGATTTTAAAGTTTGCTGGTTAGTGAAGTTGTTGGATATTCTGTCACTTGCAGAAAAGTCACGCTCACTAAAAATATAGCATAGAAAGAGTCCTGCTGTAAAAAGAATTTAGTATTGACAGGGACAATTTTGTTTGCTTTAAATATGGCGTCTCCCTCACAACCTACGCCCTAACCCGCTGCCTGATTGCCACTCTAATTAGGAAATTGATGCCTTGTGCTTGCAACAGCGAATTAGGTTTCAAGTCACTTTGCATGTGAAATAATGAGCGTGGGCCAGTCTGTGATGTCACCCCGCTGCAGTTTGATCCATAGCTCACCGCGCAAAACTGTGAGCTGCGATGCCCCTAGGACTGAGTCACTCCTTTGATTGATGCCTGACGAGTTTGACACCCCGCTGCTGTCCCCCCTCATCTGCCGCGGCCTCTCCGCAGCACGAAGTCAACTAGTGACTGTGCAGATCAGTCACAACCCCCTTCTGGTAATTTCACAGTATATATCTGTATTTTATCTTCAGGTGCAGCAAATATCCTATGGGAACGAAAACAGTCAGTGGGATCACAAGGTGTAGCGGCCTGAATGTTTCACTGGAAAAGAACGAGATAGTGGCAGCTATTAATCTGTGAACTGAATGAATAGCATATAGTTTTTGGCAGTGCTTAACTATAGTGCAGCCATCTTGACATTAAGGAGCTGTGAGGCACAATTCATATAAAATTATAACATGTTGTGTCATAATGGTTATGCTCCGACAACAATAGATGCTGTCTAAGTATCACACGGTTGTAATTATGAGTGTTGAGTCCCTGTAAAGCTGAGGGCCTTTGACATAATAGATTAATTGAACCATTAGATTAACTGGCATTTTGTATACTGGGGGTAGTTTATCTTGTATGCAAAATTGTTATCATTTTCATTTCCCAAGGGTTGTTTGTCAAGTGAAAGGGGGAGGGAATCAGTATTTGTTAAGATAAATGCAAGCACAGACTATGGGAGTCCAGTAAAAAAAAAAAAATTCCTGCAATGCTTTCTGGGTATTCAAGATAGTAGAGTTGGCCAGTAGATATGTTGTGTCATATCAAACTGCGTGCATCATAACACAGTTAGAGGTGTGAAGTGTGCCCATTGATGCCTAGCCGTTGCTATGGAGAACTCTTTCACCATTGAGGCTACGGGCTGTAGTATTGGTACGGAGACCTCAGCATGGATGTATGTTTGCACATACTTGTTCTGAGTGCTTGAGAGATGCCTTTCAAGACTCCGTCCTTGTGGCTCCACTCCTATTTGTATTCATCAGGGGTTGAATACTGTTTGATTAGAACTTCATTGCAAGTCAGGTGTTGGCTGGAGATATGGCCTGTTATTTGAATACAGGAATCGTGAGATAGCTGGATGCAGGACCCTAAACATAGCAGGTCATGTATTGAAAGGGATTCTCATCTAACTCCATTTTAGCAAGAGAAACAAGTGACCAAATACAGGAGCAACACTGACCAGTCCTGGTTCTAAATGGGATCTGATGGGTCCAGAGCAAAACCATGACACAAGTCACAACTGTGAAACCCGTTATACCAGGAACTCTAGAACAAGGACTGTGACCGAGTTCTTCCCATCTTTCCTTACAGTTGATTGACAGGTTTACCTGCAGTTACACCCGGTCGTCTACTTCAAGGTGACCAAGCTGGTGGTTATTTCAGAATCGAGAGGTCAACTGCTGTTCTAATGGTCTCCCATTCCTCAGTGACAGGATGACATGGGCTGTTAGCAGTTTCCAAAGCTTGTCCCCTTGCAAACACCATTGGATTGACCCAAAATATCCCAGACTGGATTTTTTAGAAGCAAGAATCTGGAATAAGACATAAACAATCCGTACTTAAATTTGAATATCTCCACTTTCATGCTTTGCTGAATTACTCGGGGTCTCCGTTGAAAAGAAGAAAGCAGTTTTATTGCATGACTGTCTTAACATACATGGGTCTGTTGAGTCATGCACTGTTCGCTGCTGTGAGTAAAGAGGAACTTGATTTTGGCACTTTGCTCTACACAGAGCCAGAGGCTTAAGCTACTGTATAATGTACAACATTGTAGCTATTTTTGTGTGAGGGGCTCATCAGAACATTTGAGAAAACTATGGATATTGGCAATAATTTGTCAATGTTATTGTTCAACGTTTCACATAAACAGTAGGGAAGCTTTGAGCCAATCCCAGGAAGTGTAGTACACAAGGCAGTGGACACCCAGGACAGGATGCCAGTCCCTCACAGACCACACAAGGAGCATGTAAGCTCTGCTCATTTTGAACGGGGTATTTAATGGTCTGTATTGTGTCAGCTTGTAGTACATGCAAGTAAAGGATGTGTCATCTGAAATTTTTACAGTTGGTGACCCTTGAGAGCACAGGACATCTCAACCACAGTAAGGCTCAACCAGTATACCGGTTGACCCAAAAAATCGGCCAATATTAAGGTTCCGCAAAATCATCTGTGGAAAAACTCCCTGATAAAACATGGATAATGCCTCTGTAAACGTATATGATGCCGCTTTCTCGCTAGAGACAATGCTGAGGTAATCTCTTTGTATTATAACATGCAGGTGTTTGCCAGAGATTATTAGCAAGTTTGGCCAGTTATTGGTGATCGACTGGGAATGGAAGTATTGTAGTATACCTCTCAAAAATTTGTGCTATAGTTTTGTTAAATAGAACAGACAACGTTGCTCTTGTATGAGAGTCCACATTACTGTTATACATATTACAACCGTGAATTTTTTTTGAGTCTTAGAAATCGAGTCAGTAAAGCATTTTTTAGAATGATCAGTGTCTTCGATTTTTGAGTGTACGAAATTATACCGGCTGTTGGGAATTTGTAGCTCCCTAAAACCTGTATGAGTATCAAAGATAACATGGGTTGGGCCCTAAACCTCACATTCCGTCAAGACAGAAGGAATTTGCTGAGGCGTCGTTTCACACGGAGGTGGGTTTGGAATGAGAATGAAAATAGTGAGAATACAGGAAAATGGCTTGGAAAGCTGGTGTGCTGTGAAGACTGTTATTCACTCTATTATTTTCTGTGACCTAGAAGCGGAAACTGTCTCTCAAGGGAACCTGAAAGGCTATACAGCTTAAAACAGGAGAGCAGCGTCTTTGTAGGAAAGAATATTCCATGCTGAGATGTTGCCCGAATGATTTGGGTGGGTGTTGGTTTTGCTGGTAATTGCAATGGGCTTGGGGTTAAAACGTGATTTCCTTCTGGACAACAGCGATGCATTATGCCAGCAATGGGTGCGGAATGTTCCGGAGCGTGTGAATATCGAAGGGTCAGGTAGCACAGTATTGTGGGATTCCGGCATGTGGTGTAAGAAAGCCGTATGTGTACAAGCTGTGGTACTCGTGTAGCATGCTGTTCTGGAGGTGACTGTTTGCTGCATGTTTATGGTGGCAGAATGTCTGCAGGGACCCTGGAGGAATTGTGGCTCTTAGGTCAGCAGTCTGATCTGTTTGGACCAGCATAGAGGTGACGGTAAAACATTGATTAGCTGTTGACCCTGCTCTTTGATGTGTGAATGGGTTGGCGATGAGGAAATTGAAACCTGTTTTGTTCCAGTGCTGCTTAATGAATCTTTGAGCACTTCTGTAAACAGTGTTAAACAGAAGGACGTACATCAGTTCAAAGCAGAACCCTGAACTTCTATCAAAACTTCTTACAGATCATGTTGCTGTATGTGCACCTGTTATCTTGTAAGGGAAGTACTCTTCGGTTACAGAGAAGTACCCGTTTATCTCAGGGTGTGAGCATCCTGTTAACAAGGTTTATGGCTAAGTGCCGCGTCAACCATAACAACTGTTGCTGTTTCCTGTTTCTTGCCACTAACCCCTCCACACTTCCTTCTCCTTGGGCTGTGACACTGTACCCTGCCCACTGTAAAAGCATTTGAATGTCCGAATCATTGGCAGAGGAGGTAGTTGGGTTTGGGTTGGGTTTAGGAGGGAAGCTAACGACCAGCTGCCAATCCAGCACGTGTCCGTAAGTCTCACAAGGTAAACCTGTGGGTAAATCGAAACCAAATGCAACTCTGGCGTCTCCAAGTCACTCGCAATATTCAGCTTGGGGTCTGATGCTGACCTAACTGCAAACTAGCTAAGCTTTGAATGTTTTTTAAATTTGGATGTTTTTCGAAGAGCAGTGATGCCGAACACCTCTGATCCGCTGCCAAACTGCGGCAGAATAGAGGACCTTCGTTTGCATTCACAATATTTATTTAGCGCACGCTTTTGTCGAAAGCGACGTACAGGGCAGGACGGCAGCTAGCTTAGATATAATGCCGCTAGGCTAACCAGTCACCTGTGACCTGTAACAAGTGCACGATAATTAAGGGAGTAAGGGCATTACAAAACACTAGGGAAGCAGCTACACTTTTGTGAGGCTTTGTATTTTTTTTGCCCTTGGTATGTAATGCTCCCCTATAAAGAGGACTTTGTTATGAGGTCATTTAATTGGATTGCAGCTCCCAACGTCTATGAGCGGAATTCACAGGTATGGCTCTCGTAGATGCCACACCGAGCGCCGTGAGGCTGCTGAACTCCCTAGCGCGCCTGCTGACATCCCTACACCCGAACCAGGGGTCCAGCTGGACCTGCCGCTCGATGAGCCTGCTGACGTTAGAGCTTTGTGGGAAGATGTCACCGCTTGGTGCCATTAGGGCGGGGGGGGGGGGGGGGGGGGGTTTTCCCCTTTTGGAAGCCGCGAGCTAAAGCGAGCAGAATAAACCCCATTACTGGGGTCAAAAGCTGCCAGTCTCAGAAGATCCTCCTATCTTACTCAAAGCAGATCAGACATCATTACAGATCAGCTGCCCGCAGACCCTCCACATGCCAGCTGTCAACATGTGACTGTGTGTCTAACAGTGCTGGGTCGGTGTACTTAACACTGTAAGTTAAAACAGGTGAGGCTCTGAAAGATGCTTCGTGTTTGGGATTTAGGGTTGTCGACTGTATGACATTTGCCCTCGTTTGGGTGTTTGACGTTGACCCTGGTGTCACTTTCTCCTGGGAAAGTGGCCTGGAAAACACAGAAGGGACTGTCACACCCTAATTAGCATCCCCTGCCTGCCTCCGAAACAAAGACTTCACCAAGGATGGAGAATTTACTCCCACGACAATAACTGCTTGGTGACTGAGTTATTAAGAATCATTTGTAGTGAAATGCCGTTATTATTAGGGTCCTGTGATGGGTTGGTGCCCCGTCCTGGGTTATTCCCTGCCTTGTGCCCATAGCTTCCGGGATAGGCTCTGGACCCCATGACCCGGCATAGGATAAGGCAGGGCTATTCAAATCACAGTCCTCAAGGTCCGAGCACTGTTGATTTTCCAGCCTACCTTTACCTGTGAATCAGGTGTGAAGCCTCTGCGGCCAACCGGAATCTAATTATTGAACTAACTACCTGGGAGAACAGAAAACAAGGCCTGGATTTCGAATAGAGGGCCAGATTTGTGGGACCCTGGGATAAAGTACGGAAAATAGATGGATGGAGGGTGGGTGACTATTGTGAATTGGCATCTATAAGTTTCCAATGGTGTGTGTGTGTGTATTAGATTTATATTGGATGGGGGGATCAGATGTCCCCCACATTGTGATAAAAACCTGTTATTTTGACCTTGTGGGGACAACTTTTCAGGTCCCCACAAAAATCTGTGAATGCAATCAAAAAATTTAAAACTCCAAAAGTCTTATTTTATTTGGTTACTTATGGTTAGGGTTAGGCCTGGGTAGGGGCTAAGGTCATGTTAGGAAGGGGGTTTTGCCCATAGAAATGAATGAACGATCCCCACAAAGTTATAATTGCAATCCTGAGTGTGTGTGTGTATATGCGTGTGTGTATCCTGCGATGGACTGGTCTCCCATTCAGGGTGTACCCCAGCCTGGAGCACTGTGCTGTCCGGGACTGCCCCCCTAGCCCCACGCCCATGGATAGATGGATAGACAGGTAAACAGCAATATTTGAATTTTTCCCTGCAGCCATAAGGCTAAATAAATCAGGCCACTACCTGCGTGAAAATACATCTCTGCAATCGGAGCAGAGATGATAAAAGCACAAAAACACATATTGCGATGTGACCCAGTTACCCCATAACAACGGAGGTGAGAATAAATCCTTCATAAAAAGGAGATCGGCCACATCTGCGGCTTTCCGGGCACGTCGGGGAAGCAGGAACGTATGGGCAGTAAATCTGCGGTTCTTGGGTGATTAAAGGAGCAAAAGGCAAAGAAAGCGCAATTAGTGAGGCACGGCTTTATTCTGAGAATTTAACACGCAAAATGTAAACGCAGGAGCGCTACGCAGAGACCGTCTTTCTTGCTAGAAGTTTCTGTGGCAGCGTGGATGGTTGACCCATGCCAGCTGGGAATTGAGTGATGAGGTCATCATCTGTCGTTGCCCCTATCCTAGGCCCATTTCTCGTCCTGGCTTCAAAACGACAAATTTGCCCTAAACGACTGGCACAAGCAGGCCCACGTGTCCTGTAAAGGGTGGCCGTCATCGCGGCGTGAAACCAGGGGGATTAACTATCAAGATCGGCTGGCCTGCGCACTGGGATTTGGGAATACAGCTGGACGCAGTTCAATATGCTGAAATGTAATTAGTAATTCATTACTTAGCAATAATTAAAAGAATTGAATGAATCCAATTTGGATGAATTCCACTGTTATAGGGATTTTGGTGTCTGTGTTGGCGTGATTAAATTTTGGATTAAAGATCCAGCACTAGATCCATCAATCCATTTTCTCTACTGCATATCCCGGGAGAGCTCTGCATGACCAGCACGAGGCACGGTCCAGAGGGCACGGTCCAGAGGGCATACAAGTTCTAGTGTGATATAGTTGAAGAAGTGTTTTGTCATTAAATTTTATGGATCTCAATGAGAGAGAGCTATACACAATCCAGTCCAGTCTGATGATGTTTTGTTAGACCAGCTGCTGTTGAATCATGTTAATAATGATAGTTAGAGGATTTGTGTCTCTCCACTGACAGGTAAAGCGCTGTGTAACACAGTTAAGCGAGAGGACAGAACAGTTCTCATCATCTTATTTTATTTTTTGAAACATTTGAAGAACACATAGTGAATGGGTGTAACTGTTGGGCAGGTTGTCATGTTGACGCAGCGGTTCCTCGCCATCCGCCGTTCCTGGACGTTGTCGCCACTTTTAATCTCTCCATGAGGTTTTCTGAGCAGTTAGGGTTACAGGCCTGGAAATAGAACTGCAGAGAACAAACTGGACACTGGCAGAATTTTGTGTCACAGCGAGGATCCCTCTGGGGACAACACGATGCCACTCACTGAAGGTTGGCAGCATTTTCAACAGTCAGTGTGGGGCACTGTGGGAGAAGGGGCCAAACCCTGGTGCCTGAAGCATGAAAATATTTGAGCTCAGTACCCAAATATGGGGATGGTTAGCCTTGGGTTTTGGGTAAAGTCCAGGAGTCCCCAATTATTTATTTCCAAGGGCCAAGTTCCATCAGCAACAGAAAGCCAAGGTCCACTGCATCCAATGATAAATTTAGCCGATTGGGTTGGACCTCCAACCAGTAAAATTTGAGAGTGGGGGGGGACAATCACACATTCCAAATTCTATTGAAATTCCATTATTTTTGGTTCCACCAGATAAACACACGTTGCCCTAGAAACAGTTGCTACAAGTTTCAGACAGAACCTCATCTTTATTAGTCGTGACTTTTGATGAATGCAAGATATTTTGCGTGGGGGGAAACAACAGTTTTGGTTATTAACCACAATAACCACTGACAAGTTTCACAGAGTTGCAGCCATATTTTCAGTGTGTTGTAGCTTTGGTATGAGGTTATGTTTCTGCCTTCTGCTTGGGGGTTACCAGGACTCAGCAGAAATCTTGCTCTAGCTACATCCGGGCTTGGCGAGAGGCCACCACTGAATCACTGTAGCAAAGTGGGTACGCTCAGTCCTCTGCCCGGCAGAGGTGGGAACGTTCATCCAGGTCAGAGATGCTGGATTTGTCCCAGTACGGCCATTAAGGACAGAGGAGGGGGTGGTACCTGTCATGCTTGTGTGGCCATGAGTAAATAATAAATGACGGCGTGCCGTGGTACGAGCGTGGCCTCGGGCGTGTGGTGAGCGCCGCTTACACGGTGTGAAAATCAGGCCCGCGTGGGGCCTGCTGGGAAGACATGGTGCCTGCAGATTTTTAATAAAGTCTGACTTACAAGGAAAATAGTTGAATTTATCTTAATTTAACTGTCAATGAACTGAACAACTTGGTTGATGAAAGATAATTTGCATGTATCCCATTTAGCCCCTGTATCGTTATACGTGATGTAAGGCATAAGTCTGAACAGTACATGCAGCAAACTGGGGCTTTTTGTAAAGTTTCGTGGTACCACAGCGGGGGTGGAGATGGGAGGGCTCAGCCAATCAGATGTGACCTGATATAAAAGAGCCAGCTGGGCTCCTCCCCCTCAAACAGCGGGCTGGACGGGTTACATAAGTAGGCAGGATACAGGATGAGAGTCTGCAGACAGCAGAGGAAACTGTAATTGTTGTGTTTTGGTCTTCTACAGAGGGTCATAGACCCTAGGTTTAGGTCGTGTTGTGATTGGGGTTCCTTTCTTTCTTTGCCACATGGTTCATGTTGAAAACCAGCAAAATGGCATCTCACTCTGCCACCCTCCCCCATCCCTGTTTATCGCAGCATAGCCTTCCATTCCACAGACCTCCTACGGCAGATTAAACCGGAAAGTATCCAAGTCAGCAGGTGCCGCAGTGACCCTCTATCTCGGCTGACACTCACTGAAGAGCAGTAGCTGCAAAGATGGCATCTCTGTACTGGAAGCACCTCTAATTCACGCCAAAGACCAGTCGGGATCAGCGTCAGTTACCGGGGGTGGTGTCAGAGATTGGGCCTGTCTTGCGGGATGGAGGTCCCAGAAAGACGATAACATCTGTCCCTCTAACAAGGAGTGATGAGAAACTGTGCCAATGAATCTTAGGCTATCAAGGGAGTCGTATTTTTCAATTAATATAGACTGGCAAACTTTTGGATTGTGCAGATTGATCGTGAGCTGTAGGTCGCAGTCAGAACTTCCGTGGTGGTTATGTGAGGGTTGGTGGTCGTTCTCTTTCATCTCTAAATCTAAAAGGGAAGATGAACCTATCGTATGCTTTCGTGTGCAAAGGGGAGCTGTGTTATTGGTTGATAACTGGGCTAACTGCCATGGAGCTTAGACAGAAGGGAAAAGGGCTTGGGGGAGATGGGCTTCCCTCCCCTCCCAGAAGAATTACAGGGGTCCACTAGGGAAGGACGGGGCCTGTCCTCCAAGAACAAACAGTAATCAGAGGCTGAGGAGGAAGAGCAGAGTTTAATAAAGACAGAAAGGGCTTTCAAGTCCAGGCTTTCTAAAAATACTTTTTAAATGAATGGGTACTGGCAGGGATTTTTTTAAATAGCAAGTTTTGGATGACGTCCAAAACGACTTCTCCTGCGAAACGGTTAGCAAAGAACTGGGTTTCAGCAGGGTGTGGCTGCTGTCCATGGCATTTCTCAGAAGATGTGTAATTTAGACACAAGTGGCATTGACACTAGCCGATTGGCAACACTTTTGGTCGGGATAAGCTGATGATGTCACTTCCTCTTTGCCACAGAGCCGGGGATCACATACAACGCCACCTGGAGGCCATGTCCCATCACCACAACCGGAGTCCCCAGACCCGCGCCATGAGCGCAGAGGAGAGGAGCTCCACGCCCAAGACCTCCACGCCCACACACAAGAGCGCTTCATCCTCATCCTCCTCGCAGCGTGACAGCCGGCAGGTGAGCGGTGCAAGGGGAGGGGTACTCGGAGACGGGCTTCTGGGACACCCCGCAGACGGACCAAAATGGGTCAGGGAGGCTCAAAATAGCTGATCTCTGCACAGAGCACGGATAAGGAGGAGATGCAACGTGTCAGGGAGGTTTTGAGCAGAGCTGTCAGGCAAGAGCAAGGTTAACGGGAAGGTTAACGCGAAAACTAGACGGTTTCTGTTCAGAGGTTGCAATTTTCAGCCTGATGGTTGCAGTTTTCACTTTGTTCTCACTGAAAGACCATTAATGTCTGTCCTAGGGCTGTTTCCCGTGAGACTCTACCAGAGACCATTTTGTTTTCATTTGAAGTATGAAGTATTAGTGTCATTAGCATCTTTAGTGTCTTTAGTATTTTTAACATCATTAAATTCTTTAGCGACTTCAGTATATTTAGGGGATTTAGTATGTTTAGGGGCTGCAGCATCTTCAGCATGTTTAGGGGCTTTAGCATCTTTAGCGTCTTTAGCATCATTAGCATGTTTAGCATCTTTAGCAAGTTCAGGCCCGTGTTTATGCTTGTAAATGGTGTCCTCTCACACAGCACACCCAGCAAACAAGGGCTCCCACGAGAATGGAGCTCCTGCGAAGACCTGAATGGTGCGCATGGCGGTTGGGACTTCAAGCTTCCCTGTGGGTGCCATGTGAATAATTAATGGCGGTGTGAATGGGGAGTTGGATGTGTGGGCGGTGCAGTGCCGGTAACCCCGGGCGATGGCTTCCAGAGAAGAGCCTGGCGCATCGTGCCAACGGGAGCAGCCGCTCTTAAAGTCATCGTGCGGCCGGCGAGGATGTACGTGCCCCCCATCCCCTGCCAGCTCCAGTTACCTGGGCTTCCGCTGTTTACAGACTACATCTGCCGAGCTTTTTATGCATTCCTGACAATGTTGGGGGTTGGGAGGGGGATAGAGGAACGATAAACATTCCCCTCTGATTTCCTGAAAGCGATTCTCCTTTGATTAAAGCCAGGTACCATGTTTACTCCTCCCACCAAATTCATATAAATACTGAACTGCGCTGGGTTAAAGTGTTCAGCTTATAAGACGCTGCAATGTCAAACATTTTTGTCTTTCTGAGACCTTTATTGAAATCACCTCAGTTTAATATTCATTTCTGAAAGATCAGCTGTACACCGTGGTAATATCTCATTTATTGTAACAGTGCTATAAAAGTGTTTAAGTTGTGGAAAGTTGTAAAAATAAATAAATAAATAAAATATGGGAGTTCTTTATAATGTCAGAGACGTCAGCTTCACATGCCCCTAAAGGAGTAATTATTAGTCTGTTTTTAATAGCTTGGGCTGCATGCTGTTTGCTGTAAACACAGTTAGTTCAAATAGACCCTTATTTTGAAGGGGAACTTATTTCCCCTGCTGGACTGGATTTTGTGGCTGTATGTCTGTCAACATTTGTTTCGATGAACTCGTCTGCCTCGGAGATGATTCCACCTTTGGATTAAGTCGATCCTAATTGTACTCTGTGTCCTATTGGTTTACGAGATCAGCTGTGCAGTCACAAAGGCCGTATATAGATGTGGATATTTTGTTTCAGATAATTCAGGCTGGTGCTGTATTCAGCTGCGCACTGGCTGCCACAATAACAGTTACTTTAAGAGGAATCCCAGCACACTGAACGCGGTACAGTTTGTGCTCAGCCTCTGTTTATCCGCGATGTGTAGGTGTGAATTCCCAGCATTCGTATCAGTGCGGATGCAGGGAAACCCGCTCCCCCCCACCCACTTCCACAAACAGACGGTTTATGAGCTGGGGGCTCTTCTCCAGTGCAGGGCTATCCTCAGCTGGGAGAGGGGGGGATACTAAGACTACTGCTTGTAAACACTGCAGCTGATTGGATCTTCTCTGGCCAGTGATGACTGATGCTGGCAATGACTGAGACGCTGTTGGGGAGTCTCTGGGTGTACTCGTACAACGGTGCTGGCAGTGTCGTAAAATACCACCCACACTCATGAAATTGCACCTGGCACTCAGTCACTAGAGGGTAGGGACTCCAGTAAATCACTCCGCATGGCATTGGGGTGGGCGAAGACTGTGCAAGGAACCCCTTTGTCACGTGTGTTATGTGCCGTGTCCATAATGGTCGCTGTGAAGACCTAGGGGTATGCAGAGTAGTTTGAGCCAGGTGGTCACAGCTTCTGCAGCAGCTCTGATGGGCTTTGTCTGATTGGTCGCTGCGGGGAGGCCATGGACCAATTAAAGACATGATTATGACAGAGCTGTGCTGAGCCTCTGAAATGAGCTTGTCTTAAGACGGAGCCCCAGATGGAGAGGGAGAAGGCGCTTGGGTGCACAGACAACTTCATCTGATCACATAAACCTCCGGGTCAGGTGACTGCCGGCCACATTTTGGGGGAGCAGTTCAGGCACCACCTGAAGCCTCTGTGGACCCTCCCATCTCACACCGCACTGCTGCTGACTTGCACATGCACACACATGCACACACATACACTGCCCCAGGGAGATGAGGGGGTGTTACATGCCGACACTGAGCCGTCCGTGTCTGCGCTTTTCCCCATCACAGATCGATTGTGTTTATATTGTCCAGCAGCAGCCTGGATGCTCTGTTGTGCCACACACACTGCTTCACACACACTGCCCCACACACACTGTGCAGCACACACTGCCCTGCACACACTGCTTCACACACACTGCCCCACACACACTGTGCAGCACACACTGCCCTGCACACACTGCCCTGCACACACTGCGCAGCACACAGTGCGCCACACACAGTGCCCCAGACACACTGCCTCGCACACACTGCCCCACACGCAGTGCACCACGCACACTGTCCCACACACACTGCCTCGCACACACTGTGCCTCACACACTGCTCCATACACTCTGCTGCACACACAGTGTGCCCTGCGGACTTGGCAGCAGACCCAGATTCAAATACCCACTAATTCTTTAGCCCCTTGACTTTTGAGCGTTTCTTGTTTTTCATTTCCGGATGATTCCGTCACCGTATTTGCTGCCTGTGCTTCAGTCTTAGCTTACAGGAAACCCCCCCATTTGGGCCTGGCTGCTCCGAGTTTCTTCTCTGACTCTGCTCCTCCCACCCAGTGGAGAAAAGCTTCTTGTAGGCATAGCTTGCTGACACTCGGCAGTTCCTTTCGAGCCGGGGGGGTGGGGGGGGGGGTTGGGTTGTAACCCGTAATTTCCCTCAGGGGAGCTTTTGTCCTCTGCCATTTGTGATATGGTTCCTACCTTATTGCAGGTAGGAGGAGGGACCTGGGACTGCAGTACTGGCCTCTGAGGGGGGGCGCACGTTCACACTGCATGCGTTGGCTTGGGAGGGGGGCAGAGGACAACTTCATGGTCTGAGAACAGTGAGCTGAAATTTTTGTTTTTGTTTTAGTAGAGTCATATATGGTATAAGCAGGAGTGTTTGTTACTGATCACTGATATGCTGTAACTGTTCTACTTTCGAGCCTGATTCAGTCCTGAATTACATTGTGCTGTCGCAGTTGGAGGTAAATGATGCAGTCTGAGCAGGTTAAATGAAGTACACAAAGCGGGGAGGATTCTCTCCTGGATTTTCCTGGAGACATGGTTTGGAAAGAGCCCAGTACAGGACGATCGTGTCCTTACCATTTTTTCACAACAGAGGAAAGCTGCTGAGAACTGTAGACCAAGCAAAAATGCTAAGTGGGAGCACACCGTCGGGCACCTGTCGATCGTGGCGTTCTGTCTGTCTTGAGCTGTTTTCCCCCCAGGTTGTGAGCCTCTCTTACCTACCCGCTTTCCTTACAGGAGACGGATAGCTGGGAGATCATCGAGGGGTTGAAGATCGGCCAGACTAACGTCCAGCGGCCAGACAAGCACGAGGGCTTCATGCTGAAGAAGAGGAAGTGGCCCCTGAAGGGGTGGCACAAGGTAGCATCGCTTGGATGTGGCCCGCGGCCTTCGCCTCGGCGTACGGGATGTTTTCTGTCACTTGGCCCCATCCACTCTCCTCTAACCAAACCGTGTCTTTACATCACCAGCGTTTCTTCATTCTAGACAACGGGATTCTGAAATACACCAAGTCTCCCATCGATGTAAGTAAGGCCTCCTCTGTCCCTCCCCTCCTATCACGCATGGCATGTCGCCCCCCAAACGGCTGACCGATGCCCATTGTAATTGCCTCACATTAGTAGCCAATGATGTCAGCAGGCAAATCGATAATTTGCAACCTTTTGAAGTTTATGGTTCGACTGTTTTTATAGGACCTGCTAAAGTCACTGGTCAATTTTAGATTTTATTATTTTCATTTTCTGGAATGGCTGAATGTTGACGCTAAAACTGGGGAGACAGGCACCCGGTTTATTTTTTTCTTCGGGTTGAGATAAATAAAGATGTCCCAGTTGTGTTTGTCTCTATGAGAAGCGCACAAACATAGTTGAGCTAAAGCTAGCCTGAGGAGTGCCAGCGCTCGCGCTCGCCATTCTGACCCAGCGCTGCGGTGCCGTCGCCGTGACGACTTCGCTTCCATGCCGTTTACAAAGATCCAGAAGGGGAAGCTTCATGGCAGCATCGACGTGGGCCTGTCCGTGATGTCCATAAAGAAGAAGGCCAGGCGAATCGACCTGGACACCGAGGAACACATCTATCACCTGAAGGTGAGCGCTGCCCCACTGCCGGGGGGGGGGGGGG
>JAODJU010000035.1:8648838-8672923 GCA_026776725.1 Gnathonemus echidnorhynchus | reverse complement strand
AGAAAGGTGGGGTGGGGGGGGGGGGGGTGTAGTGGCGACATGGCAGACAATTACTTAAAGAACTCAGTGATATCCCATAATGCACTGTGCCTGTGTACAATACGGTTGAATAAACTGGAAACTTGTTTACTTAAATTAGCTTGATTCATGTCAAGGAAACTGCAGTTTATGTATATATATCACCTCAGCCCCTTGTTATTTTGGGCTGGAGTGTGAGCCCAGTTATTTACGTGGTCCCCTGACACTAATGTCATAGTTACTGGATGAGTTCTCACCTTGACTGAGAACATAACCACACTGTTGTATTTTTATAATCTACATAGATTGTTCTCTTATTATGTAGTTTTGTAGCTTAATTCCTTTTGTTTACATTGATTCATTTGTCCACCCCCCCCCCCCCTTTACAGTTCACTCTCTCCTGAAATCAGCCTTCAATACTGTCGCAATTGAGAAGGAGAAAATCAAGCAGGTCTTTTCTGATCAGGAGAAGCTGGGACAGACTGCCCAGATCCTGACCCTCAGGAGGTCCCTCTCCCAGGTGGGTTGTCCCGGGTGGCATTGCCGCACTTCGGTGGTCTGCCTTGCATGTCTCCCCTCGATTGCTTCCTTCCCTCTTTTGTGAATTTTCTGCATCCGAGATATTACAGCAAATATGGTAATGTGACTGTTTCCTTTCTGAACTTCTTGTCTATCACAAACCAGAAAAAATATAAATATGAATGTCATGGTCTGTCATGTGAGATGCCTAGAAGCTTTTCATGAGCCAATGAAAGCTGCTAATGAAACCAAAAGCACTGTGAGACACACCATAAAGCATAAATTAACACCCCAAAACCAGCTATAAAGAAGCTAATGGGTTGGACAGGCTCGTAACCGACAGTAGGGATATTTTTCATATGAGTGTGAAACAAGCAGTGTTTGAATATCACAGATTACATGCTGATGTAAATGGATAAAAACAGTAAATACGTTCTCTGACGCAACTTAAACACCACTAGATTAATTCTGCGTGAGCTGTTAGGGTAGATTGAGTAAGGTGTAATCATATAAACCACAAAAATACCATGCACAGAAAAACGAGAAAGAACTTTTAATGGAGTAACCTCAATAACTTGCAGGTTAACCTATTAATATATGAATAATTCAGCTGTAAATCAGTCGATCAGAAGCAATTTGATTTTTAGAGCAAGCCCAACTTAAAAAACTGAGACACTTTTTATACAGAGGCATAAACCATTCACCCTTGACAGCAATGGTTAAGTCACTGGGGATGTTGAAGACTAAATATTTCGTCAACAAAAATTACTGGAAAGAATGAAATATTGCATGCCAACATAAATGAAGATAAGAGTAATGGGTCTTACTAACAGCTTAAGTAAGTAAATCAGAATCTGTACATTTTTTTGTTATTTGTCCAGCCTTCTTTGTGGAGGGTCATTGACAAGTAGAATCATTTAGGGAGATTTCTATGATTATGACTTGGTTTTGCACTTGTAAGCCTTAGAATCCCCATGATGTTCATCTAGTTGAATGAGATGAAGATTATTAATTAACAAATTTACACAGCATCAATTTTACAATTCCTCTACTTTTCTACTTTTTGTGTTTCAAATGTCTAGCTCCATTATCAGATAGTTTTGTATCATAATGTAGTGGTATTTCACCTATTTATATATAAATTTACAAAGAAATATATTTTAAAGACCAACCACTAACCAGAGAGTGATACAACTTGTATGTTCATATATGTTGGTCTCCCAATAAGCATTTCTGTTCTTTAAGTTTATGTTCTGCATGTTAATCACAGCAATAAATATTATTTTTTGCCCATACTTCTGTCTCAGTAAACAGTAAGACAAGCCCTCTCACAAATATCCACTTAAAATTGATTAAATATATTTTATAGTCCTAAAGCTTCCACTGCGTAAATCAGGGGTGGCCAGTCTTATCCAGAAAGCGCTGCAGTGTATGTGGGTTTTCACTGCAACTCCTTAGTTTGATTACTAATTATAGGACTGATTGGCTGAAGAGTCCTCATGCCTGGGTTTGAACAGCTGACCTAAAGTTTATCCCAAAAACCTACATACACGCTGGCCCTTTGTGGATAAGATTGCCCGTCCCTGGTGTAAATGAATACTAGCCATTGTGATACCTGGTAGGTTTTGCTTTTGCAGACTTTTGAGTTTCAGGTGTTCATTTGACTGTGTTTGTTTAGAAAACGTCATTTTACTATGCAACGCCCTTTGGCCACAGCACTCTTAAGAGCCTTGTGAGGTCAGCGGCAATTAATCAAACAACTGGAACAGGGACCACAATAATGGCCAATACGTCACGCCAGCTTTGCGAATAAAGAGACGTACGACCGTGAAGGAGTCAGCCAAGGTTTCCCGTTTCAGGAAGAGGGGGATAATGAAAAGGCAGACTCCCGCATGCGATTTGACGTGGAGTGTAGTTCATTAATTCATTCCCGCCAGGACGCCTTTATGTGCCCGGCGATAAAATTGAAACGCACCCCCAGCGGACCACCACAATCACCATGCATTGTGTTACAAGACTCGTTGTTCGTGAATAATTAATACCGTTTGTTTTTCAGACGGCCCTTAACGCTCGCAGTATCAGTGCCAGGGAAACATTTCCGTACAAAACTGACAGTCACTCACAAAATATTTACTAACACATTTACTTTCTCCTCTCTCCCCAAAATGGCATTTTCTTGTCTGCTGTCAAGTGCTCCATTTCAGCAAATGTTTTCACTTTCATTAGATGCGAAATTACATTGCAGACAACCCATTTTATTTATTTATTTATTTGTTTGTTTGTTTATTTATTCCTCATAATCAAGTAAAGAGTATCTGGTAAATAGTATGGGATGGAAAGACGACAGTGCCAACATCTAGAGTATTGAATGCTGTTGCTGTACAAAACCAAGGCAATATGAATCGGTACAGGATGGGGAAAATTAAACATTAGAAATGAGAAGGCAAGTAAGAATACAGGGTTTGCATTTGTGTGGGTGTGTATGTGTACATTCACACTAAGACATTAAGTACAGTACTAGCCTGCATTCTGTGTCTGTGATACATCGCCAACCCGTCCGGATGTGTACAAACCACAATTAAAGCTGTAATCTGCTTTGATTTATGTCACCGTACTTGTTATTTGAACGTCTGTGGAGCAAACACTGTTGGAGATGTCTTTTAGCCAGGCAAACTGAGTGTAATTAAAGGAAAAAAGCTCTTTTGGTAATCTGTCATGACTGCTCATTAGGCACTGACCCAAAATGCAGAGCTTCGAACCCGACTCAGCCGCATCCATTCGGAGTCCGTCCTGTCTGAGCAAGTGGTCAGCGTGAATATCATTCCCAGCCCCGATGAGGTACTGATAACCATTTTCTCCTTTTTTCTTGTTTTTCCTTTTTTAAAAATTAAATAAAACCATTAACCCTTGAATGGACAGAATGTGATGCCTGTAATCAAAGAGTGTCACTCCGAAGCTTCGCTGGTGTGGTGGCACCTGGACGCATTAATCCTCACTAGGTTGAGTGTGGTCAGCTGTTCACATGGAGGCTAATTACAGTATATTAGCATGTCTCTGCAATTATTTTGCTGGTCATCAGTAATCGCATGACGGCGAGGCTGGTTCTGTCATCTCAAGACGTTAATGGGGTCATTGATCATGTCGAACTGTCAGCATGACCTGTCAGTCTTGTCCCTCCCGTCTATAAATCGCCTAAAATGGATCCTGTGTTGTTGCTTACTGAGCTTTTCTGTTTTGCCCCGACGGTTGAAAAGCCAGCTGTCTGTCCATTACAATTTCAGTTGTGATCCTTAAATAACTGAAGGAACGTGCTGACTTGGTCATCACTGGAGATGGAAGGAAGACTGAAGCAGTCATGAACACTTAAGACCTTGGGGGGGGGGGGGGAGACTGTTGTCATCATCTGCAGAAACCATCTTTGGATGCATATGGGGTTCCGAGCTGCAAGCTTTGCACATTTGCTGCTATAGATCACATAAATAATAAGAATCGAGGGCTTCCGCCGGGTTATTTATGGTGCTGGACATTATTGGGGGGATCTAACCTTCCTCCTGCAAATTCATGGGCAAGGGTTTCCCCGGCACTCGATGGGGCTCTCCTCAGCCGCTTGTGTCTGCCCCACCCTCCAGCCAGGCGAGCCGATCTGCGCGGGAATCCCCCTGACTCAGCAGACGTCCAATGAGAGCAGGCTCTCCATGTCCGAGTCCGTGTCGGAGTTCTTCGACGCCCAGGAAGTGCTTCTGTCAGCGAGTTCATCAGAAAATGAGGTGAGGGGCCCTCTGGGTGGAGATGAGCAGGGGAGCGTGAGGCTCGGTCTCTGAATCCACTGCCGAGACACTTTAATCGTGGTTGTGTCGTCATGCCGATGGTTTTCCAGCACTTAATGAGCTGGGTGTGAAGACCTGAAGTAAAACAGGTTAGAAGGTCAGAAATGGCAACCAAGGAATAACAGTCTTTTCCCTTTATAGTCTGGTTCCACAATACTGCTTTCACCATTACTGCCGGTTCTCAATTTTACCCCTTTCATTCATGGTGCCCACACCTGTGGGCCGTTGATTTAAAGTTATTTTTGTCAAATACAAGATGCTGGTAACCAGTGGGTCCATGGATAATTATATTCGAGGACAGGAAAGTTTGATCAGTGCTCCCAAGAGTCAATTCTGCCTTTGAAATCCGACAGTGTAAAAAAACCACCTAGAAAAACGTCCTTTGATAATTCATGCGTGAAAGGGACGACCCTTACCTTAAATTCCCTACCTTGACAGCTCTCTTCTTTAGCGTTTGACCAAAGATCTGTCTTGCTGTTACCCAGATATCCGTCAACAGGCAATATCCCCGTGGCTGTTGACTTCCTCTGGGGCATGACAGCTCCAGTTGTCATTCCTGACATTCCCCGGACATGTAAATGGCATGACGACCCCCTGGGAGATGCCTCATAGGGCCTGGGGGAAGGATCACACAACGGCAGCACGTGGGCGATTGACCGCGGTGTGCTGTTGGGTTGTCCGCATGGCTCAGATTCATCCCAGGCACTTGTTTAGCCAGGAAGCTGAAGTACATTTCAGACTTACTTTTAGAACTGATGCTTTTATCCAAACCGACTTACAGTTTTTACTCATTTATACAGATGGGTATTTTATTGGACCAGCTTAGGTTTAGCGCCACACTGGAGGGTAAAACAGCAGGGGATATACACCACAGTCTACTGTTTTCAACTTAGAGCCCTTCAACACTGTGCCACCCTGAGGATCAGAATCAGATCAGAATCAGATCAGAAACGGATCAGAATCAGATCAGAATCAAATCAGGATCAGAAAAACGTTATTGATCAGGGAGTAAAATTGCTTCAGCTACAGCTGCACATATAGACAAAGATACAAGTAGGCATGATGAACACTATATAACTAAATGAAAAAGGAATTATACGACAAAAGAAATCACAAAAACTCAACACTATACACTATACAGTTCGGTTTGTTTATCCAGCTGGTCGATAAGCTGTGGTAGATAAGGTGCAGGATGGATTTACTGTTGCACATTTTCAGATCATTCGGCCTTCTACAGATGTTGGCTCTTTGATGGAGAAATCCGAACACCATCCTGCATATTCCGCTGAGGGCGCAGGCCGTAGGTTTAGCTAACAGAGATCAGTGTTTTTTTAAAACATTTATAACCCCGAGCATGATGCTGAATGGTCAGCGATTCAGTCTAAACCCACCTGTTTCCGTCCCCAGGCTTCAGATGATGAGTCATACGTCAGCGATGTGAGCGATAACATCTCAGAGGACAATGCCAGCGTGACAGATAACATCTCCCGGCAAAGTACGCATCCGTGCCGCTCGTGCTGGGGAGGGCCCTGTGCTGAGCTTCACTGTGCCGCTTTTTAAGCAGGGCGGGCCTGACCTTGAATGGCTCTGAGGTGCCGCGAGATGCATCGTGTAATGTGCTACCTAAAGATCGCTCTTCCTTCTGCAAGCTTCCTTAATATCTGCAGCTCTTCTCGGTGGTCCAGTTGACTGAGTGCTATTAACTTCAAACCTTGAACCGCTAGTGGTGTATTTATTCGTTGTTTTCCCCATACTCCTGGTCTTTTTCACTAAGATACATACGGGGTAGCTGTAATTTCGAGGTATATATATGGACGGTGGGAGTTTCACAACGTTCTCCTGTACGGAAGTCTAGGGCCACCTTAGCACTGTAGTGCTATTTTGTAGCCCTTGTTCTTTTCCAACCTAAAAACACGCATCGTGCTGTTTGCAGTGCTCAACGGCGATTTGGGAGGCGGGGCCTTCCGAAACGGACGCCGCATGTGCCTCCCCGCCCCCTCCCCCGACACCAGTAACATTAACCTGTGGAATATCCTGAGGAACAATATTGGGAAGGACCTATCGAAGGTGTCCATGCCAGTGGAGCTGAATGAGCCGCTCAATACCCTGCAGCACATGTGCGAGGAGCTGGAATACAGTGAGCTGCTGGACAAGGCGGCCGAAACCGAGGACCCCTACGAGAGAATGGTACGTTCCCAGTACTCGTTACAAATTAACTTATGGTACGTTCCTAGCACTGACTCTCCTTCTAAGGGTATGATGCAGTGCATGTGAAAATTGGCATTATTAATACTTGTCTAAAAATACAGTTTGAGAAATTTAATATGGTACAGAAGGTGGAAGATGAATTTTAGACGTGATTTGTAAATGCTCCAAACACACTGGCTGTTTTTGCCCCTGAAAGAAAGCTGGAAACACACAAGCCCAGATGGCCCCTTGACACACACAGCCTCAGGATATTGTCAGCAAGCGGAGCTCTCAGTGAAAGATTTGTACATTTACCCGGGTTACACCCTTCAGCTCTGCATTACACTTGTTTCTTCCTCCAACAACCAGCAGAGGGAGCTCACTCTGACAACCCACTTCCCCTTCAAGAGTATTTTTGTCTTTATACGTTTTCAGCTGCAACGTTTCCACTTACAGTGACATGACACTGAGCAGCCAAAGGGCTGTTAGGAGCCTTTCGTGCAGTGAGCAAGAAGTTCACTGGTCAAGAGAGACCCTTCTCACCCTTTTTACAGAGCGATTCCGGTTACATTCCCCCAGAATTCCTCCTCACAGTTGAGCGATTGTGCGCCGTGGCAGATTTTACGAGCCGAGCCCCTTGGAAGCTCCCTTTCATTCTTTAATAGGTCTTGTCAGCAGCTTTCTATACTATACACTTAGTTCCCTTCCTTAAAAAACACGAAGGCGTGTGCTTATTTTCGAGAGCCCTCCATTTTCAAGCCTTCGGTTTTATTACCCGCTGACACTTGTAAGCCAATGCTCCCGCCCGCATGAATGATGTCCCCTTTCTCATACTGCCATTCTAGGAGAACAATTACGTGACTCCTGCTCTTTGCAGCTTGTGTAACATAACAAGCATGGCTGGTTTCTGTGATTCTGGCGAGCCGCATATAAAAGTTATTGGTAGCATCCAGCTGATGGAGACTGTGCATTTTCCAGGCCATAGCCATTGAGGACGGTGTCCTGTGAATTAGGATGCTTTCCCTGTCTTTGGTTCCAGAGTAGCTAGCTACACGTATGTTTGGCCTGTTTTTTTTTCCTGTGGTTGATTTGTATGCTGAAGTAATGACTGGTTTGTTCTCCTCAAGGTCATTGTTGCTGCTTTTGCAGTCTCTGGATATTCGTCCACCTACTACAGAGCAGGAAGTAAGCCGTTCAACCCTCTGCTTGGCGAGACCTACGAATGCATACGAGAGGACAAGGGTCTCCGCTTTTTTTCCGAGCAGGTATGATGTGACGTCAGATAACATCCGGGAACAAATGCAGTTATTTTTTATGTTTCTTTTTCCCAAAGGCTGAAATTATTTGAGAACATTTGCAAACGTATGATTATTTTAGGTAGTTTGTTTGATCTGTGAATGACTTTATTTTGAAAAAAAAAGTTAAATGTAAATATCAGTTTTGGGAGTGTTTTTGTTTTTTGGTCGTTAGTTTGCATGAAACCCCCTGCCTTCAAATCTCATTTAATTACCCTCCAAGAATACAGCCTCGCAACATGTTTCTCAGGCCGGGGGGCTTTAGTTTTCATTCCCATGATGCCCCTCTCCTGCTGCCATCTCTGTCTACAGAAGCCAAATCCCCTGAGGCCTTCCTGTCTCTCTCATGTCCTTGTTCTTCTGAAAGAAGCTCTACTTCAGTCCCAGCTGCGCTTTATGTCCCGCGCTTGGCTCGAGTGCTGCTGACATCTTTGTTATTACAGCCATATCTTGGCTGCCTCACACCGCAGATGAAGATAGATAACTCTCCTTTTGATATGGCTTCGGCTTGTGCAAATCTGTACTGTCACATCTGGAACATTAGGATTTCTGCGATGTGCCCTTTCTCATTTTCTCTGAAATTTGGAGCTGTCCTAAAGCTGCCTTCTCTGTGCTGAATGCAGCCCCTTGGGCGATTAAGACCTTTTTACGGTCCCGAAAAAACTATGCCGGCCAGAACTCGTGTAGGGCTGTAAAGGGGAGATTGCTTGTAAAGGCAAGACCTTTTCGTTCCATTTCACACTGAGCTGAACTCCTATGGTGATGAGATGAATCCAAATCCAAAAATAAACCCTGTTTTACTATATACTATATATTTTTACTATATCTACTTTTTATTTTCAAGGTGAGCCACCATCCACCCATCTCTGCTTGTCACTGTGAATCCAAAAAGTTCACCTTCTGGCAAGGTAGGTCAAGACACCATAAATAACTTAACTACCTTACATCGACATGCCTTGCTAGCTTGCTAAAGACTCCTTTCCATATCATGACGTAATCCTCATGGTAGAAGGGGGGGGGGGGGGTCTTGTGTACTGTCTTGCCTTTATGAAATTATGTCAAATGAATTTTTATCCTGTGCACCGTAGCGTTCACTTTTAGAGGACACAAAAATACAAAAGCGGGTTTAACTCCACTACTGAAAGCAGGCGTGGATACTGATATACTTTGGCTTTAAGTAGAATCTCTGGTCGCTGTTGGCTTTCAGACGTCAGATGGAAAAACAAGTTTTGGGGGAAATCTATGGAAATCCTGCCGGTCGGGACGGTGAACGTCATGTTACCCAGGTAAACCAGCCAGGCACCGTGCTTTCTTCCCCAGCATACAGGCCTCATGCCCCCATTTCAATTTCCTCTAAGTAACCTAATCCTCCTAGAACCTGCTATTCACCCTCCCCTTGAGGACTCACCAGCCGGGCATAACCCATTTAGCCATGAAGTGGCGGTGGCTGACACCCAGCCAGGCTCATTACGCCACTCCGAGATGCTGACAGCGATGAGCTTTGTGCCACGCTTTGGAACCTTGTGGAACTGTTGCTGTACCCGGGAGGAAAGTGTGTTCGGTTCACAAATCTTAATCTTTTTGAAATTCCTCATTGTCTGTGGGCCCCAAAAAAGATCTAGTGCCAACCACTGGATGCAGATTTCACCTCTGGTCTCAGAAATGCACTGAGCCTCTTACCGTATAGTCTGACTCGTCCGGTGCAGAACTTTTTCGGTCCTTCATATCACACTTGAGCCGTGTCTTGAAGGTCTTTGCTGTACCCATAAGGTTCGGCGACCTCTACGAGTGGAACAAAGTCACCACCTGTATACACAACATTCTCAGTGGGCGGAGGTGGATCGAGCACTACGGAGAAATCACCATCAGGAACACCAGAAGCACCGCCTGCATCTGCAAGCTAACGTTCGTCAAGGTACCAGCCAATCGGACGGCTCGATTTCCCATTGATGTTCTATCTCCAGGGAACCGTGGCCGGCACTAAATAGCTCATCAACTTTTCACTGCTTTATAAAAAGTGACAATGCTGTGCCGATCTTAATTGCTGCTTTTTGCGTGCAGTATAAGTGAAAGTGAATGAGGCGTCAGTCTCGGGCCTGTTCTTACTTGCTTGTTGCTGTCTCTCAGGGGAACTACTGGAGCTCGAACGTTAATGAGGTCCAGGGCTTCATCATGGACCAGGAAGGGAAAGTGGTACATCGGTTGTTTGGCAAGTGGCACGAGGGCCTGTACTGCGGAGTGCCCCCCTCAGCCAAGTGCATCTGGAGGCCAGGTACTGAGGCCTTGGGGACAAACAGGCCAGAACCCTCCCCAATGCAGTGCATCACTGCTCGTCCACTTGGCCACGCCCTACTCCACGGACCACACCAACTGCATACACACTTCTAAGCAACAAGTGGCTCATAATGTATAGGGAATTATTCCGGCTGGGTATCTGCGCAAAACTAATATTTGCAAGCTTAGCTTGTGCTGCTTAATTCTGGCTCATATTTCACTGGTTATTGTTATGGACAAGCAAATACGCCGACCCATTTTCATAAATCTCATGAAAGAATTTATGAGATACCAATCAATGGACTTCTGTTCCCTCAGTACTATAAAATAAAGCAGCAGCCTTAATAAATGACTAGTATATTTAGAATAATTTCAGACCCTGTCAAGTCATGTAACGGTAGGATTTGAAGTCCAGTCTCTTCACATACCACAGATACGGATTTATCCCATGGTACAAATACGTGGAGGTGGAAATCCCTATGATAAGTTTTTTTTTTTAATTTGTGCTTAAATATACATAAATAAAATAAATAAATAAAATCTCCTCCTCTAGGATCCATGCCCACCGACTATGAGCTGTACTACGGATTTACCAGGTTTGCAGTCGAACTCAATGAACTCTGTCCTGAGATGAAAGACCTGCTGCCTCCTACTGATGCACGTTTCCGCCCTGATCAGAGGTACGTTAAGTTTGACCTTACAGCTGAAAGCCACTAGATTTTTGCCTACGTTGGTAACGTGCTGTGTACAATGCTGCCATCTGCAGGGTCGAAAAAGCGCTACACGACTGTCATAGTTTTTCCAATAGAGGCTGAACTCTGTGCGAACTGTGGACTTTTTTTCTTCTTCTTATTCTTCTTCTAGCGGGTATTTGAAATCCAGAATAAAATTCTAGATTTGAAACCATGAAGAATCACACGTTATTTACCACAGAATTTTACCAAAATAGATATGGGGGTTTAGAGTTTTTGTGGAATTGGTGTGTAATGTGTTGTGTAAATGAGGATTTTGTTAAATCTCTAGAAGCGGGTATAGAAGATGGATGGATGGATGGATGGATGGAGGGAGGAAATGCATGAGCTGGTTCTTTTGCCACACAGGTACTTGGAGGAGGGAAAAGTAGATCTGGCAGCCGCAGAGAAACAGCGCATTGAGGACCTGCAGAGGACCAGGAGAAAGTGGCAGGAAGAAAATAACATCAAACACCAGCCTCGCTTCTTCAAGTGAGTCCTGTTATCCGTGGAACTGTAGTGAAGATATTTAAGAAGTCTAGAGAACTAGAGTACACAACTACAGTCAAATCAGAGGTCATCTCACATGACATCTCTATACATTGTGAAGATCGAGGGTCACATCTGAGACAGTTAGCATAGGCCTTTCCAGAATAGGTCCTTCCCATTTAGGCTGAAAGCTGGGGTCAGGCTAGCTCAGCCGTCCCCTACAGATGTCTGGAAGTCCTTACAATCTTCCTTTGTAGTAGTGATTGTTCCAGCTTAAATATTGCGCATTTTGAGGGTGCTAACCGAAAATTTCAGGCTTTATAAAAGCCCTCAAAAAAAACATTTTTATGTTCGCATGTCATGGTTTCTGTGGCGAGTCAAAAAAGTACTTTTCAAAACTGCAAATTAGTATTTACAATTACGTATGGTAATTCTGAAATTTAACCGAGCTGAATTTACATTACGGATGGGACATAATTTATTGGTATACAAAAATAATTCTTTCGGAGCTCCTGGGGCCAGCGCCCTCTTAGCTGAGCAAACACAATGTTTCAGGGTGACTTATGTTTGGCTAATTATTCACAAGGGGTGTGTTCCAGGGGCAGCATGGTGCTGCAGTGGTTAGCATTGTCGTCTCATACCTCTGGGACCTGGGTTTGAGTCTCTGTCTGGGTTGTATGTGTGTGGAGATTGCATGTTCTCCTCGTGTCGTCGTGGGGTTTCCTCTGGGTACTATGGTTTCCCCCCACAGTCCAGAGACATGCTGAGGTTAATTGGAGTCACCAAATTGCCCATAGGTGTGTGTGTGAGTGCCTGGGTTCCCTCCCCACGGACTCTGGACCCCCCTCGACCCTGAGTAGTTACAGATAATGGAAGGATGGGTCCATTCCATTAATTATCAGCAACTGGCACTGTAGTAACCCCATGTTTCACTTCACAAACTATAACTTTCCTCATCGCTGTTTTCAATGTGAACTTAACAAAAACGGCACACGTTAGCCTTAGACATAAGCAATTCTTTTTGTAACATAAGCCTGCTCCATGTTGAAGTACGAGATGAGATGATAAATAGTATCATTCGCATGACATCCATTAAGGAAAACACACCCTATCGACATTTTAACCCTGTCGACTTTAAACTTGCTTGTAATTTGCGCAAAACTTTACACACAGCTGTTGACTGGCCTGCTCATACATCATGCATCTCTCCGCAGGAAGGTCATCGACGCCAACCAGAGGGAGAGGTGGGTTTCCAACAGTACGTACTGGGAGCTCCGCAAAGACCCCGGTTTCAGCAAACTGGAGAACCCCAAACTTTGGTAGTCCCCCAGAAGGCTGTGCTCAACATATCATCAGCACTAACAAACAGGCTTTAACCTATGCACAATTGTTCAGAAGCTCCTCTATGACATTAGTACTGCAGAGTTGTGGACACGACTAGACCTGCGGAGCCCGAAGCCCCCCCCCCCCCCAGTATGGCCCTGTCCCTTTTCTGAAGCAAGCGTCCCCCCCAGCAACCTTGAAAGAACACTGACCAAGCTCGTAGATCCATCCAAGGCTGTTACAGCTGTCATGTCTTTGCCTTAAAACAGCATTACTTTCAGCAGACCCAGTACAACTAAGCTCACTGGAAGCTATACCTGAGAAGCCCACTGGGTGTCTCTAAGCACTGATTTAGACTGACGTTTGAATCGGGCTATTCAGATTTCACTCTGGATCTCTAAATTTACCTTGCATGTTTACTGGGCTACTTTAATTAGTAAGATTTATGTTGACTTAAAGTGTGCGAGACTAACAAAATGTTAATAACTATGTAAAATATTTCACTTTTGCTAACTGATTAACCTTAGTTGACTACACCACAAAGTCAACATATTTGTTAGGGGGGACTAATTCATATTTATTTGAATTCACATTTATTTATTTTAGAAATGGTCAAGGCTGAAAGCTATGGTTAATTCATTGTGGCTGTATTCTCTTGGGATATGCAGTTTTGTATAGGAAAATGACTATTTTTAGAGTAGAACCTGAAGATTACTAAGTTGGTCAAATAGCTAAAAAATAATCAATGGTCAATTGAAATTGAGGTGAACTTCAATTCTACCTATAGCTAACATAGAATGTTTTAGCTGTGGGTGATACCTGGAGTGTTGATTATTACACGCCACTCTGAAACACGAGGAACCTCAGTTGAAAAACAAACAAAAAAAACCCCTGAAAATTATGGTTGCCCTGTTTTATTATAGCATATGGCATCTAACTGGTGTTCCAGTTCAGGTCCCACGTTCCAGTGGCTATTGAAGGTAAATAACCATAGGTTTATAAATACTGGTGCATGTGTCAGTCAGTTGGCTGCTCATGGGGATGTTTTCCAGCCCTGGATGTTTGGCAAGATCTAATGTCTCCTCATTCTATTTCAAGCCATGATGTTAGTTTGGGGAGGCAATCGCACCAAGATAGTTTGACACCATATGCTGAAGTGAAATGACTGCGCTTCATCATCTCTCCCTGTTCTACGCTATCCTCAAAGACCACATATGCACTGTGGGACAGTCTCGTCCTCATTATTTATTTTTTTTATTCTAAAACAATTGCGCGGCTTCATGGCGCCTAGACATTGGATCCAATTGTACATTTTCAACTGGTGGCCAAACACTGCCACCTGCTGTCCATTTAATAGAGAACGATTAGCTGGGTCTATTTTGTAACCATAGTGATCACCGTCCTACTGCACTTCAACAGTGAAGGTCAAAACATTTCAGATGGAACGATTTCGATGAAATATTGGAAGAAGCTATGGAACTGAAGCATGTAATGTTTCCAAGTCTCCACGCATCTGGGGTGACAGTCATGCTTTCAGACCCTCATAGAAGATATCTTACGGCAAACCTATATTATTCCATTATAAACCTAAATTTAGTCACACCAAAAGAATTGGGGCAGTTTGCAAACCCTACAGACTATTTACAAGGTAATAAACTCTTACATATTTGCATTTTCTTTCTGAAATTACCTGAAATCGAAAAAAGCGACTTTCGTAGGTATTTACAAGTAGACCAATACAATTTCCCTAGAGAGCATACAGCTATAATTTAAATCTTAAATAATAAAAGTTTTAATATATATTTTAAAAGTAAAATAGCCTACTGTACCGGCCGTTTAATTAAAAAGAAAAATAGTGCGTTTCCGTATTAAGTTTCTCTTATTTAGAGTAAGGGAATTGCGCTTTTGGTACGTTTAATTTACGTCGATTATTTTGATTTTCATATCTTAATTTCAGTATTTATAAGGAGTATGTTAACCATAATGTGTGTGCATTTTGGGGGTTGGGTGTCGCCAGTGTAAAAGTCTTCTGTTGTAAAGGCAACTAGCATATGCTTTGAATTTTTATTTACTTTTATTGTGAATTTCCAGCTGGAGGTGAGAGGGCAAGTTTTGTTAGTAAAGCTGTAGTCTTGCAATGATCCTTACTGCAGAACTTTAGAGCAGTTTTCTCATTTCCTCTTCATTGTCTAAAATAAACCAAAATGTAGGCCTGAAAAAAGAAGTTGTAGCTCTTGCAGAAGTTCAACTTGCTGTGCCTTAACACATTTACTAAGCCCTGACGTGTAATACTTGTGTATTGCTACAGTAGTGTAGACGAATGTGGGATAAAGACGCTGCAGGCAGTGCATTTATGTCAGTGCACTGGGGCTGAGCAGAGCACTCCTCCATTGCTTCGTCCTCGTGGCTTCGGTTAACCCTTTCCATTAAATGCAGTGAAATTGCTTACTCCTGGGTTTCAGTAATGCTTAAGGCAGGCTTTGACTGTAAATCCTTACTTTCAGAAAGGCAATAGTACCGATTACTGTGGGGTGGAAAACACGGAGCAAACAGATTTCTACCTGATGTTAAGGGATTACTAAAGAAAGACAGCTCTCATGCACCCGTGTGTCTTTTAAAGCTTTCATTTATAAGTGTGGGCTGCTTTCTGAAGTGTTTTGCGGGGTGGGCGATGGGGGCATGGTAGAAATTATTTTTGCTGTTAGCATGTTACGTAAGTGATTATTTATAAGGTCACAAGCCTCGATTTTCCCGTTTAATAATAATTTAGTGCAAGTGAGGGGAAGCGGTTTTACCGATCAGGACAGACATTTTCCGCTGCTACGGGCGCAGGCACCGGTCATTCATTTTACATTTTACATGCGATGTCTGCGGGACGCGATCCATCTGAAATAATAGCAATTGGTACAAAACGGCTGTAAAACGAAACCCCTTATCCCTCAAACTTAGGTTTTTACATAGAGATTTCCCTCACGGGACGTATTTACGTGGTGCTCCTTTATTACGGCGATTTCCTCGGTGGAAAGATACCGGCTGACTAAAGGAAAAACGGAAACACATCTGTTGTAATTAGTCACGCAAATTGATGACGCAAAAAGCACCAGGCGTCCCAGCCACTTAGTATATAGTACGCAGGAGCGGCTTAGAGTCCCCGGCAGCTCATACATCTCACTGTTTATTATACACGCATGTAAAAAAGGACAGTCTGCCAGTGAATGTTGCGAATGCCTTACATGAGGTTTTCCCTTCTTTTCTTTAGGATTTTTTTTTCTTTTCTTGTTTAATTTCCAGACTGACGCACATCACTCGGTGTCGCGCTGGTCTCCCAGCTTAGTCGATTTAATCCATTTTCTGATGGATCTCTTCTGAAGTGCAATTGTATACCTACATAAACATATCTTTTCATGAACACTGTACACTGCTGCTATATAGTGCTTGTTCTAATAAAAACGAAAACAATTCAGCAGGTTGTCTTTGTTATGAAACTATTATGAAACATTCAAAGCATCTGCATATGCCATAATATACTAATATAATTATAATTTATTTATCGAGCAAAAGCTTTTACCTAAAGCAACTTAAAATTGAATGGCAGGTCAGACAGTTCCTGAAACATGTGGGGGATAAAGGCCTCACTCAAGGGCCCGACAGCAAAAGCATTGCGCTGACTCTGGAATTTGATCCTGCGACTGTCAGGGATGCCTTCCAGCATATCCTGCTTAGATCCTCTCCTTTTACAGGGGACAAACCTGCCACACCTTCCACAAGGAACTAGGATTGCAGTCCTGAAGAACCAGTCAAACTGGTTTGCCAAGGGACTTTGCTTGAATAGTTTGAGGTGCTGATCATCTGGTTGTTTGCTGTACCCTGTTGTAGTCCCCCCATCTACTGAACCCTGGTGTGAGATTGTCCAGGTATTTGTGAGTTTTGTCTCCTGATTATTGCCAGTTTTTCTGTCCCTGGGCTGATTTTCCTGCCCTGCCTGCTGTCTGTGCCTCGCCTGATCTCTGCCTGCTCCTGGACCCTGACTTGGTCCATCAATTCGACTTTCGTCTATTTCTACCCACCCAGTTTCTGAAACCTGGACTGTTTGACCATCACCAGTTCGACACCATCTCCAACGCTTTAGGGCTACACTGTAACAGCTGACCTTCAATGTTGAGTTGACTTAAATAGGCCTGTCACATAAAACTAGGTGAATTCTGCCAAGGTGAGCAATGAATGCAAGACAATGACCAACTACACAACTTTATATTTTAATGTTCTCCTTCAAATGTCACATATTCTACATACTTCCAGTTAGGATTTGGAGCTACAAGCTTTTCAGTTAATTTACACCAAATCATTATGCACAACATGATTAAATGTAATAGTGTACCACAGCTTTCTGAAAGCAGGTGTAGGCATGCGGTTAACAGGAAGGCATCTGACTGGTTACCGAAAAGCAGAATACATGAGGTGTCATTGCGACACGTCAACGTCCTGACTTCTGAAGACAATATGGCAACAGAGCACACAGCAGGTGTCTCTCTGACTCTTGAACACCAGCGCCCCTTGGTTCCGTGTTCATATTCAGGAGCAAACTAATTCTGAGTCTGTCAAATTAGTAAGACAATCTCTCAGACCTGAGTGCATATTTAATCGCCATCATAAATGATAAATTGGGTGGGTGGGTATGTGTGTCTCAAAATGAAGAATACCTTACACAACACAACACTCGAGGGGTTTTTACTGTTAAATATAGCAAGCCTAATAAAAACACACCCCTAAATCAAACTCATACACAGGTACACGGGTATCCGTCGACTTACAGGGACCACAGAAGTCAATTTGGGTATATCTCAGTAGTTATAGGGGAGAGACAAGACATTAAATACAGCACTGTAATATACACACAGTACAGCAAATGATAATGTGGTAAATAAAATCACAACACTTTATAATAAAGAGAGATTGCACTTAAATTACAGGTAAAAATCAAGTGCTGATTGCCCTATGAAATTAAAAGATGCACGTGGTAAACAGTAGGAGATGAGAAAGATTTTATTGTACAGTACATTGTCTTTATGTAACAAAATAGCACAGTACATGTACTGTATCTTTATATCTGCTTATTGTAGCTCTTCATTACATTTACATTACTGTGTGCATATGTATTACAAGTTAGATATGGGCAGTGGGTCATTATACAGCTGGCGGCGCTGCCCATTGTCCTGCGCCTGTTACACTAAGTGATACGCCAGCTAACGGCCTACTACACCCACTTACGGCCTACTACACCCGCTAACGGCCTACTACACCCGCTTTCATGCGTCTCTCCATCAGTGAATATTATTTACTATGGACCTCGGACGTAAATGTGATCAGATGTGACACGATAGGATGGAAGTCAACGGATACCTATATTGTATAAAGACTATGAAATACTAAGAAAACTCTGGGTTAAAACTGACACTTCACAGAAAACTCTTAAAACACAGGACAAAGATTATTGCTTAACTCCACTAGCCTGTTTTTGCCATCATTGTCTGAATTGCTTTGGAAAGCTTCGTGGAGCCAAAACATTATTGGGTTTCTGTGCTGGAACCCATATATGACCTCGGTATAGCTGTTCCTGTAAGCGTATTACTTTTTAAACACTCACTGCAAACATGTTGCTATGGGAAACAAGTTCAGCTGTAACATACAGAAGTCAGATATAGGGGAATTTGATGCTGCGCCTAATATTAGAAATTGCCTAACATTTGGTGAGTTTTAATTACTGCTTCAAGGAAAACAGGTCACACAGACATTTACTCATCTGTCCCTGGTAAGATCAGGTGAAGTTTTACACTGACAACTTTCATGCTGCTTAACAACGGGACATGGAAAAGTCTGATTGAATTTACACTTACAGGCTTATGAGGGTCCTGAAACTGAGGTTTCAAAATACAAACTGGTTCACATATCAGTATTCTAAAGGTCATGATTACGATAATTACTTGGAAGATTGATGGATATTGGTACTGGTTTTGAAAGTAGTTTAACATGGGAAGGACACATGAAATAAAATCTATTTGATTAAAAGCTTTATATTACATTTGAACATTACAAAACAGCAACTTAAAGGCCAAACGAAACAAACATTTCATGTAGGGAGGTATGTCTCATAATTATTAGCCTGTAGGACTGCTAGACTTTCAAAGGCTGTAGTGTAATTGAAGTTAAATGTAAAGAATCTGAGGGAACTGAATAAATCAATATTTTTAAACATTACATGAATAAAATTTAAATACTAAAATACATCATTTTGGATGCTGTAAGGATATCAAAAAAATTGTGACATTCTTCATGAAGGGCCCCTTGTTTTTAAATTAAACTACAGATAACTCCCAGATAGTGCTGAACTCCAGAAAATGTTAAAAAAAAAAAAAAAAAAACATAGGACATTTTTGATCAACTAAAATGTAAATTGTTGCTAATTATTTTGTATTTGGTTTTCAAAATTGTTTCGAGGGATGGAGGCATTTAGTCACACAGTGACCGCTGATGTTGGTCATCTAAAGGTGGGTCTAAAGTGACGTCTTGTCTGAAGCAGACCGTGAGGACAGGCCGAGCTAAGGCGACCGTGAGCACGTGGCAAAGCTCCGCCCCTGAGGTCACTTGGCGGAGGCCACCACCTTCAGGTACTGCAGAGCGCTGTGAGCCGCGTCGTTGTGTGCGTTACTGCAGGAGATCCCCGTGCCATGACAGACAGCGATGGGCGCGGTGGAGAGTTCTACCAGGCACTGGTACTGCCCGTTCACCGTCAGCTCGCCTGTCACACAAACCAGACGTGTTAAACTAGCTCCCGTAGCTCGACAAGAAAAACGCTATACTAACAATGCAAGGGTCGTAGGTTCAAATCCCAGGGATATCACATAATCTGTAACCCATCCCCCTACGATAACTTTAGATAAAAGCATCAGATGTTAAAACACCACGGCCTGGTCCACAGAGAAGCCAGCAGTGAAAGCTGTACGGACGACACGGCTGGGTCGAAGAAAAAAAAAGTTTCTTCTGTCCTTCAAAACTATAAATATGTTCAGCAGAGACTTTTTATCCAAAGCAAAAGTACAACTGAGAAGGCAGGTCTCAGGAGCAATGGGGGTTAAGGGCCTTGCTGAAGGGCCTAACGTCGAAATCTCTCTGTCGAGCCTGGGATGCGAGCCAGTGACCTTCTGATCACTAGCACAATGTCCTAACCCACCAAGTCACCCCCCCTCCAAAAAAAAAAAAAAAAAAAAGCGTAAAGATTTACAAACCAGAGGGAGAACTCACCAATGTCAAAGTATGTGACCTCAAATCCCTGCTCCTCGGCCAGTTCCAGCATCATCTGCACATAGTCGGTGTTGGGGACGCTGAGGGGACTTCTTCGCAGTATCGAGATTTTCTCTCCCGAAGAGTTACGCAGGCTATCCAGCCAGACACTGGGCTTAGCCTGAAGAGCAAGTGGCGACACACGTGGGTATAAATGCCAAACGCTGCTCCATACATTCTCCTCTTCTCACTCCGCTATAGCCTTCTTTTCGGTGACGCATGTGGTCACATGACTGCTCTACCCACCCAGCGCGTCTCGGGGTGGCCGGAGAGGTTTCGGAGTCTTGCTCTCATTTTTTCAGCGGCGGCTTTTTTCGCGAGCTTTTTGGAGTTTCCGCTTCCTGCGGGGAGACACGCCTCTTAAAATAACAACTGAAACGGATCCATCATTTAACACATTTTATTCTGAAATCTCAATCATCACTATGACAAATATCACGCTGCAGGGAAGCCTGAAGACATAGACAGATGTCAGGATGTCGCCAGGAGTCAACATCAATTTGAAAGCACCTAATAATGATTCTGAACCGATTCGTCACACGACTTAGGTTTGACCTTGAGATCTCAGTACAAACTTAGATACCTAAAGCACAGATACTTGCATTTAAATTTAGTCTTTCAGCTAACACTTTGCTCCAAAGCAACTTAAAACACTTTTTTTCAGCTGGAAACTTCAATGAAACACTTCAGCTGTTTAGTCAGCTCCTAGGGGTCCAGAGGGAACATTTTCAAATTCGATGAACCAACTACATATTGTTTGTTGTGTTTTACATGAAAATGAAATTATTCAATGTAAACTATCACAAGGATTGCTTTCAGCAGGAGTAACAGAATTACTCCCCAGCTGTAGCTAGTGTTGATTCAAGAGCAAATCTACAAAATATATCTTCCATATTCATATATCCAGCACATTGTCACAGTGAGGCTTTAACCTGAGTATTTGTGACAGGGGTCACCATGCACTCTCAGAAAAAAAAGGGTAAAAATGTGTACCTTTGCTTGTCACTAGGGCTGTACCCTTGTAATTGTACCTTTTATGGTACAGAAATGGACACTGAGCAACATCCCAAAGGTACAAACAGCATTAATGTACCATCAAAGGTGCAGAAATGTTCCTCAAAGTCCATTTCTGTACCTTAAAAAGGTACAATTGCTAAAAAACTTGGAAGAAACTTGAGGGTACAGCTTCGGGGATAAGCAAAGGTACACATTTTTACCCTATTTTCTGAGAGTATCGTGGGACAAAACATCATAACCAGTCACATAATGGGCAATTTAGATACTGCAATTCACCAAGTCACATGTTCTTGGAGTGTGGAATGATGCCAGAGTCCCTGGAGGAAAACGTTTACAAACAAGCAGAAAGTGCAATGGACCACATACCAGTCTCTGTGAAGGACTCCATTCTGCAGGTCACAGTGAACTCCTTTTTGTGAGGTGGCCCTGTCTCCTTAGAAAAAGTATACTCTGGCCGACGCCACCCGTTCTGTAATGCAAGCTCCTGTTGAAGCAAAGCGAGCATGATGTCAGACTCAACTCCCCCAAATGACCAGTTCTTGAAGAGTATTTCACACTCACGTCAGAATAAGTGGGCTGAACACGACCCCACGCCATTGTACTACACCGTCACCGTTCCATACAATAAACAGTTTAAATATCCTTTTACATGCTTGTCACACCACGGTAAACAAAAAAATAAGTAACGTCATAAAATAAACAAATGCATATGCTGTACCTGCAGGATCCCAATGGGGTTGGATTGTTCATTTTGCCCAACTTCTGCCACATTATCTTCCGTCTTCACTAACAGGAGGCTTTAGAGACGGAGAAACGGACATTCAGCGGTTTTAATCTACGAACCGCTTCAAAAAGACGATGCGACTCACTTGATGGCCGACTCGGACTGCAAGATGTTCAGGGCTTCCTCTGCAGCCTGGTGCTTCGCCGCTTTTTTGGTTGCGCCTTGACCTGCGGTGGGGAGACAGACAAGCTATGCCCTCTAAATTCAACATTTTTTGAAGACAAGTGCATGATTTTGCCTTCCAGTCGTGCAAGCCAGCAGCATTCGGCCGTACTATTATTACTCTGCCGTACCATGAATCGACACTTTTAGTACCAGACGTAGGCAAGCACAAACCTTTGCAAGTAACGTCTCCTATGGTCACGTTAAAGACGAAAGTCGGCTGGTGCGCTTCACCTTCTTCCTTTTCCAAAACATACACTGGGATCTTGCCGAGCTTTGTCCCATATTCATGCAGAATTTGAATAGGCGTCTTCCCAGGACATTCAGTCGCAGGAGGCTGCAGATTCACACTGTAGGCATATTTAACAGTATCCTTTATAATTTGAAATTCAACAAATCAAGTACCAAATTTTGGGAGTGTGGACCCCAAGTATACAATGTATCCATCCATCCACATCGATGGTAAATCCATCAGTCAACTGACACACCGATTAATCGACTTCCTCCAACATCAAAGGAAACAAAACATTAAATCAATAACCCACCAACACTACTAATACCTTTATTGTGACAAGCTTTGTAAACTGTATTTCAAAAGGCAAAGTGATAGGAGTAATTAAACTCAAGCAACCATAAGAATCCAATTGGTGCGCTTATAATAAACTCGCTAGCTGCTTCTGCAGTCACATAAAAGGAATATCACATTTCATAAAATTAAAATGCAATTTAATTTGGTGTTAAAAGACATCGCAGAATAAAACGTATGTGATCATTGATCGGGAACAAACCTGGATCCAATCTGGCAGTTCTTAGGAGCAGAAGATGGAAAGCTGTCTTTGGACATAACTCTCCCGAAAGCACTTGTAGTCCAAGTGGTTTTTGCGCAAGAATTGAGTCAAGCGCTTAGCTTTTACAAGCTGGCGATTATATCCGGGCTGCTCTTATTTTTTCCGGGTTACAGGAGCGTCACAAGTACTGTGCGCGAAATTCAGTTTTGAATTTCTTCAGTGAGTTTGGGGAAGAGAACGTGACACAATGAAAAGCAAAACCATCATTCCATAGCTTTGCATCTTATTTATCTTCCAGAAAAACAATTAGGAGGGTTTACATTACACATAATTAAACAAAGAAATCCAGCCACATCACACCGAAATGCGATGGCAATATTTGCTTTGCTGTATCGGCTTATTTTCATTTTAGTAAAGTACATGCTGAAATCGTGCCACACGAAGTGTAATCACTGTCCAATCACAGCTCTCTATCAAGCGGGGGGCGTGGTCGCGGAAACCGGTCTGGGACTGTCGCTGGATGTAATCGATGAGGTGGCAGCCACTGTACCCCAGCTGTGCCCGGCTGCCTCACTTCAGAATGTTTATTATATATTTAGGTACGAAATATCCTCCCTGCTCCAGCATGTAAAAAGTGACGCTGTGAGCGAGGATTTTGTCATTTATAAAGTGGCTTCTGGAACACTTGCAGCAGGCGGCGGTTGTTTTGCGACTCACTTGATGGCCGACTCGGACTGTAAGATGTTCAGGGCTTCCTCTGCAGCCTGGTGCTTCGCCGCTTTTTTGGCCATGATTTCCAAGACACCAGAGCAGCTCTCATGTCTATTCTGCAGCAGTTTCAAACGCGTGTTCCCGGGCAAGGAAGTCAGTTCAAGATCCACATCCCTAGGCGACATCATTCGATACCTCGTCGATTGTTTTTCCGCGTATGCCGAAGTCCTGTTTGCATTTCCAGGTGGTTCGAATCCCACTCCATACTTTACAGTGCTGCTGGACCAATATAAGGTCTATTCACTACCATTCGTTTTACCTAACACACTACCACGTCACCAAATTAAAGATTTCCATTTTCTGAAATAAAAAGGCGAAAATACTGTACTAATCGAGGCAGTATACCTGACTGTAAACCTGACGTTGCACGGAGATTCAAAAAAAGAAAGCGAATCTTCTAAAACTAACAAATTACCAAATTATTTGCACAAAATAACTTTCAAAGGATTTCAGTAATTAGTTGAAAATACAAACACAACGAAAGTAACTTGGCTTATTGAGATGGGCTGGATGGGATGATAAATTTGATTCAGGAAGATTAGATAACACATTTAAGCAGTGG
>JAODJU010000035.1:8634014-8648738 GCA_026776725.1 Gnathonemus echidnorhynchus | reverse complement strand
GGAAAGACCATCTTAATACAACACATTCACAAGAATGGAGGCAGTTTATCTGGAAGAACCAAATTAGATTCTTTATTACACCTAAAATTACAAGTAAACAAACAAAGATAGATCAGCAATGCTTGGAGACTATGTGGTCACACAAACCCAGATCACACACATCTCTTTTGGAACTGTAAAAACATTCGACCCTTCCGGGATGGATTTCATTCAGCTCTTTGCAAGGTCTTAGGATCCCAGATACCATTAACATGTAGTGTTGTATTTAGGTTGTATTCATGGAATGGTGGTTAAGGGGGACCAATATTTGACTAGAATCCTGCTTGCTGCTGGGAAGAAAGCCATCACTAGGAAGTGGCTGAGGGTGGACACCCCTACACAGGAACAATGGGAGAGGATAGTGGATGAAATAAAAGACATGGAAAGACTAACTTACAGGATAAGAATGAAGGAAGAAATGTTTGAGGCTGACTGGGACAAGTGATTGAACAGAGGGATGATTGATTGGTTTTGGAAAGATTGCTTTCTTTTCTTTTTTTAACTGCAGGCCCTGTTCTTGTTTTAGGTGTATATTGTTTTTGATGTTTGTTTAATGAAAACGAAAATACAAACTCAACATGGTATTCAAATGGTTGTTTATTTTTTATTTTTAAATCATAAAACAATCAGCAACTTCAGAAATGTCATTTCTAAATTAGTCTGATTATTACAACTAAAATGTTGGGAGTAAATAAAAGGAACATCCATCCATCCATTTTCCAAGCCGCTTATCCTACTGGGTCGCGGGGGGTCCGGAGCCTATCCCGGAAGCAACGGGCACGAGGCTAAAAGGAACATTTCTAAAAAAAATTAATAATTGCATTAACTGCTTGCATTTTAAACCAGAAGCTAATTTTATGTTCATATTAGACAATGCTGTATATATAAATAATTCTGTGGTTTTGTTCTGCATTCTGGGAGTACTTATAAAGTTAAGTCAGTAAACCAAACTGCAGTGGCTGAATCTCCACGACAACCCTAATGTTACTATTAACAAGGCGTACGTATCCTGTCAGTGAAATTTCAGATAAACCAGAAATGGACTATTCAAAAAATGGAAAAATTAAGTATTTATGACATTCTGTGGGCAGTTTGGCTATTTACCCAATATGGGTAAGGATTGTCGTCTATAGGCCTTAATCTTTTCCACGTCCGTACCACATATTGTGCAACACACCCATACTTACAAAACGTATACATGGGGTCTTACTTTTTCCACACAATGCTTAATACAGCATAAAAACACCAAAACTCTGAAAGCAATTATGAGAAACTTAAGTAATTTAGCGATTTATTTCTGTCTTCGGTTTCATTGAGAAGAATGTGCAACACTTATTTACCAGAATCACTACACTGTCTGTCATTTGTTTGGAGTAATAATCAAAATAACTGCATTTATTTCCATTTTATTGTGTTGTAATCCAGGGCAGAATTACATATGGGTGATATTTCCTGTAGACAAATTTACTACCACTTTAAATTCCTTCAGCATCTGATATATAGAAAGCGCCATCTAATTTTTTGCGAATTTTTCACAGGACCGTATATGACAGGTACGCCCAAAGCCAAACGCTGAAATAATAAATCAGATTAAACAAGGGAAGATCTATTATGACCTAAATGAAACTCCTCCACAGCAATCAACTTAAATCGAGCAAGTTCAGAAAGGTCTGAAAGGGTAACCGTTTGTCCATCTTCCAGCTCTTTATGCTGTCAATGTTATGGAGCGATAGCATAACTTGCAAAGAACGTCGCAAATCTTTTTTTTAAACAAGGGTGAAGTGAAACAGTTTTCCGTGCACAGTTTGTAAACATATTTATCACATAATATTGAGTAAAAACAACCATTACTGACAGTATAAAAACATGATATTGGCGAACTTCTCAGCTCAAAAGCACACTTTTCCCCCAGCCCCTCCCTCACAAAAAAAATTGATTAAGCATTTTAATATTGGAATGCAGCGCCTTTGTCCACGTAATGCTATAAGACAGGGGTGCCCAATCTTATCCGCAAAGGGCCGGTGTGTACGCAGGTTTTTGGGATAACCTGTAGGTCAGCTGTTCAAACCCAGGTGTGAGGACTCTTCAGCCAATCAGTCCTCTAATTAGTAATCCCATTGCAGATAAGATTGGGCAGCCCTGCTAAAAGATGTAATCCACATAATGAAATTTTTTTTTTAAATCCATTTACGATCTATAAATTTGGGAAACTATACAATAAAATTTAATGAGTAATAAGTAATTATTTAATGTAATTAGAACAGTGTAACAATTTGAATTTTGAAAAACAGCATTTCTGACAATAGAAAAACACCCTCCAAAGGGTTAAGTAAAACCTCTAAATTTACCTCGGCAGCAGTTATCAAAAAGACTGTAAAAATGACTGAAGTCATTTTTTTTGTCCCGTTATATATAGACAAGAGATATGAGGGCTTTGTAGCATTCTTCAATTTAACTGAACTTCATTGACACCATTTTCTACTTCAACTCCTAGCTAATTATTCGTTAGTGTTGGTGCAGTCTAAATGACATCAGTGCATTAAGATGCGCGGAATAAACCAGCAGGGGGCAGTGCGGTGACCCAATGAAACAGAAAAAGTCTCCCGATTGGCGGCAGGATGCGGGGTCATACTCTCAATGACACCTAACAACTGTCGCGGCTGTTGGTTCACACAGGACAGTCAGCAGGCGAACTAGGAGTTCATTTCATCTTGCTGCTCACAGAAATCATTGCGCTTTGCAATGGATTTCAGTTTTAGCCCTCGAATGGTGGAATCCCTCCCAGTGTTGCTCGATGGCAGTGCAGAGATGAGATAGGCCGCCAATCCAGAGTGGGAGGCTTTCTGCCAAGAATGGGCCAATAGGATACGAGGAGGGAGGAAGGGGGCGGGGTCTTCAGGCCTCTGTGTTCCCGTCGCCATTCTCCAGTGGCTGCAAGTGCTCCTTATCATGGAAGTCATCCTGGGGAGGGCGCACGCGATTGAAAAAGCCGAGCTGCAAAGGGAGGGAACGAGATTGAAGGTGACGGTCCCCCAGATGCCGGCTCATTCCCGTTGTCACACAGACTGCTTGGTCACTGTGGATAAAGCGTACCTTGTACATGATGAAGATCAACAAAGCCAGCAGGAGGAGGCCAGCCAGCACGGCCAGAGTGATGACCCACCACGGGACAGGGTGCTTATAGTCCGTCGTCACCCAGATCACCGCTGTGTTCACCTGGAAACAGAAGAGTGGGCCCGCCTGAAAATGTCATCAAAAGGCAGCACAATCCCAGCCCTGCAGGGGGCACTGTTCCAGACCACCGTGTCCCATCTCAGAGGGAGAGCACTCACCACCGTGGAGTTCGACGGAAACTCAATCTCCAGATTTTTGTAGGGCATTTCGATGACGCTGAAGGAGCCCGTGGATCTCACAGCGTAGGACCTGTTCTGGTTCTCGCCCTACAGATCGGATCAAGCACTACTGAGCTTCCTCATCTGCTGCAAAGTCTATCCCTGCATGTAAGTGGTTGGCATGCAGGGTCTGTGTGTGGCAAGGGGGCTAGGAGAATCTCACCTTGAGAAAGGTGGCCACGCCCAGCCGGGAGCGGACGAAAAGGATGGCACCCTTGCCTCTCTCCAGACGGCCCACCTGGCACTTGATGTGCAGACACTCAGCTCTCACACAGTCCTGACACACACACACACACACACACACACACACACACACACACACACACACACACACACACACACACACACACACACACAGGAAGGAAGAGAAAGACATGTTTGTTAATTCTGCGTCTCAGTTATTCAGGTAGGCCTTTCTGGATGATTCTCCTCACCACCCAGCAAGAGCATGAATTCAGTCATGGGAATGGAGACAGAACTTATCCCACCCACTACTTGAACACCGCTCCCCAAACTCCTATAAGAACACCCCAATGACATCATTTCCCAGGGTGCCCTGTGCGGTTGCCATGGCATCAGAGAGCTAGGTAATACATTCCTAATACTCTTTCCTCCCATGTACGCATATATGTACCATTACTGCATTACTTCTGATATTTCACAAATTCCAGTGAGAAAGAAGCAGTGGATATTGCTGCTGTATTCATTAAGATCCAGGGTATCCAGAGATTCTGCAAGGGGGTGTTTGATTGCAAGAGTTTAAGAGTTTTTGGCCTACTTCCTTTCTATTACCAATAATAAAAAAAGGAAAGTTCTGATTGGTTGGCACGTGGCCAGCCTTAGGGTGGGCTAAACTTGTGATTGGTTGGCACTTGCCCAACTTTGAGGTAAGCCAAGCTCATCATTGGATAGGCCAGGCACACCCTGCACCTCATGTAGTTGGGCCATAAATATGAGACCAGTCTGACAGGACGGCTGTACCAGAGTGTCCAGGTTTCCATCCATCTTCTTGCCCTCCACGTCTCGCCGGGAACGCCTCCCCTCGTCACTACGCTCCCCGCCGATGACGGATGCGTTTCTCCTCGACAGGGTGGGATTCTGGGAAATGAAGGCAGTGGGACCTGGGTGAGCCAACGGAGCCGGGGTAGGTGAGGCGCGGTGTGGAAGGGGCGGGGTGGCGCGGAGTGGGTGACGTACGGAAACGTTGAGGGGGTTGATCTGTACGCTGGTGCTGCAGTTCATGGGTCCGTCCACCTCGTAGGACATGATGTAGAGCAGGGGACGACCACCCAGCCTGTAGGGACACTGGACGTCCACCATGGCCTTGCTGATGGTGCTCGGACCGTTGTTGCGTAGCTGAGGGGACAGCGGGCAGCATTTATACCACCCGATATTTAATTACTCTGTGTTCTGTAGCACTCTGCAGCATTACTGGCTGTTATCCCGCTGCATGCTCCCTTGTGCCTTCTGATCCAGTTTTACCCGTCTTCTAATCTGTATCTATGCATAATCTACAGCTCTGGGAGAAATTAATCTGCATTTTTAAATCCTGGCAGAAGGCTACACTATGAGCCTGGAAGCGGCCTGCCACGATGTTCCTAAGACAGCGGTACACAAGAAGAAGGTGACGCAAGATACACTGGGAACGACCAAAAACCAGCCAGATGATAGAGAGCAGAAGCGATTTTTATGGCAGAGATGAACGGCAACTTATCCGGCAGCGACTCATAAATCAGAGGATGACCTCAAGTGACCTTCAGAAAGAATGGAAAACATTAAGTGGTGTGATGTGAACTGCTAGGACAATTCATAACAGGCTCCTAGAGGCAGGACTAAAGACCCATAAAGCAAGTGCTTCATCAATATGAAGCAGGGAAGAGCCAAGCTGGAGTTTACAAAGAAATGTATATTTTACAGACGCAAATGTATATTTTACAGAGCCCCTGAGAAACAAGAAAAAACTAAAAATGTCGCTGAGGTCTCTTAATTTTTTCCAGAGCTGTATATCTATCTACGTATATCTATATCTATACCCATCTGTCCATGTATGCATCCAAACTCAGCATTTTAACTGTAGTGTGTGACATGAAAGTGACTATGGGCTCTGGCTGCGGAGGTTCCTTGGCACTAAGCTGACTGGAGGAACTGGAGCTGACCTCATAGATGTGCTGGACCAGGGGCCCGATGTCATCCTCAACTACTGGGTTGTCTTTGGGCTGCCAGTTGGCGATGGGGAGGAAGACTTGGTCTGGGGCAGAAACACTGGAAGAGAGAGAGAGAGAGAGAAGTGGCTGAGTGTGGTGTCAGTTCTGCAGGTGGGGGGGCATTACAACCAGCACTGGTACAGCTGGAGTGAAATGTCTGGCACCTACCCCCGGATCTCCATTTTGGCCAAAACAGCAAGTTTTGTGATTCTGGACACTAAATTGCTTGTGTTATTAAACTGGTTGGAACTAAAAGAATAAAAAAGACAATGTTAGATGCAGTAAATTCAGATTCATACTATAACATACCTCCCCAGGTAAACACTGTGCTAAAATAAAACTTGAACACACGGTGGCGCTCTTGTCTCAGTTTCACTTCTGGTTTTAGGAAGGTTGAAAGTACCTAAGGGTAGAATTATTCAGTTGTCCTGCTCTAGCCTTTACTCTTAATGCAGAACCAGAATCTGTAATGGAATATCATGGAAATGATTTAAGAATTGGTTTCCATTGAACGCAGAACGAAACCAAATAGCCTGTGAATGGAATTCTTCAGTTTCATTAATACCCACAATCCACGTGTTTACAGTCAAGTCATTCTCATTGTGTAGGATCAAGATACTGAAATGAGAGAGTATTTAAATACTGGATGAAGATGCATTTGTGCTCAGGACAAGTCAGAAAACTCCAGCCAATCAGGAAAGGCAACATTTCAGGATGACCTCATCTATAACCTTCCTCCCACTTTCCAGGGGATCAGAGCCAGATGTGAGCCTGACGTGCAGCACGACCCGTGTGACGCCGGCGTTGCTAGAAGGAACCGGCTTCACAGAATCCATCAGGCACGATCTCGCCGGACCGCAGAGTCCCGGAGCCGGTGCGCACCTCTGAATCTGCAGGTCAAACTTGACGGCCGTGTCCTGCTCGGACAGCTGATGCACACTGAAGCGGAGTCCTGCCACCAACTGGCCGATGGGAAGACAGACATGTGAGTGGCGAGGCGAGACCTCAGACACGTCACAATGCAGATGGGTGATGTGGGCTACCCTGCTATGTGATACCCCCTAGTGGTGACTGATGTTACTACCTGCATTTGTGTGTGTATAACATAAACAAATGCTGTTCAAAGCTACATTATACATTGCTATATTCTGTAATATTCTCTCATCCACAAACAGTGATTTTTTTTTTTAACTAAAAACAAGAGGCATGTTCTTAAGTGGGCGAAACAAGGAAAAACAAACAGAATAAAAAATCAGGCTATCCAGACTGTTCTCAAAGGACCATTCATGACTTCCTCACTAAGCATGCTGGGAAATCTGAGGAGGACTGACTCACTTTTGTTCCTCCTTTCATGGGGTTTCCAAGGTCACAGACCACAAACCTGGTCTGGTTGTCTATCTTGTAGGCGCAGGACAGTCTAGACAGCATCTGGGGGGAGGAGAGAGGGGACAGGATGTGGTGAGGGATTGATAAATGGCCAGTCGAAATTCATTGCGCCATTTGCACACCTTAATTAACGCTGCAGGCGTTTCTGTGGTGTCAGTTTGTTCACCACATCAAGCATGTGTGCATCAGTGGGGGGTAAACGCCCATCTCGGGGGCGGAGCAGGGGGGTGGTCACCTGACTGTTGCGGACCACGCCGATGAAGTCGGCCTGGGGCGGCATGGTGACGAGCAGCTCGGCTTCGTAGGCCCCCTCCGCGCTGTTCTCCGCCGTCACCTGCAGCGTCAGCGGGTTGTCGTCGCCAATGTACATCTGCTCCTGGTCACTGGAGGTCAGGGGTGGGGGAGGAGGACAGGGTGATGCTAAAGCTCACTGTGGTGCCCCGCCCCCCCCCCCACATCCTGTCCGCGGTGTCAGCAGTGTCTACTAACCTCACCACTGACAGTTTCAGTTCAGGCTTGCAGATGTTATCATCTCCACAGTCAAGCAGGATGTGAGCCTGCAAAGGGATGACAAACGAGCCCCCCCCCACCCCACTCCTGTGAGCATCGAGGTCCCTGTGAGGCTTTCGGCTACAGGACAGCCACAGGTCACACTCACTTGATCACCGCATGAGAAAAGGACCATAAGGGAACCATTCACAGTTTATGTTAGTGCAACCTCACCTTCATCACTCGTGTGTGAAAGCTACTGTGCTATTTCTGTGCATCCCCGTCATTTGTGTGTGTGTGTACACATGTTCACTCCTGCTACCCAGGCCTGAGCTCCGCAGAGCCCGAGAGGAGCTGTCTGGAAGAATGCCACCTCCCTCAAACTGCACTGGCTGAAGGAGATTCTTAGGAGAGAGAACAGCCAAATCCCAGACCTCCGCCGGCTCCGAGCCCCAGTCAATCCACCCCGCATTCCAAAAACATCCGTTTTCTGTCTCTGTCTCGTTTTTTATTTGAACCACCCGCAGGGAGCTGGGCTACAACCCCACCCTCATAAAGAGTAGGAAGTAGCAGCCTCTGACCACACAGTTTTTGTGTGACAGGCGCTGGTCGGTTTGTTCTGTCAGTTACAATGATTGTGCTAAATAGTGCACTTGTACCTGAGTATTTATTGGAAGCTCAGCTTAGCCGGACTTATGCCTAATCATCTCCTCGATATGTGTATGTAATTTGCTATTTACCTCACTTGTATGTCGCTTTGGAAAGAAGCGTCTGTAAAATAAATGTAATTGTAAACATAGTGTTGTATCGCGATTGCTGCAATACTTCTGAAATGTGCATTGTGGATACAATTGTATCCAGTTATGATAAAATGTCAACATTTGGGTCACCATTAACGGTGCTTATAGAGCAAGGAGCAGCATACCTGCTTGGAGATGTTGGCGGGGGCAAACTGGTCCAGAATGGGCTGCAGGCCAGTTCTGTCAGCGGGGGCGCTGTAGTCCAGGCTGTATTCCATGAAGACCATTATGGGCGTAATCTTATCCCTGAACTCTGAGTCATCCTGCAGGGAGGGGCCAGAGCAGTGCTCAGACACTCAGGGTGGGGTATATAGCTGCTCTGGGGGACAAGGTCCATCAGGCTGCGTGAAGCAGCACGGTCAGATTCAGAGAGAGAGAGGAGAGCGAGGGTGAGTGTGTGCCGGGCGAGCGGCTCCACCCCGGAGAGAAAGGAGACCCACTATGAGGAAGGCCTGCAGCTCCTCACACGCCAGTCCTCTGCCGTTGGGGACGGTCAGGTTCTTGGGGTACTGGGAGGTGCGGCTGTGCAGGAAGAGGACGCGCTTCACCGCCCCCTTCTGCTTCAGCTTGTCCAGCAGGAGCTCCACCTTGAAGCCTGATAGGAGGAGATATGGAGAACAGATGGATAAACTACTTCTGATGCCATTTGGTCCCCACAACGCTATGTATATCACACACACACACACAAATTCTGTAATTAGCTGGAACATCATTTTAATTCCATGTGTCTAGCCTGACTGACTCAGCTCTATTTCTGATAATTAGAATTTCCAGAAAGACCACAAATCAAGATAAGTTCTTCGCAGTTTCAGCATGTGTAAAAGCTGCCCCATGCCCCTTATTTTCTCACACAGTAGCCATTTCAGGAAGGTGGGAGCAAAAAAAAAAAATCTTGACAGCTTGTCTGGAAAGCTATTAATTGAAGGTTTTGGCCTGTGGTCTCGCTGCAGTGCATTCTGGGAGGTGCGGGCCTCACTGCCACGTCAGACCGTTTTTGCACCCTTATGGTGCGTCTCTATTAAACCGTGTGCTAACAAACACCACGGAGACATGCGCAGACACACACGCGCACGCACACACACACACACACACACACACAAACGGGAGAGCCGTGACAGGCACGGCTACACACATCAAACATTCCTCCCACTCCAAACAGTTCCAGGAACCACCATTGTGAGTATATCCAGTAAGAAGGCTTTGGGTGTGGTGATGAAATTCATTGGAACTTACGTAGATTGCTGGGGGCCCCATGCCCTCTGGCCTGAAGACAGTACTTCACCGTAAAACTGCGGGAAAGAGGAGATTCACATCCAACATCCAGGGTAAAGACTGACAGAAAACATACACAGAAACTCAGGCCAGCAGAACAGCACTGAGAGCAGGGTTCTGTAATCACCCAGCAGTCTCCCTGGAGGCAGTGCACGTATGTTACATACTTACAGAGCATTCTGTCTTTTACGGAGACATGGAACACAGCTCTGCACTCTTATTACCACTTCGGAATTAAATATGAATTAATTAAATATTAATTTAGTCCTTGTCCATCCCTTGTCTACTTAATTTGTTAATTTGACTTTCATGGGTAGCCGTTTTCAGGATTACATTGCTGTCCATGTAATTGTTTATGGATAAACGATTAGCGTTAAGTCTTACCTTTGCATTGGATTATTTAATGGGCACCTACTCATTTCAATTATTCAAGCAACATAAAACTGCGTTACAAAATAGTTCCAACAAACGCTCCCTGAACAGAGAAACCACTGTCCTGTTGTTCAGGACAGCAGGACATCAAGAGATTATTCAGTGAGATTGTAATCTCATATCACAGGGAGTTAAAGCCAAGCAAACATATACAGCAGTTTTATTTTGTCTGCTTCCCTTCAGCTAATTAGAACCCACGTTTAGTAAACAGCTCTTACAGTGATGTTCATCTTGTCTGGAAGGAGGAAATCTGAATCGCAATCTTACACTGGGTTAGAAAATACATGTCACTCACCCCCCACCCCCACCCTGCCCCAAAGTCACCATCATGTGACTTCTGTGAGACAACGGGGAGCAAGTCCTATGAAGGACCTAAAGGCGACTCGCTCACCAGGACACAGGGCTGGACGAGCCGGGCAGGTCGCAGTGCTTTTCCTCAGGGTTCAGAATCTGAGGCGTGATGTCCAGGGTGGCGTTTATGCTGACCACCGGCCGAGCCCTAAGCAGGAGGGGGCCACAACAGTCGCCATGACGACACATATGTGCCAAGGGACTCCCGTCTCTCGCTTCTGACAATCTGTAATATTCTCTGAGTACATCCACTTCGAAATAAGTAAACAGAATCACACGGGACCTTCAGTCACAAACCGTCATGGGAGGAATCAGTCTGATGTAATCTGAAGGTGGGTGGGACTATTAGGTGCTGTCAGTCATCTTCTAACCCAATAGCAATCAATAAAGCAACCAATGAGCATCCAGTTAAATTTCTGAGTATCAGCACACAGTGATGTTACTCATTAAGGTACCAAAGCATGTTTCCCAGCATTGTTAATTAGGTCAGAGTGACATCATCTGTTTGACTGAACCAGCTGAGGAAACCAAATACAATGGAAACTGGTCCGATGCACACGTGTTAATGACTTGCATTATGCCTGGGTACACATGTGATTAAAACATCAGTCTAATATTCGCGAATACAATGGTGGGTACAGTTAGGTTAAAGGAAAACTGTTTTTTAATGGAAACGGGCATAGGGAGAAGGCCTCTGGGGAGGATACCTGTACAGAACTGCTCTGTCTGCTCCGAAAGCACCAACAATTAGATCTGCGGAGAAGAACACAGGGGAGAGAATGTCAGCCAAGAGCTCCAGGACACCAAAGCACCAAGAGGCTACTGAAGGGTGAGCTCTGTAACTGCCAACCATTCTGTAGGCCACACTTCCTGTCATGTGAGACTCATGGTCACCTTCCCTCAGCACTGTCCAAGCGGCTGACCTCCTCATAGCAGATCTGCTCACCACGATCAAAGCAAATGCTTCCGTGACCCACGCTCACCTGTCGTCTGTCCAACCTTTCTGATAGATCAGTCTAGTTAAAAAAGAACGCGTCTGCTCTTCTTTTGTTTTAACATCAGAAACACCCCCCTGAGCTCCGAATATACCCACAAATCATCTATTAATTTTACAAGGAGGAGCCTGAAGCAACACAGACTTTGGCACCAAAGAGTTCTCAGATATTTCACTGTGATGATGAGGACACAGAGCTCATGCCTGAGACTTCCAGACAGCCTTCGGTACATTAACACTGATGGATCCTTTCAAGGAATAAGTCCAAGAGGACTCTAGGAGTGACGCTGGTGTAGGTATAAGGGGAATAAGAAAGGGTATCAGGAACAACTCTGCAGGAGCTCTTATTACTTTGGTAGGTCACTACATTTATCTTTCTATTCGTGTAGCAGACACATTTGTGCAAAGCCACATTTAAGTGAGGCAAATTACACATTACAAATACACGGCTATCGAGGTGCGGGCTAGGTATCATTGCGGCTAGGCTGAGCTTCCGATGTCCCAGCTACAAGTGTTAGAGTAAGAGCTACACAGCGTCTTCCAAACAAAGCAAGAACCCAATAAGACAATTCAATGATGAGAAGTGCATCTGATTATGGTCGAAACCAGATTTTTATGATTCAACCTGGGAGGAAATTTAAGGCTCGTGGGAGTCTGTCTTACACAAAAATGTTCTGAGGGCAAAATGAAAAATGATTGGTTCAGAGAAATAACCAATTACATTGTAGAGGGGGTAGGTCCAAACAACTAGAGGAGGTGGGACCAAGACATGTGATTGTTGGGTCCCACCTTCTGTAGTTGCTTGGACCCACCTCCTCTGCAATCTGATTAGTTACAGTATCTCTCTGAACCAATCATTTTGCCCTCAGAATACTTATGTGTAAGTAAAACTCCCATGAGCAAGTTTAAGGCCCCTACCTGGGTATCCATTGAGGTCGATGTCGGTGGCTCCGTGCATGGAATATCCAAAACTGGGGGGCATGTAGCTGGAGGCCCACTTGCCCTCCAGAACCTGGGACGCCACCGAATCAGGCCCGGTAGCCCTGCCGTTGTGGATGTAGACCAGGCCTGAGTGGTCTGGGCCACCGTAGGGCGCCGCAATGGCGATGTCTGCGGGGGGAGTGGGGGCAGCCATGGGTCAATGGGAATGTGCATGACGAAAGCCCCTCCAAAGTGGGGGAAGGGGGGCCGGAGTTATGGAGACCACAGCCATATTGCGGGTCGTACCATTAAAGCCATCCATGTCCAGGTCCCCCAGCGCGGTGATGCAGCTGCCGAACCGTGAGTATACCTCCAGTCCCGTCAGCGTGCGCTGTGTGTGGAAGGAGAAGCCACCCTTTCCGAGGTACACGTAAACCTGGCCCACCTCCCGCAGCTTCCCGTCCGAGCCCCGGTCCATGAAGAGGGGGGCACCAATGAACAGGTCCACCACTCTGAGGGGTGGGGCAAGACAACAAGTGGGAAAGTCTGCCAGTGACGTCTCCGTGACGACGACGGGCATGGCAGAAATATCGCATGGCGGTAATGTCGCAGTATAGGACAGAGAAGGTAGTTAAACTGTTTACATGCTCATGTAACAAAGTGAGAGGAAAATAAAGGAAAATACATTTCCTGCAAAACGGTTGAAAGTAGCCGCTCATGGCAATTAGCTAGTTATGTAGAATTAACGCCAGCAATTAGGGCTATATTCTTGGCAACAGTATAGGAATATTTAAACAGATTAAATTCCTCAAAAAGTAAAAACTTCATAAATAACCATAAAATATTAAAACATTATAAGATACTTAAGATTGGCTTTTAATAAAAAGCCCTTTTCTGTGCAATGGAGAATGGATTTTTGCATGCATGACATACAGTTGTCAAGCAAGTCAGCCGTGTGACTCCATGCAAAAATGATCTAATCACAACGATTTTTATGTTACCTTTTGTCATCTTTCCCATAATTGGGCTGACTTCGTAATGTTTGCCATTAATACTTTTGTCGTGTCAATGAGAATTGTCAGCATTGTTCTGAGCCCCACACAGCAAAATGTGTTCAGTGTTTTGCAGTTCTTACCCATCGTTATTGATGTCAGTCGCAGCCACTGAGTAGCCAAAGTAGGCAGCCATCTGCCAAAAATTTAAATGAAACACTAAATTTAATGTAATCCTTAGTACATTCTCTCTATATGATTACATGCCTGTTAACCATGTGAAAAAAGAAGCTGATAATTTTCTTCCACTGTGAAGAAAACATTATGTAAACTTGTTTGCCATCATCATTTAAAAAAGGGAAAAAGAAAAATCCCCATAGTGTACTCATATATATAACATAGAAATACCCCAGTCCTCCAACTGTAAAACCTACATGACTGCAAATAAACGTGTCCCAGAAGTCCCACTCTGCACAGAAAGAAGCACAAGCATTGGTGGTTCAGTGGTAGAATTCTCGCCTGCCACGCGGGAGGCCCGGGTTCGATTCCCGGCCAATGCACATGCTTTTTTTCTTTTTTAGTCATAAAATTACTATGAATACAGTAAATAAAATTGGATCCATGCACTCAAGTGTTAAACTTCAAAGATGTGAAATCTGGAGACTAAAAATAAGCCCGTATTAACGCTGGGAGAGCTTTCTCCTTTGTGTGAGCACGCGGAGCGCTTAGAGGACTTTAGCACACAAGCCGCCCCCAGTGTTTGGGGGGAGGGACAGTGGTGGCACGCTACATCGTCATGCTGGATTTGCATAGCAGCGTCTGAGCCAATCAGATAACAGGCTGCTCTGACCCACAGCCCTCCCTCCCCCTCCCCCACCCAGCACGCCTTGCCCTGAACTGGGAGGCTGACTCTGCACTTCTGCCTACCTCCACCCCCAGCTAGCTGGGGAATACTTCTGCAGGGAGGCCCGACAATACTTTCCAGATGTGGAAATGGGTCCGGCACAGAAACTCTTGGCTTGTATGCGAACCAGACACTAAACGGTAACAAGCTACAAGCAGGTCCAGGCCACCGGAACTTTCTGTGATGTGCTAATGGTGGTGCGATCTCACGGCATTCCCTGCCGCCGTTTCCCGCTCTCATGCACTCGTCAGGATAAAAACAAAAAAAAAAGTCAGACAAAATAATAAAAAAAGGTCCCAAAACACGACCACAGCCTACCTGCATTCCTGTGAAGTTAGCGATGGATTCCATGTTTCTCCCATCGAAAACATTGACCTGGTAGAACACAGACAAAACGCTAACGTCCTGCTGACTGAAGACACGGTACCTGTCTTATATTTAAGTTATTTTTATTTAGAGTGTGAATTCCTTACATAGCCAAGAGCCTTTTCACCTCTAGGAACTCCTGTGACATAGTCTGTGGGGGGGGGGGGGGGGGGGGAACAAAG
>JAODJU010000035.1:8548927-8572758 GCA_026776725.1 Gnathonemus echidnorhynchus | reverse complement strand
CGTACCAACCTGCATCCTGGTATAATATGTGTGTGTATGAGTGGGTGGGGGGGGGGGGCAGGGGTGTATATATGACCACATGTCCCCACAATGTAAAAAACGTAGTTACCATTTTTTGGTCCCCACAAGAGAAAAGCTCACTTTTATAAAAATCTGGGACTGCAATCAAAAAATCACAAATGCCCAAAGTCTTGTATTTAGTTTGGTTATTTATGGTTAAGGTTAGGGCTGGGTGGGGGTTAAGTTTGTGTATATTTCTCTAGTTGAAGTACCTGAGAATTATATGAATCAATGTAAATTCATATGGTGGGGAAACTCATCACTGTATTAGTTTTAAGTCATATTTACTTCAGACCATTATGCTGCTGCAGTATGTAGATTTAGATTAAAGTCGACTTTATTGATCCCAGGGGGAAATTTTAGTGCATACAGCAGACAAGCACACATACAGTGCCAAACAGACGAGGTGCAAAGATAGTACACAAACAAATTAAACGTAGTGCAAACATGGTACACATATGAAATATCCTGAAATACAGAAAATTGAGATACTAAATAAGATAAGAATTATAAATGCTGTGCAAATAATTATATGTATGTAGCAAAGAATTACTTATTGTTTATATATTGCTTTTTTATCTCTACCGTCCCTGACTCAGACACTGAGTGGTCTGTTTATTGTTGGATTCCAGTCATCAAAAATCTCACTCCAGTATTTAGTGTTTTAAGACACAATTTAAAGTGTAATGGACAAAAGGAACACTCTTTGGACCCCATGCTCGTATCCTAGCGACAGCAGAAGCATTTTGAAAAAGCCAGATGTAATTAAGGAAGTGTTAAAACCACTCATAGACTCGGGTAATATGACAACTGCTCATTACTTAGAAACACATTCCATTGTCACCTGTACAGGCTGCTTTAAAAAGGAAATAATCTCTATGTCACACTTTCACACACTGATGTCATCAACATTCACCCCCCCCCCCCCGCCCCCGGGACACAAGTTGGTTTTCACCTGTGGCTCATTAACTGTATGGACATTTAAAGCCCTGTGCCTCTTCTGTACTTCTGGATCTGATTCTTCATTCCCGAGCTGCAGCCTGAGTGCTCCTTCTAGTTTTCCCGTGTACGATGGCCCTTCCATGTGTTTGACCTGTGATTTTTGGATTACCCTCCATTGTGCCATTTAAGCCCGATTGACCTCAGCCTGCCTGTCGACTCTAAAGAAAAAACTCAAGGATGTCTGTCTAGTGGAACTCTTCTGTTATTACACTCAGACAAGAGCAGTCATCTAAATTATAACCCGCTGCCCTTATGTTTGTATGTCTCAGTGGGTTAAGCCTCTGTGCCTGTAATTTGAAAGTTGCCAGTTGAAGTCTTAGCCTCTACAGAATCGCTATTTCTCTGTGGGGCCTTTGAGCAAAGGCCTTCATCCCCACAAAGTGCTCAGTGAAGAGCCAGACCCTATACTAGTATCTAAGCTTTCACTCTCAACTGTATATATTTGTGTTTATGTTCCAAAAACCAGAGCAAGATGGGAACCAGTCATTCCAATGTACTTGTGCAAATAGCAAATAAAGATGTCTTCTCAGGACGCTCAGTACTCAACAGGAAGAAATGGACTTTATAATAAACAAGATGTGCCGGGATACAAGCAAGCTTCCACGTTTCTTAAAAACAGTCACCTAGAGTTACTGTGTTTAAATGTTTTGTAAAAGTAAATACTGGTCACTATTGCATGGTCTTTTATTTAACCCATCCTCCAGAATTTATTGTCCAGTATTTATTGTGCAGCTGTTGTTTGTTCCAGCTGTCTGACTTTCTGAAGAATTTCATTTCATGTGTGTATGACGCTAAAGTCACTTTGACGTGACTCGGTGTCAAGAAAAAAAATCAACTGAAGGATCAACCAAATAAGTTAGCTGTTCGGTGAGTAGCTACAAAACGTGCGGCTGGCAGTCAAAGGTGTGCCTGGGGTTAAAAATAGACCTATGATGTAGAGAGACACCAGACAGATACTCAAACAATCCGGCGTCGCCGTGTCATGAATACCAGAACGGGCCCGGTCTGAGGGGACCCGATTATTTATGCAGAACTCCCAGCCGCTCCCTGGGTCCATAGGACTGGAGACATATGAAGAAAAAAGCCCTTTTTAATTGGCAATGTGCCGGTTGCCAGGCTAGAGAAGATGGTCATAGAAGTGTGTGACTGCTTTAATCTGGGGTCCGGGCTCGTTGGACAGCTCATCTCGGCATGTGCTAGTGCGCACTTTGCAAAGTAAGTCAGTGTTTAAATGAAATTCCGCCTCCGGCTGGCTGTATTGATTAGTCAGCTCGAGAAGCGGGTGGATAATTTATTTATTTAATGTGAAGTCTTCCGGCGTCACTCCCGGACATCGGGAACTCAGCAGCCTGCCCTGAAGACGGACAACGCAGTGCCCCATGTGCAAGATTAGGATGAATGTGAAATACTGAGGATGCAAACTAGGCCGAAAACTATCCATGTGATAATTAAGGCTGTTACTGTCCCCCTCGCTCCTCTTTGCATGACTGGAGAGAAATTACTGGCGATGGCGACATGTGCAGTTATGCTCTGATAGGTCTGGGCCAAGACCCTCTGCAAGAATGGCGGCAGTAAAGAAAAACAGTAATGCCGATTACCTCCAAATTTTAACAAGCGTTAATATTGTATCGCCTCTGCCATCTAATACTCTAACACTCTCCTTAAATAGCTTCTTTTTGTGTGCAGTTAATGGAGCTTGAGGAAAACCAGCTAATATCTAATCATCCTGCGATTTAACCGGGCTGTTTAACATGTGTTTTGTGTAACACGGCCTTCTTGTTTTTGCAGGAGTTCCGACTACATCCCCCACAAATAGCCCGATGTGTCAGATGTGCCACAATCCGAGGCTGTCCGCCTTCACTGCGGCACCCGGCCGCTCGGGGAGGCTGCAAAATGTGGATCGGAAGAAGTCCAAGCTGGTTCCGACAGAGATAAGGGCTCGGAAGGGATTCGTGATGAACGGGGATGGCCGGGTCGCAGCTAAAGAAAGGCTTGCTTTGAATGATCTCAGCAACATGAGTTAAAAAGCACCCACACAAGCAGCTAGAAAGTGACAAGTCAAGATGATACAGCAAGCAGTAAACTCAAAACTGCAAGATAGGAATTATTTACGCTGCAATACGTATTGTCACTGAATGCCTGATATAGTTTTTCCCACTAGTCATCTAATTATGCATTTCCAATAAGCTATTTATATATACCCATATTAATAAAGCTTCCTTGTTAAATCGCCACAACGACTAAGCTTGGTTTTTAATCACTTCATAGCAGTCGTAGAAGCATCATTAAAATAAACACTGCCGCAGGTACAGAGAAATACATCTGACATTCATGATTATATGTTTTTGCAGGCCATGGTTTGCCGCATGGTTAAAACTAAATGTGTGGAGATTTGCGCCAAACTCAACCCACGAATAAAATGCGTCGAAGTTCGCGCTAAGCCGATCCGCAGCAGTTACCAGCCGAAATAAACACGATTATTGCAATTACAATGGGGAGCAGAGACAGAAACCACTCAACAGGCAAATAATGTTGTATGGGCCGGATTTTTTTTTTCTCACCCAAACTGAAAGAACATTTTGTAGGCATGTTTACTGTCCTTTTCTCCTTTCTTTCTGGGAATCGTTTCAAATTTACAGCAGTGGAGACGATCACCTATGGGGGATTACAGGCACCAGCTCTCCACACGAACGTATCGAGGATTCTTGTACAGATTACTGTAGCTGGCAACCATGCACACATGCATATTACACATTACACAATCCAGGGTTGGAGGGACTGTAAGGACTCACAGGATGCATGTTTAAAAAATGTTTCCGATCCTCAGAATATCTTGGATGTTTTTTTATTTTATTTTTGCACACAATTTATTATTACTCTTTTCCTGTGAAACTCAGAAGGTGCCTGGTGAGCAAATCGATCTCTCCAAAGCTCCTGCGATAGTACAGACTGCACTTAAGCAGGTCATTTCTGAAGAAAACTTTGAAGTGCATGTCTTACTTATTCTGGCCTTCACTCTGCCGTCTGCTGAGCAAAGGAGCTGTTCGCCTGGAGAGCAGCCTGCTCATTAACCATTTACAGAAGTGACGGACAGATAATTTGACGTCTGTGTTAAGCGGCAGATAAGTGAGAGTCTTAATTGATGCAAATAGTGCAATTTTCTGCAATTGACTCATTATTTTCCATTTGATTGTAGGTTGCCAGGCAACATGAATTTGAGGTCGAGCTCATTGTGTCGCCGTCTGGTGAGGGAAGGAGCAGCCGGACAGAGATGAATGTTAGCGATCTTTTTGAAATCGGTCATGCTGGCGACAAGGCAGGGGCTGGGAGGTGGGGTGGTTGATGTATCTTAAAGCTGTTTAAGGAAAGACGCAATTGTATATGTGGTGCTCTAATGTGTGCCTAGTGCTTGGAGGAGGCTGTAAGTAAGCCAGTTGTATTTCTATGATAGCTTGATATAAAAGCCATCCCAGTGGGATAGAAGAATCTGTGGAGGATGGGCACAGATAAGACCTACGCCCACTTCAGCACTTAGCCTCTGAATGAGAGCTCATGGGTGCTAATAACAAGAAGCACTGATATCCCTTTAGCTACATCAACCACGCCAACAATCGTCAGGATTATGGTTCAAAATGAGGGGTTTGAGTGGTGCAGGATCCCCAATAAGCCTTGATGACACCCCCATAAGAAAGGTCTGCTTTATGCTAGTCTATAATGGTTTTAGGGGAACCCCCCCCACAGTCATCAGACACACTTGGAACACTGATTTGCTTTGGCTACAAATGTCCATGTGACCACACCCGCTCTCCTTTCCGCCCAGCGCTGGTCTCAATGAGGCAAGGAAATGGAGATGATCAGATGTTTATTCCAAATGGACCACGGAGCCCGAGAGCTCTGACGATGGGCTGGGAGTGGCTTTCCGAGAGCAGCTTCCTGGAAGCGACTTTCCGAGAGCAGCTGTGATGTCGTATTAATGAGGGCAGCCCGTTAAGCTCACAGCCTCCCATAAGAGCTACCAGTTGAGCCTCACATCGACTGCACTTAAGCGAGCCGCAACAGAGTGTGGCGGGGTATTGCTACCGCCGTGGTCGTAACGCAATTCCACAGTCATCCAGCTGCTATGGCCAACAGATGGCGCTGTCATCTGTCGCCCACCCACTCTCCTAGTGCATCAAGGCTCTATCATCAAAAATAAACTGCTGATGCTTTTCTTTTCAGTATAATATCTCTTGAACATCCTGACGGCATGAAGCATGAAGGGTTTAAATGAGAAATTCTAGCTGCCGCCGTAAAGAAAGTCATGAGAAGACAGAACATGGAGACTCTCTGGCTGATGCACGGTCATGTTCCCTAGTGCCCAGTATCACAGAGACCCAGTGTTTTATTTCAACTTTTTTCTCACCAGCATAGTAGCTTTAGTTTTGTTGTGATTTGATAAATTCCTTATCAGCACCAATGACTTTTTTACCACTTATATGAGTTCCTTTGTAGCCTGGGAGTCCCTGAGTAGCAATTCCCTGCATGTCCCCCTGGGAAAAGGCCTCGATGTAGAGCCAGGACAAGTGGGGGGCAGTATACCCCCTGGCGGCCTTGGGAACATGGTCTTGGAAAGGGTGGTCTGTAGTTCACCAGGAGAAGCAGTCTCGCCTGAAGATCGGTGGATATGTTTCTAAGTGCCTGACTAATGCGAGATGGTAAGTCTCTGTTTAAGATAAATGGACTCAAGTTTATTTAATGTCTTAGAAAAAGTGGTTTTAATGACCTTGCCTTTCAATTGTGGATCTACTCATGTTTTGGATTCTACATCTACATTCGACAGTCAAATTGGTGAGTAATACCAGGGGTGTGGCTACAAATTGTGTTCATACCCACCCCCCACATTATATATTTCTATAATTTTATGTATTCAAGGGCCCCTGTAAATTGCTGCCCCCCCTGAATCTGCCAGGGTATCCATGCCCCTATTGCACCCCTGAGTAAAACCCCAAATTAACAAAATATGGATCCCCTAGGTACTTTTGGCCTTCTGTCATGACCATTGACATGACAAGTTAATATGGCCTGTGGAAATGGGGGGGGGGGGCACCTGGGCCTGTACCTGGGTAACTTTAGGAGCATCATTAATAACACAGTGATGAACCATCACAAAAATAATTTAATGCATTCCAATAAAACTTTATCGATAAAGTTTCTGAACTATAGCCATATTTTTTATAAGCAAAAGGTTATGTCTGAGTTTTCCAAAAGCAAAGCAAACTGACAAGTGGGCATGACCTTATGCCCAGCCTTGTGCTTATGTGCGACCCCCCCCAATCTCCCCCATTCAGCTGCGTTAATCCAGGCAGTGCCAGTCCCCTCCCAGTCCTTAGTGGGTGGAACATGTTGGTGTCAGTTGGCCGAATTCCAATATGGCTGCTGAGGTCCCTTATCGAGCTCACTGTGTTACTCAGGGGTATCAGGGCCCATCATGATGCAACACGGCCGAAACAACAAAGAGCGACGAAAATCAGCTCCAATCAATCCATCGATGAAAATAACTCACGACTTGAGTGGGGAGATGTGCGTCGTTTAAATTCATAAACCTCCCTGGGGAATGGAAAGAAGCTCCGTCACGTCGAGGTGATGGAATACTGATCCCGCTCGCAGCGTTCGATAGAGACTGACAGCGGGGCTCGTTACGATATGCACGCCGTCCGACGCGGGTGTTAATTTCGGGTTGCCGCCGTCGGCGAGGCGGTTCCGCCGCAACCCGTCATTTCGGCTGGTGTTGCTGTCCAAATCCGCCACGCCTGACAGCTCTGACACCGCCATCCGGAGGATGTCACTGGCTGCCGTCGCGCTCATGCTAATGAAGCCCACGGGGGGGTTGATTTGAAAAAAAAAAAAAAAACACTGGCGGTGCCAGCGTGTGAAACGCGGGCGGAGGAAGTGTATGTTCCTGTCACGGCGTGCCAGGCGGGCGAATGCCGCCCCGCGGGTTGGTGCCTCCACAGCAGGCTGGTTGGAGCGGGGGGCTCAAATACGGCTCCGGTCCTGCGGCTCCTCGATGAGTTCCGTGAGTCACTTCCTGAGGTCCCTGAAACCCCTCCCACACCCGCCTGGCGTCCGCCTGAAATTCCCGCGTCTCATCCAGACGGCCGGACCGCAGCGGTCCCCAAACCCTACACGTGTCCACTGGGCCCTGACATGTGACCGGGCCTCATCGTCATATAGAAAGGGTGTAGGAATGGAGCATGCATGAAAATCTGGGTTTTAAGCCAATAATCCCCCCCCCACCACCACCAAAAAGCTCCCAACACTGCACATAAACAGCTAGCATAAATAGACCTCTCAGTTTATCAGTTAATTCAGGGAGAGACAAAAATTAAACAAATACTTTAACCGCAGTTGCTGTGGAGGTGGCACCAACAGCACTGCAATGGCTCATCATACTTAGCTGGTAGCTGGTGTAGTAGGCCGTAAGCGGGTGTAGTAGGCTGTAAGCGGGTGTAGTAGGCCGATAGTGGGTGTAGTAGGCCGACAGCGGGTGTAGTAGGCCGTTAGCTGGTGCAGTAGGCCGTAAGCGGGTGTAGTAGGCCGATAGCGGGTGTAGTAGGCTGTTAGCGGGTGTAGTAGGCCGTAAGCAGGTGTAGTAGGCCGTAAGTGGGTGTAGTAGGCCGATAGCAGGTGTAGTAGGCCGTAAGTGGGTGTAGTAGGCCGATAGCAGGTGTAGTAGGCCATTAGCTGGTGTATCACTTAGTGTAACAGGCGCAGGACAATGGGCAGCGCCGCCAGCCGTATAATGACACACTGCCCATATCTAACTTGTAATACATATGCACACAGTAATGTAAATGTAATGAAGAGCTACAATAAGCAGATATAAAGATACAGTACCTGTACTGTGCTATTTTGTTACATAAAAAGACAATGTACTGTACAATAAAATCTTTCTCATCTCCTACTGTTTGCTACCACGTGCATCTTTTAATTTCATAGGGCAATCAGCACTTGATTTTTACCTGTAATTTAAGTGCAGTCTCTCTCTTTTTATTATAAAGTGACCAACTTTTATATTTACAGTATGATTTGCTGTACTATGTGCTTATTACAGTGCTGTACTGTGTATATCAGGGGTCTCCAACTCTCAGGTAAATACCAGGAACAGGTGTGGCTCATCAGAAGCCAAGTGGGACAGAAAACCTACTGGATAGTAACTCTCCTGAACCGGAGTTGGAGACCCCTGGTGTATATATTACAGTGCTGTACTTAATGTCTTGTCTCTCCTCAGTAACTAACGAGATATACCCAAATTGACTTCCGTGGTCCAGATCTCAAATGAGAAGGCAAGTCGATGGATACCTGTATTAAATGTACAATTATTTGGATCTATTTGCATAATAATGAAGACTGTGAAAAATACGACCTGGTCATTGGGAGACTTTTTTGGTTGCTGGTGGTCAGATATTTAGCTGATGAAAGTGGCTATGATATGCGGGGTGGCCCTGCCTGACCCGTGTTTTCCGGATCACAGAGCCGTTTTTCTCGCCTCATTTTGCACGGGAGTTACCGCCGGGATCCCCCGTCGCCTGGTGCTCATTAATACATAAGGTGCCCTCCCTGGCTCATGCGGTAACGGACCCCACACGGTCTGCTTGATGCATCCGTCATCCCACTGGGAGGCGCTGTGGCAAGCACTCAGTGATTCCTGAGCCATGGTTCTGGCGTGCCAGCCTGGCCCTGGTATCGCCAGTAGAGGGGTCCCTGGAGGGCCGGGCTGTGAGGTTGAGATACAACGGCAGGTCATGAAGGCCTGCTATGAGATTGGAACGTTCTGAGCAAGTAGATGGGCTCCATTGGAACCTGTGTGTCTGATAGCTACCTGGCCAAGCCAGAGCACATGTTTGTAAAGTCTGCCCTGCAGGAAGTGCCATTAACCATATTCACAAACAGGAGGACAGCAAGAAATCCGCTTCTTTCCGGCACTTGTCAACTGACTCGGTATCGCGAGCTCTTCGACATTAACGAGCTGTGACAGCCCTGAGTTGTTGCTGTGACACGGGTGGTCGTACACTCCCCTGATTAAGATGCGCGGGGGCCCACACCCAACAATGGCCAATGGACCATGGCCTCATGAAGGACATTGCAGCCATTCCCACATCTTGCTGTCATGTCCATCCAGAGAAAATTGCAGATTTTGGCGTCCTTCAACCTTAAATCGCATTTGATAGGATTCACAAGGCAGGACTGTTTTTCAGGTAGCTGCCTTTGAAGGGAGGGATGGAGGACAGTCTGTTCTAAGCCCTGACAGTAACGGACATTGGGTGCTTCTCGATACCTGGAATGCGAAGATCATACTTTTGGTCTTGGCAAGACCGGTCTTACTAACTTCCTACCTACCAAGAATGAACTTTGGGTGCAATGAATCATGGGAGTGTTCTTGTCTGGCGTGGATGCAATTGATACAATCTTGATATTTGGGGTGGAGCAAGAACAACTTCTGGGGTCCTTTGCCGTCTTCTATACACCTGTTCTTCATTATTGGAACTGGTCTTCAGCAATGGAAGATGACGTAAACAGGGTACATGAGAACGCAAGAACGGTCAAATACGCATATTGAGAAAGACCCATTGTCTCTCTCAGGCTGCGGTTCTCTTGGACGCTGTGGGGCTGCGCTGGGCCTGCTGTGCCAGTTTCAATCCACAAAACTCAGCCCTGCCGACCTGTTTGACCAACGCAGTAGTTTTTAAGGCTGTCAGCCGTGATCGGAGCTCACATGCATTAGCGTTATACTGGCACACGGCTCAGCATGCTTACCTCCTGACCCCTCCCAACCCTGCCAAAATCATTTGATTGCCCCCGGCTACCGGTTCCCAGTCTCCCCCATTAATCTCCCGAAACGGGTCCAGCAAGAAGAAAGCGAACGGAATGTTTTTGGGTCTTTCGTCTTTGGCTGTCGAGGTAGAGGACACGCATCTGCGGCACGCGTGCTGTCGCAGGGAGCCGCGTCTGTCCGCCAGGTTCCCCGGCCCGACGGGACGCTGGCCTCTGTGCTGACACGGCTTTTTAATATTTCACTGCACGCTGAGAGCACCATATGCTGCCTCGCCCCAGCCGGGCTGCACCAATTACCAATCCAAACACGCTGAGGAGCGAGGGGCCTTTGGCGCTCTTTTGCCGTCTTGATACATTTCATTTTTTTCCTCCCTCTCTTTTTTTTTTCCTTCATTCCAAATCGAGCTGGAGAAGCCAGACAAGGGAGATCATCGCCACGGCCGCGAGGTCAAACGGGGTCAACTCACGGGAATAAAAGGTTGCGGTGGAGTGACGCAGATGACCTGCGGCTCGGCGCCAGGTTATCAAACCCTCATCTTGCATAGTTTAGCCCGTGATGGTGCTCATGTACTGGATAACATTTTATTACTCCCCAACCATAATGCTCTCCCAGTGTTGCTCTCCTCAGAGAGGAAGCTTCCTGGCACCAGATCAGCACCAGCCACAGCAGACACAGCATTTATGAATATTCATTTTACGCATCTGTTCAGAAACATGGCTATTTTTGCCCTAATACTTGTGCGTTCGTATCGCCATCATGGGTTCCAGTTAGATCTTTCTAGAAGCTTGCGCAGCAAGAAAATGCCGCCGATCCCGCTTTCCCCAGCCCATGTTGGCCGCTCTTTCGGAGCAGAAAGACATTTGTGGTCATAAATCTGGGAGGCTACGCTCCAGCTAATAATTTATGACATCATTTACCCGATCTGGGGAGCGGGGAACAGGAGCCTGAAGTTGGGGGGGGGGGCATTCATCAACGCAGCACGAGCATTTATGGCGTAAGGGGGTGGACCGCTTTCCGTGGCTCTCGATGCACGCTGGCTAATGAAGACATGCTTCATTGTGCCCCAGGGTGAGCCAGGCACCTGATTGACACAGAGGGTGTGGGCTAAGTGGGTGGGGCCGCAGATCTGTGGGAATGTTCCATACCTTGTTAACGGAGGCAAAATATTGGCTGGCAAATGGATTTCATTAGGTGTTTAATTCTGGGCTTCGCGCGGCCATATTAAACGGCCATGAACTTATCACAGCACAGCAGAAATTCAGCTTAGGAAGTGAAAAAAGACAGAGCCCTAAAAATGATGCCCCTGGACAGATGACTACTGCAATTATTTATTGTAATTATTTGTTATTGTGTTAGCGTGCTGTAATGTTGTTTCTTCCTATGCAGAAAAATCCACGTAGTCCAGCTGTGACAGAAAAAACAGACATCAGATTTATTCTCGAATTTCGTTTATTTATGCAGAGGAAACAGACGGCGTCATCATCCTGCGTCACGCAGCAGAACCCCGTGCTGCCGGGTGCCCATCGCTTTCGCTCCCGCCCCATGCCAGGTGGGGAGCGGTACGCCATGTGGGGGACCCGCGCCAGGCGCCGGAGATTGGCAAGGCCTGGCACCAGCACTGCTCGGCGCCGTCTGCTCAGGCTGTGTGCGCGCACGTTCATTCCTCAACGTCGTGTCGCGGATGTCTCCGTGGGACGGGCCCATGTATAATTCATTTTATCTGAATTTTTAATTACCGTGGAAACCAGAGACGAAGCGGCGAGGTGGCATTCCGCTGAGGTTGATAACCAAGCCTCATTGTGTAAAAAATACATGAACATGAACAAGAACGAAATCTAACGAGAACGAAAAACAGGGATGAAACGAAAAGGAATTTTCAGACAAAAAAAAAAAAAACACTAATTACATCAGCACCTTTATTGGAGGGCACATGCAGCTTTAAGAACGTCACCGTTTATCATAGTACCTCATGATACCCCCTTGCTCCCCCTCCCTCAGCTGTATGGAAGAAAAAACATCTTTGCCACTATAATGGAAAGAAGAAAAAGCAAAACAACGGGAATCCACATGTTTCGGTAAATAACTGGAAGTCATTTATCTCGACGCACTCCTCACTGCTTCAGCCTTCCTCTCTCCCATGGCGGTGCACCGTATCGCTTTAAGATCTGAGCCTGGAGCGAGTGATAGTTCGAAACCCCCGTCTACAAAAGGGCCCCAAACCCCGGGGAAGGAATGAAAAGGCCCGTGTCGCAAAATAAATCTGCCGTTAATCCAGAGAATAAAAAATGTTCCCGCGGCTTCTGTACCGCTTAGAGAACGCGGAGCGGCGTACTGGGGGGGGGGGGAGAGATTGTTTCCTTTCCTCGGGACGAAGCGATCACCTTTTTCAATCTGTCATTTAATAACCTACCCACAAAGCGATTGATTCACTCTGAGGGTGTTTTCCGTTGTTTTCCATATAAAAAAAGTCACCTTCCGCCCCGAGAAACCCGTCGACTCGTCTAGCGAGCCTGTCTGCATGGAGGCTACACTTTGGAGTCACCCCCCCCGAATCCACGCGGGATCCTTTGGGAGCTGGTGAAGCTTGTGATTTTTGCAATTCACACGGCTCAGCCTTTAATAGCAACACGCCGGCTAGCACCTCACCACAGCGTGCCGCTTTTTGTCCTCTGTGATCCTGCCGATTGCGTTTCTTCGGTCAGTGACAGTGACTTCTCTTAGCACCAGGAGGCAGGCAGCAGTGGGTGCGCCGCGGTAGTGATCCCAGCGACACAGCTGTACACCAGACCGGTTGTTAGCCACTGGGGGGACAATGTAGCGGCTCCTTGGGCACTTATAAGATATTGAAACAATCGGCTCTTCCTGCTTTCTGTTGGGAGAGGGGGATTTAGTTGTCAACCTGGTGAGCTAGTTTGGCTCTGTCTTCCAATGGATTCCGCGGGGCCTCGTGGCATTGATCCAGCACGGTAGTCACCATCCCAACTACCCTCCTGGATTTTGTAGGTGAGAGCCCCCCCTAGTGGGAACATCAATGGGGCATGCAGGTGCACACAAATGGAGGCCTTTGAAGGGCTGGCAAAAAATAGAGTTTGCTGTGCTGGGAAGCCCAGTTTTTGCCACGCTGTCCGTCCTGCCCTTCGGCGATTCCCGCCAGTGAGGCATCTGTTCCTCAGGCACTGTGGGCATGGAGCTCTCCATCCACCTGTGGTTTATGAGAAGGTGTCAGTGTGCTGCTTTCTGGTGGAGGAACCCTCTATTGTGACATCACTTAGGCTCTCCCTGTGTCAGCGGCCCGACACACCTGCACTCAGGTCGACGTGTATCCATCGCAAAATACATTCTATGGAATAAAGTCCTCACTCCCTGCTACAGAACAAATATTGTCCATCCCTCCTAAAAAATGTTTCAGGCCACTTTGGAAGTAACTGCAAGATAAACTGCGACTGAAATAGACCATTAATAAGATTCGTATCCCTCACTATCCCACCCCATATCCAATTGATGAACCTTTAGGAGCAGGACGTCATGTCTGAAGCACTGTTATGGCAAAGCATATTACCCACAATGCACTACCGTGTTTATTGATCCAGACATGTTCTTAATACAAGGAGTATTCACTTCCATTAAAGAGTTACGACCGTAGTACACGTAACATTTGACAAATGGCTTCACTTTTACAATTATTCATTTAGCTGATGCTCTTTATGAGGGAGGTTTTCATTATTTATTAACTTAGCAGTCGCACTTATTCACAGTGACTTACTTAGCTCCCAGTTCCACCCATTTACTCAGCTTAAAACGTTACAGAAGCAATTGAGGTTAAGTACTACAACTCTGTTGCTCCTCTGGGGATCTAAAACTTTCGATTCCATATCTGCTTCCTTAACCACTGAGCTTTCATACGTGTTTTGTAATGCAAAGATATTTTGCTTAGTAAATAAATCAATAACTTTCATCTTGGGATCTGCACAAGCTGTTTCCCGTGCTGTAAGAGTCAGGCGAAATTAGCGAGGCCTCGCTAACAGCTGTAGTTTAGCATGCCGCGTGAGGCGCCGGTGAACATTCCCACGTTTCCTGTGGGGTAGAAACAACCACGTACATCCCCATCCTCCTGGCATCTCAGCCTTATTTGGGAGGATATAAACAGTCCCAGGAAGATACGTGCACATGCAGAAGCGAGCACCATACGCTGTCTGTCAGAAGTGTTTACATGTGTAGTAAACACGTGAATAGTACAGGGGAATTATGGGCAATTTTTCAGCACAACTACAAAAAAAAAAAGAAAACCCAGAAATACCAGATGAGGCCAATCAAGCCATTAGACTGTTTTGCACAGGATTTGCACTTTAGACATTTAATTGCAGGTTGACAAATGTCTCTAATTATCAGCTAGACTGTGTGGAGCAACTCCTTTACAATCTGTTCGGAAGGCACATTTCATCACAGGACAGCAAGTGTAACACGACAGGGCCTCATTTATCAAACCTGGATAAATATTTGGGAATGTTTTCTTGTGAAAACCATGATCTTGAGTTCATCTTGTGAAGACAAAAAAAATCAAGTCTTTTTATCATGACATTTCTGAATGGTTTTTAAAAAGGTATAATACATGCAGTTATTCTTTAAGATGGGCAGTATCGTCACAGATTATGGCAAATGTACCAGTGCAGGATTCAGAGAGATTCAGATTTAGCACAGAATATCTTTATTGTGATTGTACATATACAACAAAGCAGAAAAACCAAACCCAGCCACCCCACCCCCCCAAAAAAACCGACTAGACTCACAATTAAGCTAAACTGCTTTCTAGCTGTTAAAAAAATCTTGCAGAATCTTTCACCAATGTGAAATGATAAAGGCTATTATAAAACATTTACAGTCTTTTATGCTATTTGTTATTCTAGAAATACCTCTATCGCTTATGTGTGTGCGTGTGTATATATATATGTACACACACACGCATGTATTGTAGCGGGTGGACGGAGGCATCGCGAAACTAGCAAAACAAGAACACACAGTACCTCAAACAAACCAACGAACTCCAAAGAAAGTAAAACGGCAGGGACACAAGGTGTTCAAACGCCGAACTGTAAGGTATATACACGGTGGGAGATTTATACAAGCTAAAGATACGTGAGGATCGGTAAGGGTACACATAAGACACGAGCAAACATACACGCCACAATCGGGAAACAAGTCTCACCCATAACTACTACTACAACAACAATACAATGGCTATTTACAATAACACACACGGGGCTAGATACACGCGCGCGCGAGGCATGCCGGGATGCGTAGATCTCACCGGTGATATAGTATCCCTATATGTATAGACACACGCACACACACACATATAAGTGATTTTTTGTGGCAATATCTAATTATGTGGACCTGAGAAATCAAAAAATCCTCCTTAGTATAAAAGAAAGTGTCCCTCTCTGGGGATATTAATGCGCATGTGGTGTCTGAGAGCCTGAGACGGGAATAAAAATCCATTCAGGCTAAAAAATGCTGAACACTGCCATTTCTGTGCACTAATGATAAACGAGCCTCTTCCGAGCCACAAGACTCCTTCCTAAAGAAGACGGATAAAGGGCTATAACTCCATCACCGATTGCAGGTGTGTTTCTGCAGGACGTGTCCTATTCTCCGGGTTCCTCGAGGTTAAAGGATGGCTCTGTTAACTTTACACCGCCTAACAACGTGCTCCTTCTCTAGATCAATTGAGAGGAGATAATATTTCCACTGTTAGGTGCACCATAACCCCGAATCAATACCGGTAATGCTAGCAGCTCGGTAATAGGCAGAGAGGCCAGTGACTCACTGCCGAATGGGGTGATGCACAAGAGGGCAAAGGCATCAAGAATGACAGTAGAAGATACGTGGAGTGCACTTCGATAAGATAAAGACTTCCTCCATAAATTGGCTGTATCGCCGACCCGATCTCTGCATTTCAGCAGCACGGGAGGGCTGATTGCGTTGGTGAAGCTGCTTTCCCTACCTGGAATAGTATTTTTTTTTAAAACAGTCTAAGACTGGATAACTTCGAAGGGCTTTTCTGCCTCAGCACTATTTCTGCATGAAAGAGCTGATTGGTAATAAAAAGTGACCACACTGTCACCCTGGCCGCAGCATACGATTGAAGACAGCCAGCGCGGGCCAAATGTAATCTAAAGGCGCACTTGGCTGCTGCCTTAATGTGCCTGGCTGAATCACAGCCGGTTAAACAAAACGTCGCAGCGGAATGAACGAAAAAAAAAAAAAGCTTTTCGAACAGCGTTGATTGTGGAGGAGAGGCAGTAAAACTTAGCAAAACTTTCCCCTCCTGCCTTATTTTAAGGCTGCCGCCTTATAATTGCCTACTCGGTATCAAATACAATCAAAAGCCCTGATTATGGATTCAGAATTAAAAGTGAAAACGGATTTTAATCACACCCAGCACGGATTCGAAAGATATAATCGACTATAATTGTAGACTGCCTCAACAATGGATCAATGGCGCTTAAAAATCCCCCTCTCTGATGATCGCTTTCCGTTATTCGTTCGTCCAATTTAGAGATAAATGGCTCGTACATGTATGGTATTATTCATCCATGCTTGAGAGTGACAAAAATATACCGACTATTTAATTACATGTCTCAGGTTAATTATTTTTGAGGATTAATAAACTGATTTGATGTGATTATGACAATATGCAAAAGACGCATTAAGTTTGAATTTATTTATCAGTGTCATGGGTATAATCTTGTCAGCTTGATTACGCTCCAGCATCAATGCAGTGATGAAAGGCTCTGAATAATTAGCTCGGTAATTAAACGCTAATGCTAACCATAATCGTCACGGTACTGTCTCTTAGGGGCCCGACAGCTTCCCCCCCACCCGTATTTCGCACGAGTGTTAAGTCATGCTTGACAAAGATAGGAGTAAGTCGGCAAACCCAGCGACTGGAACAACCGGTGGAAACACATCACTGTGTGTGTGTGTGTGTATATATATATATATATATATATATATATATATGCCAGTAGCCTATAACTACTGTGTGTGGATTCATATATTGGGGGCTTTATCTGCATTTATGCCTAGTTGGCTTTTTGACAACTATATGCTTTTGATGTATTATCCTCCTCGCTTGTGAATCGCTTTGGAAAGAAAGTGTCTGCTAAAGAAGTAGATGTAAATATAACGATGTAAGCCTATATTCCTATGGGATTTCCCTGGTAATATCTGTGCAGGGTTTCTGCTACATATTCAAATCCTAAGGTAAAAGAGTGGAGTGAGCAAGCCATGAACTGAACAAGAGTAACAGGAACAGAAATCGTAAAAAAATAGAAGAAAAGAAACCGACAGACCTCGTCCGCGGATGAATTGAACGCATAGGACAGACTTGCGGGGAGACCTGTTGTACCAGGAAGACGCACGTTGATCTCCGTAGTGGCAAAGTCACGTCACATGCAGGGAAACGTACCACGCTGGCGACATGCTGTACAGAAAAGACATGTCATTTTCTGTTATGCCCGCTGTACCGGGAGGGAAGACTTTGTTCGCTGGAAAATAACACCGCATGAACTCTGCATGAAGCACCGGGGCTCGGGGCCGTGAGCGGCTTGCCGAGTCGGGTGGGGCAACCTGCACCCGACCGCTACAGCGGGCGCATAAAACGCAATTTAAAAGCCGCTGCGGGAGTCCGGCAGCGCGTGCAGACACCGAAGCAGGGCAGTGTCCTCCTGCGGCCACATTAATGCTCGGATTCTACCTCAGTTAAGATGTGGGCTTCAAAATAGTGTGCAACCCCTTTGTATCATTTTATAGGTGTTAACTGCCATTCATACTCACATACATGGGTGTAAATTTAGGGGTGGGGGATGTTGTAACCCCCCATGCTCAACCCACATATATGCCCTTGCACACATATATAAGACATCTTGCTTACATTTATTGAGGTATGAATATTGTATATTGTACAATATAATTCATTTAATCCATTCATTCATCCATCCTTTATCTTCCACCATATTATCATGTTCAGGGTCCCAGGGCATTTATATATTATATATACGCGACACACTAGCTCATTAGAGGATACCGTTTTGAGGGTTGGACAGCAGTATTGTGAGAAAGGGAGTAGATCTATTACCCTTCTGCTATTAGCCAAGCAGCTAGGAAGCCAACAGAACTAAAAGGATGAAGAGTACTGTCTAGATGAAAAACAGAACACGCTAACATAGCGCAGCCCTGGAAAAGAAGAACAGGTGGATCATATCCATGCGAATAATTACGGTCACATGACTCTCCCTGCTGGGACAGATTGCACCCACCCGCGTCTTCTGACACATTTTTATATTCCCGCATTATTAGTAACTGACTCTGGAGGCCATGCCTTGACTTTACCGCTGCTGTCCTCCCGCCTCACGGCGATGAGTCTGGTCTCTGTCGACCGCTGAAGCCCAAGCCTTTAACCCAGCCAATAAATGGGCCGTAATTGACTGACGTTCCAGAAAACTCCACGCACGCTTCCTGTGCTGATGAGACCTGGCAGCACTATCCAGGGTGCGGCTGCGTATTCATCAATCTCCTTCACCCCGCAGATGTGCAGCGGGGCCGCCCGCCGGCGGCTGGGAGATCGTCTGCTGAAACATGGCGCCATCCGCGCCAGAGAGGGACGGCAGGCTTGGCAGAGGCCGTGATGACATCATAGGGATCACGAGAGGGCATGTCCCCTGGGCTCTCCCTGGATGGCCGGGGGGAGGGTCAACTGACCGGCTGGCGTGTAGTCAGCTTGTAAATCTGCATCTCTTCATGCCATGTAAAATGAGAACATACTTCCACAGGAGCCTCTCACAGCTAAGCACATACAATACATAGTGAAGCACATCTTTTCTATACTTCACTATTTATACATTTAACATAAACAGAGAGTTTGCACATATAAGTACTGTGTGTGTGTGTGTGTGTGTATAGTACTGTATATACAGTATGCACACATGCTCACACAAGTAATGGATGAGTAGTTCTTATGTGTGCACATACTAATCATTACTAAATATGTCTATTAGTAATGTGTATCATCCTTTTTTGCAACCTAACAATGACATTCCCACCCTGGTCCTACTCCTATAGAGTACCTACCCTGACTATGAAAGCCGTGATGCAGTCTAATGTATTCTGCTCTTCAGTCCTACGTCACACAGAATAAAAAAAACAGAAATTACAGGCACTGCAGTAACAATTTCATTTACAGCAACAAGAATGTAAACGCAGTGATTTGTGGCCAATCTATTCTTCTAATTGGTAAGCCGTTCATTAGAGCGTTTTCCTCTTGGTCTAGCAACAATCCTAAAAAAATCTTAATGGAAGCCATCATTCTTATAATGGGCGCACAATGTCACTCGTTGTCCCGATTTGCGTCGTTATAAACAACTGCAGCTGCTGACAAACCAGACTGAAAAATTACTTAATTGTCCCGTGATTAATCGTACATAAGCTCTAACGATTTGTAGGTACCGTTCTTGGGATCCTTGAGGAATCCGACGCTATCTTTGCCTCCTTTTGTTTTGGGGGATCGGGCGGGGGGGCACAGTGATTCACGGGAAAAGTCGGAGCATCGCGCACCTCCCACTGGAGGCTGCTTCACAGCCCGAACGTTCCCATGGAGGCAAATAGGCACCGTGTCTAACCTGATTATCATTTTAGCTCAATTATCGGGTCACCCTCAGAGGGTGTTACGGCTACTCCTGGATTATGGTGTAAAGAGCTTACCTTTTGGAATGATTTCAGAAATAACAAAGCTCCGAGTCAATTAGATTGAGCTTCCCCCATGTAACGTGTCCCCTTTAAGTGCTGGAGGGGCTGGCGTTAGCCCGGGAGGAGTAAAGATTCAATTTAACCCCTTTGACCATCTGCTGAGGATGCTCTGGGCCATAGAAGGTAGCAAGAAAAATAACTTTCTATAGTGAGATGGGGAAAAATGGCCCAGAAAAGGGCCTTTCTATTGTTTTTAAATGTTTTAGGGAGCCAGGGGTGCCGTTATAGATTCTGGGCCCCATGACAGCATATCATATTGGGCCTCCAACACAGACCAATCCAGTTATGTTCCAAGTTTCTTTGGGCACCTTGCAATCATCCTAACTTTCCCTTCCTTTACTCTGTCCCTGGTTATGGTAGAGACTCTGAATGATTTCCTTCACCACAACTGTGTCCGCTGCTCCAAAATGAAAAAACAAGACAACAAAACCTAAATATGACAGTACTGTTGAGTGTGTGATGGTGGGGCTCTCCCCCACAGCCGGAGTCGTGCACGCAGGGCCGGCGCTGGGATAATCAAGGCCGGAGGCCAGAACAAAATGGGACGAGTTGGATTCACCTTAGTATGAAAGCACGGTGGCTGCACGCTGACATTCGCTCCTCTTTAAAAAAATGCCACACATTCCCTCTTTCTTTTGTGAAAGCTTTAATGTACTGGTTTGATACTTAATGGCCCCTGGGAAGGATTTCAAGGGCGGTTTTAATGTTGATGGATGGATTTCTCTCTATGAGACTGTGCCTCTAGTAGCTGGGACATTAGCATGTACCACACAAGCCAATGCCACAGCTAGAATATATCAACTCTCCGTCGTAGCGGTAACGCTACATTAATTAAAATGGTCACAGTAAAAAGCAACTGGAAAAAAAGTCATTAAAAGTAGAAGACGTATCAGCACAAGCCATTTTAATAAAGAAATATTACCGACTCTTTGCTGTGTGTGACAATATTCCAGAGATGCATTTTTTTTCATGACATGCTGCATTTTATGTTCTAACAAACTACCGTAGTCATTATCAAGTCAATTTGATTTGTTAGCAATGACTGTTTCCCGGTGTGTGGTTTACATCTCTCTCTCCAAAGCGTACTATTATCTTGTCCATGAAAATTTTTCGTCATCTTGCCTGAGTATTTAGTTATAGATCATTACTGTGGGCAATGATTGGAATGTTAAGCAAACTCTCTGTTATGTGTTTTAATGTTTTTCGTCTGCAACAAGGTCACTTCCGAGCTTGCATTTGTAAATATGTTTTTTCTTTATCGCTTGATTGTAGAAGTTAGAGAGACTTCAGATGCTGTAAAAAAAAAAAAAAAAAACGGAAGATGGCAAATCCACACGCAGAGCCCATGAACACAGACATCTAATAGCAGCAAATGAACCAGAAGCCGATCTCACAACTCCACAAATGACTGGATAAACGAATAAAATGAGCTCACATCAAGGGTGGAAGATGCAGACCAGACTGCGTTTGTGCGAATGACTGGCATATATAAACAGGTTCTTCTGGACTGGCTCCTAATTCATATTTCGCATGGAGTGCTTATCGACAGTAAGATGAATATCGCTTTTTGTTGCGTGCATGCCTGCGTGATTCGCATTCGGGAAAGTGGGACATGGCAGTGAGAGAGAGCCTTCCCGGCCGTTACATCAGTGTCACACACGATTCATATGCAGCAAAGTCTTCCGATAATCTAGTGTCTGAAGTCACATGCTTCTTGCTAGTTAATTTGGTGAAGATGTGAAGATGTACGGTGGCTCAGAAGGGGAGCTCCATACTGTTCCGCCCAGAATAACAATGAAGTTTGAGACAAGCTCAAAAAAGCTGGTTAATTATTCGTTTTAAAAGGCTCTGGGTCTTTGCGGAATTCTGACATCGCAGGCACACTTTTACAAGATGGGCACTATTCTGAAAGACGTGAAGCGCACACAGATTTGCAGAGTTTGTCACTCACTGCAAGCACAAAAAGCATTAGAAGACATTGACAGTGTTTTTTTACTTGATCAAAGCAAAGTACAAGTGAGACAAATACCACAATACAAATGTGGCTGTTGAGGAGTAGCTACGCTGAGCTTCCAATGAATAATAATAATAATAATAATAAAATGGGCCATTGCACAAGTACTCAGGAATTCATCTCTTCACTGACCCCATCTTACTCTTCATAGCTCAGGGGTCACAGCACAGGGTCAACCATTGTGCTGCACTCCTAGAGCTGGGGGTTAAGGGTCTTGCTCATGACCCCCCGGATATGTGATTCTGCTGAGGCTGGGGTCAAACCAGCACCCTTCTGATCACAGTCACAGAGACTTCACCCACTGAGCCACTCACCACCAACAGCCAGATACAAGCATAAGCAGTACTGGACCAGGAGCTTCACAACGTCTTTCAAACAAAGCATGAACCTAAGACTCAGTCAAAACAGTCAAAACGTTTCACATACTGTATGACCAGCTGCACCAAGTCCTGAAAATCAAGAGCAGGAGCGGCTGAGCTTTATGTAAAGGAATCACAACAGGAGTGTGCAGCGTACAGGAACTCACACAAAACTTACTGATCCCACTTTTGTTCAGCTGTCACCAGTGCTGCATATTCAACCAAAGCGAATTTTAAAATTCAGTTTCCGCGCAGTGGAGGAAAAGTTGTCAAAACATGTCTAGGTCAAAATAAAATTAGAAGTCATTATGGACACTGGCAAATACACAGCGGCCATCGACTTTGCTGTCGTCACAATGGCTCCGTTAGATGGTGGTGGTGGTGGGAGGGGGGGGTCGGGAAATGTGAGTCTTCCATTATGCTGACAAAATTGGGTATCTGGACACAGCCCGCTTCAAACCTGAAAGCAAGCATGGCAGGTCTGAGACAGCAGGTGATAGCTCAGTACAGACCAGTGAGCATCGTCAGTGATCCAGACAGGCTGGAAACAGACAGGTCTTTATATATATATATAAGATCGGTTAATATAGATCACTTCCAGAGCATGCTGCCTTTACAGAAGCTGTACTTTCCATGGGTCCATGCAGTGCCCACGTCCTGCGTTACTGCAAGTTTTTTCAGTTAGCCAGAAAATTCCAAGCAAAGCTAGGCGATTTGGTAGGTAATCTCACACCTGCAAGGTTGTGGGTATGATTTACGTCCCTGGCTCCATGTGTTTGGAGTTTGCGTGGTCTCCCTATGTTCTCACAGGCTTTCTCAGCAATTTGAGTAGTTCTGAGTACTTTCCTACAAAGGCACCTGAATATCTCTAAATTCCCCCGAGCGAGTGCCCTGTAATGGACCGTCATCCCCACCAGGGTGTCCCCTCCCATCATGGACTTCATGGCTTAAATTGACCCTGTGCTACAGAACGATGTATATCAATGCACTGAGAAACACACACACACACACACACACACACACACACGCAAAAGCCCTTACTCTGTTAAACACAATGTTTAAAGATGTATCAGAAAGCTTACCCTGCAGATGCCCTGTTGGTAAACAGCTCTCACAGATGGCCATCTTTAAAAAAACAGGCCAATAAAAAGCCCTCAGACTTTTGGGTGAGCCAAAGTATATCACAGCCCCTGCAGTTAGTATCTCTTACTGATGGCCGCGTGACATTTTAAGTACAATTAAAGATAGAGACATTACTCACTCTGGCAGTTCCACTAGTAATTACTCTCGCAGGAAAGGCAGCAAGGGTCCAGAGACTCATGGAAACATCAGTGCAAAGCCCCGCATGCCAGTAAGCCCAGTCTCCTGCTGCGGCATCACCACTCCGCTAAACTGAGGACCAAGAAAACATCAGCATTATGTATTATTCTATAAACTTAAAAAAGAATGTAATCCTGCCATCATCCATACAGCAGCCATCAGAAGTGGGACTGGTGGGCGTCGAGCAAATTCTCAAATTGCCTGTTGCCCCGAGAGCTTAAGTAATGATTTCCGGGGGCACCCCAAGCGGTCTCCCGGCATTCATTTGATTCCGGCTGCAGAATCGGCCAGCTGTTCACTGCAGCAAAGCCTTGGACAGATTGCATGTCTGCGATGCCCCGGAGCAGCGAGATGTTTGCCCCTCGACTCGGTAACTGTCGGAAAGATTCAGATTTCAGTCTCCCGGAACATCAGCGCCCTCGGTCCAGCCTCCAAACACCCCCCCCACCCCCCCACC
>JAODJU010000035.1:8532174-8548227 GCA_026776725.1 Gnathonemus echidnorhynchus | reverse complement strand
CCATCCCCGCGTTCCAGCGGAAGGGGGGGTCCCCCCTCTGCCCCCCCCCCCCCCCTCAGGCAAAGGACAGTTACAACATGCAGTTGTATGTCCAGCCTTCCTCATCCTGAATGATGGACTCCCCGATTCACCAGCATGGGCCTGGACTCGGATAGCACGCTTAAAAAATGCCGTCGAAGCACCAGCCCTCGTTGGGAAACAGATTAAAATAACAGTGTGTCCGACAAGATGAACAAGGGCGGGTGAAACTGGAGGCCGATTCCCAAAAGGAAAGTACAGCGACAGCCATATTATCTTACATTACTGCACCTCTGGGAAACATAATGCTCCATAATGTATCATACCGCTTACAGATGTACACAACTTATTAAAAGCAAACGAGAATGTAGACCGAAATTATGAGGCATCGTAATGTCCTGGGAATCTGGGTCAGACTTAAAAAAATGGATTCTTAGTTCTCGAGTCAGTATATTCTTGTATAAATGTACAAAAGCCCCTAAATTCTACACCATTATGATATGGAAGATCAGGGGCATTTTCCAAAAACATAAATAAATAAATAAATAAATAAATAAATAAGAGCACGTTCCTTATCTTTCATCATGAATCCATGCGTGACTGAGGCCAATTCCCTGCAATGCAGAGCGCAAGGACAAAACATATACCTAACGAAGATTGTAGTCCTGTATCAGACAAACATTTTATCATATGGGTTATTTTTTTTGGTTGTGTTTAGTAGTGAAACTGTACCCTGAACAGTATTAGTCTTATTTTCAGAGGTGTAAATTTCAGGTCCAGAAAGTACAAATCCAAACCATGATTTTGTTTCAACCAGCCAGTTGACTATAAAGAGTCACAGTCACAGAGTACTCAACTGGTTGGTGAAAACAAAATCTTGGTCTGGAATTTTACTCTCTAGACCTGAAATTTCTACCTCTGCTTATTTTAAAAGATGAAATGAAATGACTATTGCACGTGTGTCCATTGTGATGTCACTAAATACATAGCAATGTATTGCCAGGGCAAATTCAGTCCACTCCCAAAGTCAGACTCCTTCTGATGCCACCATAGAAGATATCTATTTAGGTTAACTGGTACCACAAAATCACCCATATTGCATGATTGTGTGGGTGTACTAAATTGAGGTTTGTTTTGTTTTTTTCACCCGCAATGACCCTGTGCAGATTGTACCACAGCCTTGTGCCGTATACGGCCTTGAATAGGCTCCAGACCTCCCTGACCAGGATAAGGGGCTGGAAGATGGATGGATGGATGGATGGATAGATGGATGGATAGAATTATTGTGCCTAGTTTACCCCCATTTTGCCACGTGAGGAAAAAAGCAATATTCCTAATGCCAACAGTTACAGTAGAGTTCTGCCAGTTATAGTGGAAATGCTGTAAATAAAAGATGTGAAACATTAAAATTACAATGTCTTGAAAAGTTGCCCATTTCGTTTGACAACTTCTAAAATTAAGTAATTACACAGCAGTGCGGTTTTTCGGTAATCTTGGTATTGTTTTCTTCCATTTCACATTCACAGCTATTTCCACATTTACTTCAATTGCATCTTTGTGCGCAACAATGTATTATGGCTGTTAAAGATAGAGCTCAATTAATTTTCAGCGTAAGTGATTTATCGCCTTTGTTTTCGCTTACAATAACTCCCCTTGTCAGTTATTAACGGCTCGCAAATTATGTATGCCAATCAGCAGCGGTGTGCTGTAAAGTGCTCACAGAAATGCACAGAGCACAGATGTAAAACTATTAATTTTTGTATTGTCTTCCTGCACTTTCTGCAAGCTTAGAGCGGTAATTTTATTTTTTTGAAGCTCCTGCTGTAGCTGGAGGTATATGTAACCTTTTTAAGGGACACTGAATGAACAGTCTCACCTCGGGGTCATTTAAACTCTTTTATGCATTAAAAAGGAAAAAAATCACATTGCAGGCTCCCTTTGAAATTCCTTGACACGCACAGAACAGAACAACTGCAAGAAATAAATAAATAAAGTTTTTTTTGCAGATGTAGCAGGGGCATCAATATTAAATTTTTCGATGCTAAATTTAAAATTGCCACCTGGGGAGCAGAACCAAAATTATATATGGATCCGGCTGATCAATAAGCAGCGTTTGTGCTATAATGAAATGCTGATCTCCTCTCGCTTTGCACTGGAACAAAGATTACCATAAGGCGACCAATACAATAAAGTTTAGGCCATGGAAAAAAATTATATGTTGGATCTCACTGTGCTTATAAATAATGCCTGAACCAACCATTACGCCAGATAAAAAAAGCACATTGTACTCAGTGTGTGACGGGTGAAAAGAGGCTAACCTGCAGCATTTAAATAGAATGAAGTTCTAAGAATACATTTATTAACAACTCTGTAAACGATGCACAGAAAACATAAGCTTATTATACTGAAATATAATTCTTGTTTTATAAGACCTTAAATGAAGTAAGACCTTCAAAAATTGGTAAAATAACACCCTTTTTAAATAATCCCTTGTATTTACTCATGAACCAACCATTATCCATCTAACATCCATATATCCCCAAAGTCAGCTCAAATCTCCTTCAACAATAATCCCAACAGGAGTTTTCAATATCCCAAGCAGTTTGTCCTTCACGTTCAAAATGACCGCAGCATGCAAATCCTGAGTAGGTACAGTATGGATTACAGAGGCTGGGCCCAGAGGAGGTGTACACAGCAGGAAACGGTGATGCAGCAAATCAGCCATATAATGTAGGATTGCTGCTCGGTCATTGCACCTGCCTCACCAGCCAGTGATCGCCGTGACGACGCACAGTATAACCTCAATATTCTGTCGCCATGAACAGCAAACTTTAACTGCCAGTTATTAAGCATGACATTCCTACATATATATTACATATTAAATTCTGATGCTGTGAGAAAAGCTGAAGAGAATACAGTAATAAATATTTTCACACCATGATGATGCTGAGATGAAGCATTTGAGCCTGTTACATCCGTGCACACACACACACACACACAAACAAATATATGCTGGTGACTAGCAAGTATTTCACTGAATATCAGGTGTAATCAGAGCCAAACCTAGGTGACCTTGTCTCTCTGTAACCGATTCATTGTTAAAACAGCTATAACATGACGTAGTGCTCATGAGCTGAGTATACCTCTATTAAATTACCACTGCAATTTTCTGTCTGTATCAATTGCTTAGTGACAGGTGATGTCCTTAAACTTGAGCAAAATTAATATTTTTCTATGGCTAAATGAGTAAAACACTCAAAGCAATGCGATTCTCTGTGCCGCAGTCTGCCATCCGCAGGTAGAAAAACTGCACGGTAATTCAATAATGACTCTCGCTCTGGCAAAAGCAGAATGTCAATGCTTTTAATCAGAACTATTTTTATATTCCAGAGAATTACATTTGACAATAATACTGGCATTTGGGCTGCATATAATAACTGAGCTCAACAAACACTCTCCATCTTGTGAAGATGACGACATTGCCTTGGGAACAGCCTTCGTTTTAACTCCCCTTAGCATCATATTAACTTACATTTTATGTACTATAAAGCAATGATTAAGGATCAGAGGTAGACATTTCAGGTCCAGAAAGCAAAAATCCAAACCAGGATTTTGTTTCAACCATCCAGTTGAGTACTCTGTGACCATGAGTCTTTATGCTCAACTGGTTGGTTGAAACAAAATCCTGGTCTGGATTTTTGCTTTCTGGACCTGAAATGTCCACCACTGTTAAGGATTAATAACAAAGTTTCCAAAATCAGGAAAATTTTGTTGTTTCGTTGCCCAATGCATTAATATGTATTCGAGCAAGGGTGGGTTAACGGGATTTACTATAATTGCGCAAACAGAGCAGTCATGTTACAATGAAAGGGTATTTTTAATTTCACATGAGACCTCAGGAACATGCTTGTCACTGATTTACATTTCAGTCGTTCAGTTCATTGAATAAGCATAATTCAATTAAATGGACAATTAAGGCAGAAGGAAGGCGACCACATCCTGCATGTGATGAATGTGACTGACCTGGGAAAACCCAGGAGTGGGAGCCCAGCCCAGTACAGATCGCCACGTTCGCTGATGTTCGGAGGAGAGCCTGAGGAATCGGTGAGGGACGACGGGAGCGAGCAACATGAGCTCAGCTGGCATCGGCTGACATCTCCTTTGGGGAACAAAGCCCCCGTGGACAAATTAAAATAATCATCTCTGCAGCATTCATTGGCGTCGGGCATATTTTGCTTTGTTCTCGTTCCTTTTTTCCCCTTCCCTCCTCTGTGGAAAGTAACTTGGAGTACCCAGGAACATGAAAAAGCCCTTTGTCCTCAGAAACAGGCCAGGCTGTGCTTTACAGCGATTCATGTATAATTTACGCTCCACTGGAGTAGACGCGCAACCGGGGGAACTGCAGCAAGCCACTGGTGTCACAGGGCCCCGATGAATGCACGCGTTTGGCAAATTCGGCATTTTATTTCCCGAACCCCATCACAGTTTCATCGACAGGACAGATAATCAAACGTGACGCGAGGATATGTAGCCCTTTTTCGGCCGAGGTGGTAGCCAGGATGGGCGGGGGCCGGGCGATTACCGGAACTGTAGGGGTCTTATTGGGTTATGTTGGAGTTATGCATCAGTATTAGCTCCCTCCCAACACCATCTGCTCTGTCGAGCTTGTTCCCCTCATTTGTCACCACCTATTTGCCCAAGATGCCTCTATGAATGAAGAGACTGGCTGGCATCATGGCCCTGGCTCATGTCGCGAGTTCTGGGGAGGGGGAGCCCGCCCTGGTAGCTCTGTGATCGGCGCCCCGTTCTCTGAGGGGACAAAAGCTCAGATCTCGCCATCCAGGGCTCCTCTTGAGATGGTGGGTGGTGACTGAGGGGGAGGCAAATGCCAGCCGTTCAATTATGCTCCGCCGCGTGCTCTCAGCGTCCGGGAAGTGCAAACAAGGCCCCGTGACGGAACGGCAGGAGTCAGCGCGTGGAAATGTGTCTGGTGGAGGAGCGCGGGTGTCTGGAGACTGGATGCCGTGACGGTGCTAGGCAGGGCTGGGGAGTCCCGGTTGCCCGTGGCTGCGGCAGACGGGACTCATTAGTGACAGGGAGGTAGGAGAGGCTCTTCGAGGGAGCCACCGTGCACTGGGATGCTGGGGCCTCCTTTGGCCACAGGCAGGGCCCGGTAATTGAAAGAGATTAAGCTCCTCTTGCCTTGTGCTGCAGCAACACCATCAATAAGGAGCCTCTTAGACGATCCCCAGGCCGCTGTTCCTATTGTTGTGCCAGGAAGCTCCCCAGCAAGCGGCGGCGGACGCATCCGCTGGGAGGCGCGCGACAGCGGTAATGAAATTAAACACGGAGTGATGTTATTGGACTTGCCTTTGGGCTGCGGCTTGCCGGGCGGGAGGGTCGGCGTGCGACCGCTGGCAACAGCCAACCTCTGAGATCCTGAAGCTTAGCTAGCTAGATTGATGGATATATTGTATTGATCCCAAGCGGTAAAACCGCCGGAAGGGGGTCACACCTGACATGTGTGATTCCTGCTTTTGGAAAGACGGGATGTATTTTTTTTCTGAAAGCCCACTTACGCCATGATATCACTTCCAGTGCTAAAAATACATCTTACGCTAAGCTCACTGCCCTACTGCTGTGCGTGTTTAGAGATGGAAATCGGCCTCCGTATCAGGATCCAGACTGGAGGGAAGACGGATAACGTAACACTCGCAGGACATGGTCTAGTGGGTCGGCCCTGGGGGATTTTAATGCAACGGCTATTAGATACCTGGGGTTCACCGCTCACAGTGGCTGACTGTCACATAGTTTCTTATGTTCCTTGGAGCCGTGGTCCCTCTGGGGAAAAAGTGCCTCTAAGCCATCATTTACAAGCACTTACCTTTTCCCGAGCATGTGGCCGGCACGGATATCACAGCAGAAATACGACATGTTCTCTGGCTCCATCCAGCTGGAAGCTTGTTCAATATTAACATTGTTCTCCTGGGGGATCTGTCCTCGCTCCCTCACCGGCACACGGGCACTCACATCAGGCAGCATGTGCAAGAGATGAGGTGACGGCTAGCGGGGCCCCCGCCAGATACGAGCCGGGGCCCAGCAATACTCGAGATATGGATGCTAGGTTTCCCTGTCCTGTACCCCAGAGAACTCCAGAATAGCGGGAGGGAGTGGGGGACAAGATTGTCTCTGTCAGAACACATTGCGGGAAACATGGAGGTTGTCTCCCTCGCTCAGTGGAGAGAGAAATATGAGCCGAGGAAATAATTTCTGATAAAGGGAACGAGTGGTCTTGGAAACAAAGCGGAGCCTTTGCGATATGACAGACTGGCAGCTCCAGAGCGCTCTCCAAACAGCTCTTCAAGGGGACAGTTTGACAGCAACGGAGATTAAGTTCTTTGATATTAATTTTGTCTGACAGATACCTATAAATAAAAAAAAAAACAGTTTGAGATGGTAAAACACAGTTGGGGTTTGACGTAAAATCTTGGCAATATTTTCTTCACTTGTCCAGTCAATGGTATTTACACTCCAGTTCTTCAGGAGATATTTACATCGTCATGGATTTTGACAAGGTCAGACTTAATGTGTTGCATTTTTTTTAACAAGGAATAACCGGGCCCATATTAAAGGCTCAATACTGCAAATCTCGTTTTCTGCTTAAAATAAATTCCGTTGTCTTTCGGGTTGCGGCACAGATTTGCGATTAAATAAACATTAACAATCATTATTGCAGGCATGGGATTCTCTAGTAATTGTTTAAATGTCTGAAAGGATGATAGAAACGCACTTTAATTAAGACATGACGAATAAGTTAGAATGTTGCGAAGCACGTGTTCCCAGCTAATTCAACACACCTCATTACAGTGAAAATTGCTTTTCAAACAGTACAGAAACTTAAAACAATATATATTCAAAATTTTATTGCGGAGGAATACATCCACTCTGAAGCCGAGGAACGTACCACATCAAATCCAAATTGCTATTCAAAACAACTGAAAATGTCCTTCTTTTTAATTGAATTCCTTGCAAAGTGTTTCCCACATTTAAAGTAGTTTGAGAAATTGGCCCTTTTTCAAATTGTAGTTTAAGGTATTAAAGTATTAATTCAGTTGCCAATAGGTCGTGCGCAGCGTATGTAATAGAACAAAAGAAGCTGCTTGCGGCTAGCCAATGCAGCTAACGGACAGCGTCATCGGATGTTGAGCCTTAGCACATGCAGCAACGTTAAGGTCTCACGGAGCCTGAGAGTAACGTAATTTCAATCCTCTGTGAATCCTTTACATATTGGAGAATTGACAATTAAGACTTTGATTCTGATCTCCATTGCTATTGTTATTGCAAAAAAAAACACTCCTTCCCACACAGATGACAGTTTGAATCATTCATAATCTGGCGTCCATCCTAACTGCTTACTTTGGTCAGGGTCAGGGGGTAGGCTTGAGGCCTATCACAGGCTGCGGAACACATTGGAAATAATGCTGATCTACCACAGGGCACACACACACACACACGCACACAATAATACTCTATGGGCAATTTCGAAGCACCGATTACCCTAACCGCATTTTCTTGGATGGCGGAGGGGACACTGGGAGACATGCACAACCCCTTGGAGGTTTGAGACAACAGCATCTTGCAAGTTATCACTAATTGAAGTGTATTACCTAGCGGTCCCTGGGAACGTGTGCTGCGTACAGTATATCTGTAAATATGGAAAAACGTAATAATGAATTGCAAATACTATTATGTTAATACTGAGACTGTTTCTTGTTTATATAACCATCCTCCAAAGCTGACATTTGTTATCGTGACAATCAGAATGCGCTGGATGTCGACCTTGAGTTGATGCAAAATGTCACCCCTAAATGTGCCATTAGAGCGTATTTTGGCAGTGGTACTGACTTTTCAGAATGTCACAATGCTGTTTTGCCTTTCTGATGTTAATTACATAATGTATTTACCCATCATAATCTGAAGTACTTGTGACGTCAACAGTTCTGCACACAGTTCCTGGCACTCTGTAGCACCCAGAAGAGGACTTTGCTGGAAATCTGGTAAACCGTTGGACTCCACTTCTAATTGCTTAGAAACAGGTGCATCATTTTGAACCCAGTGCTGAGAATGAAGAGACACTTGAAAATGAATTAAAATGAATCAAAAGCTACACCTTTTGCAGGGGACACAAAGTTCGGAGTCATTTGTGACAATAGCAACATGCTCATTGACGTGATCCCTGATGTTACCAAAAACCCATGGAGATCTAGCGTGATGTGGTCCCTTCAACGAACGAAACCTCTTGGTCCCTTCAACGAATTTCCTCTTGGTGGTTCATTGACTGGAGATGACCAAGGGATTTTGGGGCGGGCATGTGTAAATTGTGCAAAAAAAATAGATAAACCCAAAACCCCAAGTCAACACAGGCCAGTCCATGGTAATACATTTGTCAAGTGAAAGTCCTTTATTAGTTCATATCAAGGCTTTTGTGGAGAAGATCCCTACCGAGCCGGAGTGTTCTAGCATGTTCCGGATGACAGCGCCTCTTTACCCTTTTTGCATATTTGACAGCTTTCCGGGAAAAGGGCGTCGCGCAAGGGGGGCCTGGAGATTGCAATTGCCATGCGAGCTGTCAAGAGTCTTCCTCACCGCCTGTAGTGCACAGGTGTTGCCCAGCCTTGATTTACGGCGGGATGGCGGGGCCACACTGCAGGCGGCATTGGTGAAAAGCTGCCCCCACGGATTGGGGGTGGGGGCTCAGGAGTGGGGGGGGATCTAAATTGCTGTTTCCCGTAGACAGACTCCAAAGACTGGAGAGATTCCCCTGAGAAAGAGCTGAGAGCTGTAACCTTGGCAAACGCCTTTTTAAAATGACCTTAAAAATGATCAACAAACTCACCGATCATTGATTTTTTTTTCCCCGCTCTTGTTTGGCAGGACGGGTAAACGCTGCGGCCTCGGACTCTTCCGTCATCGGCACACCGGCTGCGCTTCACAAAGCAAGCTCCCCTCAGATCTCGGCCTGACACGCTACGTGTGATAGCGGAATAGTCAGGATATCAGCAAACTGCGGGAATGCTGCTTCCCTCCTGAGCCAGCTCCACCAGCCCGTGTGAGAATTAAGGAAGCGCTCTGGGAACAAAGCACCAGACAGTCTGAAAAGATATCACGCCAGTGCTTTTAGAATAGGCTGGAGGTCTAGCACTGCGGATATGTCCTCTTCAAACAGAATGCTAGTCTTAATCTAAACCTCAGGTCGTATTTGTTTTAAGGCTATCCTTTATGGGAATCAGTGAATATCTTTATGTGTACATGTTGCACTTTTAATTTTACTGTTTATAGCCTATGTTTATTTGCATAAAAAATATTTTAAAATCACTTTAGGCCCCCATCTACATCATTATAGTGTTAACGTAATCAAAATAACCGTACAAAAGAAAACTGCCGGCTGTCTTCCTAACACTCGAAAGAAAACAGATTTCCATAAATTTCCATAACAAATATACACAGAAAAATGGAGCCACTCAACATTGTAAATATAATCCAACCGCAGGAAAATTAGCTAAACCCTTCAAAATAAAAATCAGCTTGCATTTCAACTGGAAAATCCATCTATAGACATTCAATTATGGGGTGCTTTTAAGGTACAGTACGGTGCTTCTAAACTTGATTAGTTTTCATACAGAATAAACATGGGTTAAATCCCCCAATCAGCTTTGTTTGATTTTGGAAGCAGTAGTGGGTTCACTTGGAGTCTACATACAAATTATTTAAGACCAATAATTGATAGGGCATTTCTAAATAATTCATATTCAATCATCAGCGACTAATGTAACTTTGCTACTTTGATCAAAATGCCAGTCTCAAGAGGAAGGTGCATAAATAATATGTATCAGCCACTTAATTAACAAATAAAGCAGCAATAATATCAATAATTGCAAAGACAACAACAAATAAAAATAATAATTACAATGAGACAGAATGCAATATTATTTTGAGCAGACCAATATAAATTGTGAACCATGTAATTAAACATTGCTCATGCCTGGTAGGCCTCTGAACCCACCAATAAAAAAAAACATACTGTAGCTAACCTTTATTTTGGATTTTACTGCAAAATACCCAGAGGAGAAAGGGCAGAGAGGGTTTAGCTGACGACTGGCTCTTGCTTGTCATTTTAGTAATATTTAATAGGGAGCGCCAGGCTTTATCTATAGCTAGATGTAGATAAACATGGAAAATATTTCTAATTCTTTTTCCCTCTCAGTAATGTCTCTTTATATCTCTCTTGTTCCATTAGCAGTGATAACAATCTCATTTTAGATTTCACTACATTATAGATTACACAATCAAAATCATTTGCTCAGTAATCCCGAAAGCGCCAACAGTCGATACATCCACAGATATCATTCCGGAGTGTCTAGCTATGCTGCAGCTGAATATTATCTGTTGTTTTATTACAATGTTTCTCTTTAATATCTGAACATCACATGCTGTTATTAGCTACCCATGTGAGAAACACATTTGATCTTTTGGTCTCTGCTTAGATTTTTGTTTCTTTTTTTTCCCCTGGATGACTAATGAATTATTTATGCATGTTACACCTGCACTGTGTTTTTCATGAGGTAATTGATTGATAGATCCTGCTAACGATGTAGTGAAATCTTTTCTCTTTCTTGTTTTCTCTTACATTTTGATACACACCATAAATTTGGCCGACCAAATCATAAGCTTGGCCCACCCAGTCATAAGTTTGGCCCACCCAATCATAAGCTTGGCCCACCCAATCATAAGCTTGGCCCACCCAATCATAAGCTTGGCCCACCCAATCATAAACTTGTCTTGCTAAATCATAAGCCTAGCTCACCTAATCATACACTAGTCCCACCAGATCGTAAGCCTGGTTCCCCCAATCATAAGCTTGGCCCATTCAGTCATAGGCTTGATCCATCCTGGGGCCAAGCGTATGAGTCTCCCTGTTTCAGCAAATAGGTAATTAACGAGTTTTAATACCCTTTTGGCGACTATGTTTAAAAAAGAGCCTAACAACTAAGCTTCTTTGCATGGATTTTCCATAGTTTGCGTCGCTATCGAAAGCTCATTTAAAAGCTGATTTCCTTGTGGTTTGAGAGAGAGCAGCAGCAGGTATCCTGGCCCCTTAGACAATGCTATGGCCCCCCAACATTACAAAGCTGGAGCTGGCCCTGCCATTCTGCAATATAATACAATGCCATGGATATGCATTTTGATTTATAAATGATTGAAAAGGCATGAAAAAAAAGTTTTATGTGCCACATACACAGTTATACTCAGTAGAATGTGCAGGGAGATGCGTCACTGACTATCTCTAGACTATGAACAGGTGAGATATGCATAGGCTCCTATATTGTGTAACAATGCCCAGGTCATAATAATAATTTATTGATCCCCATGGTGAAATTCTCTTTACGCCTCCACCAATAGGCTCTCTGTCGGTGAGAGCAAGCTGGCCGCAAAAGGGCAACCACCCATAGCAGCAATCAGGGAGCTGGGCGTTAAGGGCCTTGCTCAAGGACCCACAGACAAGCTGAAGCCAGGCTTGAACCAACAACCTTCTGCTGACTGGCACCGAGCCACACATTGTACTCTTTTCGTCTACATTAAGCTGCTTTGGAAGAATGCTTCAGGCAAATGTATAAGAGACTTAAGTATAAAGACAGTTAACTTCAGACATTATTAACAGAACATGTTAGGATGTAAAAGCAGGAAGGGACACATGACCTGCGGGTGACACTCGTGGGAATGTAAGTAAAAATCATAAGCTTGCCCCAGTCAGTGATGTTGGACCCACAGGCGATAACATATTTGCCTTTTAAGAAAAGGAGACCGTTACCATATTTTTTGTCACTTTAATAGGCAAGCATGCGGTGCCTGAGATGGATAAACCACTTCTTTTCAGAATCAATTGAACCATTAAACATATTTCTCTTTAAAAGTTCATTTCAGCTGTTAGGCAGTGTCGGCTGGGGAGGGGACGATCTACAGTTTCCTTCCTTCCTAAATCCATCATCGCATGTCTGTCAAACCTGCAGCTAGAGACCATAGAGCACGGGACTGTATTTAATGCCACCAGCAGTGCAGGAGACCGGCAGAGCTCTTTCCAGAACAATCAGTGATCCAGACAAGATCAGATGACACCTGCAGAGTCTTGATGACTGAAGCCCAGTGGGGGGGGGGGGGCGGGAGGAGGGGGGGCATGATCTGTGCATCAATCTTCTCCTCAATCAATTCCAGCTTTAATGAAAAACGGGATGGAATTAAAACTGAAGGACCACTAATATCACTAATAGGTGAGCTGACTCTCCAGTCAGAGGACTGTCGGTCGTACCTCAGGGGAGAAATGCTTCCTAATCAATGGTTATATCTTGATTACCTGCTACTAGTGTGTTCAGCTTTTGATTAAAGTCCGGTCGCCCTGTGGTCGTCTATTGACAACAATGACTAGAACATATTTTGGCTTCCTTCCTCGTCTGAGAGCGGCACCTGCATTTTTTTCCTTTTTCCCTGTGATTTCCACCAGGTGGTGAGGCGTTTAATACGTTCCCTCCTCGGAGAGTCGGCGCAATAGTGGGAAACCGGAAAATCCCGTCACGGCAGAGCCGAGAAAGGGGCCATAGTATAATTTTACAGCTAATGGACTCGGATATTACATTGTGCCTTGACAGACCTTAGTGAGAGTTGAAAAGGGGAAGCCAAGAATAACTCCAATAGTCATTTGCAGGGAGGAGAAGCAGCAGCTCGTGTCAGCGAGTTAAAGGTAATTTGTCTTTCCCCTTCCGTCGCCGTGGCGATGTATCATTTTGCGGGGGATGCTTTGTAGTGTCCATCCATTCATTAACAGGACCTGGTTAATGCAGGACCGTAAGGGCAGCCATCCATTACCTGTAACATCTGTATTTTGGGCTTCACGTTAAGCTGACAGGCTCCCCGGCCCTGATCCTAGTCAAAAGCGTCGCGATGTGACACTGCAGGCATGCGGAGGTAATTAGATGGAGGATCCACGGTGTAACCTTACCCGACCTCACCTCAACATGTCAACCTGAATCCCGTCATCAATACTCATGAAAGATAAACACGGCAGCCGCCACTGCTCCCCTCCAGTTTTCAAAGGCGTTTCCGAGGAGATGCACCCCGCCTGTCTCTTCCTGGAATCAAGTTAGGTACCAAACTGCCGACTGCCATAATCGGAAAGGGGGGGAAGATGTGTCGAGAAGACAGGGTTCCTTAATCTTTGCTCACATCCTTACATGCGTGTGGCTAAATCAGGCCTCCCTCTGAGTCCCTCGTCAAACAGTGCCAAAGAGCCAAAAGTACAGCAGAAGGATTTCACACTCCGCGATGTCATGGGGTCCTCTGGGGACCGGAGGATAGGGCAGGGACTTTATTGGGGATGTGGGGTGAAGTGGTCAAAGTGAATTGTAATTGTTTTGGTTTTAGCAACTCGGGGAAAAACACAGGGATGCAGGCCAAAAGTAGGATTTGGGGGTTTATAGAAATACGAGGAAGTCTGGGCCAAAAGGGAAAATTGGAAAACTGTTTTATACAACTGGTAATGACCAATAGGTGGCTGAAGGGCTGGTCATCTGAATTCGCCCCATTCCGGCACAGCTTGGCCCTCCTGCTCTCTTATAGTTTTAAGAAAAACAGAACTAAATAACATTACAATTACACAGTATAGCCATACTATGTGAATTACGGCCCATGAATTAAAGTCATCACACATTAATTTCAGGGCATAATATTTTACCTATAAATAAAAAAAATAAATAAACAAATAGATTAAAGAAGATTTAAAAAACACTGATACTCATTCTCTGAGACTAGAAAATCCTTGTGAGCTACAACAGAGTAAAAAAAAACTTATTTTCCTGAGTATTCATTTCAACTGAGGGAAAATTTCAGTCAGGGTTGAATTGCACCTATGAAATCCACTCCTTGGACTGCTGTTGTACATGCTGGACTCTTCCTTGTCTGATGGAACCGCAGAATTGAAGAGCATGACAGCATTTTTGAAAACCGCTGATTAAGCCAGGGGGCCTGGAGGGGGCGTCTTTACATCTTGCCTGCGGCTACATGACTGGCAAGGTGAATGTCATCAGCCGGTTACAAACAGCTTTCACACCCCGCCATGAATAAAAGTGTCTCCACAAAGTGAATTATAAATGGGATAATTTGCACATGGCAAGCAATAGAGGAGAGCACAGCTATGATTAATGAGGAAAGATGGTTAGGGCCCACTGATTTCAACCTGCCTAAATTTATATAAGGCCTGGCAGTTGAAATGCCTTTAATAACTGTCTTTGGTACACAGACCTTTATAGTGTTAACATCGTAATGCTAACTCCCAAGTGCATTAATAATTACAATGTTAACATCACAATGCTAACACACTAAATGCAGTTATAATTACGATGCTAACATTGCAGCGCTAATGCTGAAGTGCATTTTTGCTTTGAGCAACAGCTTAAATGATATGCTGTTCAATCTTAAGTAGTTCTCCATATGGCAGGACCCTCTGGTCGCCTTAATAATCCATACAGAACATGTTTGAATCACAAAAATATATATAATACACATGCATTTTAATATGTTTTAATGGGCCAATCAGGAAAGGCAAATTTATCCCATTATAAGTACACAAATATGTTATACATAGTATGTGAAAAGCTTTAATGAAATATTCAATTCCTTATTAGGCTTTTTCAATATGGTATAATAAGGTGTATATTCAAGCCATTGTGCATCATTGGGGCACATTAAACAGTGAGCAAAACAATGGTCTGGTGTTTGGGGCTATGAAGGAAAGGGCTGAGGGCTTTGGTTTGTTCCTTTTCATTTATAAATCCACCCCCCCCATTCTGCCTCTCTGTTATTAACCTCCTACCGTGCGGCAAGTTTAGGGCTAATAACCCAAAGTAACAAAAAACAGCAGCGTGTCCATAAAGATGGCTGCTCCCATCTCTCAGTGTGAATCAAACGGCAAACGAATCCCAACAGGAAACCCGGCACAGAGGCTTCCAGGCCTATCTGAGGGTCCTCGCGGCCCGGCTTTGATGGAGAAGCCTTCGGATTGGACTGGCAGAGGCGCGGGAGGCGGGGCCCCTATCGGGAGACGGACGTGGTTGGGCAGAGGGTTCTGCCTGGAGAGACAGCCCGTCAAGGTGTATCTCCTGCGGCCCCTGAGGTGGTATTAAAGCCGCGGACGAGACAGTGAGCGTCCATCAGATGACCAGGCCCGGCTTATTGTTCCCAGCAAAGCTCAAAGAGCAAATATACATAATTCATTTATTCATATCCACCAGACTGTTTTCTTAGCACCATGTTAACACAGATAATTGTCCTGCATATGAAGCGATTGGGCCTTTGCATTTATCGGCTTTTATAAGACTTATTTTAGGGAGAAACATCTACAGCAAATCAGTAACCCAGAACGAATTATTTCACAGCCGTCACTCCATCGGCTGAATGCATATTCACCCTCATATCAGTCGCTTTCCAGCCTGCAGTGACCCACCCAGACAAATGAAGGTTCCGGATGCCCCTTTAAGATTGGAAACTCACCAGCTGCATGAGGAAATGAGGCCAGGCTTCTGTTAAACAAGCGTTGCATAAACGTTTTATAAAAGCTCATCGAAACAAATGAGTGATGAAAGGCTTAATCCTCGGCCAGAGAGAGCAGGGGGAAGGTGGGGAGCGAACTCAAATGAATGCCCCCTCCCCAACATGTGTGACTTCTGAGACAGTAATGGAGGGGCCAGTCATTACTGGGTCATTAGGTCCAGCCTCCCGCTTAGTAATCGCTGCCATCGCTCGTACGTCAAAAGCGAGAAGCAGCCATGTTTTCCGGTCCATCCCTCAGCAAGGATCTTTCCTGGCGTTTGTTCACCTCCGGGAAAGCCAAGGAATGGGGTGCCGATGTACTTGAGCCAATTGCAGGGAATCTTCATTATTCTCTGCTGTTTTTTTACTTGAGCCTCGCTGTTTGGGGGGGGGGGGGGG
>JAODJU010000035.1:8514741-8532074 GCA_026776725.1 Gnathonemus echidnorhynchus | reverse complement strand
GGGGGGGGGGGGGGGGGGGGGGTGACACACCCATGCTTTCTGTTCTGCCACACCCAACCCCCGCGGGAGCGAGGCCGTCTCTTTCTGCACAAACATGCTATTGAGCTAAATGCTAATGGGATGGGGGGGGGGGGGGGGGGTGGGGGCTTGCCTCTTCTCACCATCCGTCGTCAATTTCTCTTCATGACCCACGGGAAACAAATTCCCCTGCTTGAAGTTTTACGGCTGAACACTAATCGGCCTCATTTTTTTTTTCTCTCATAACAAGGACAGATTCGTTGAGTCATTTTTTTAGTCAGCTGTCATTACCCGGTGCAGCTTACCAGAAACCGACCCCAATAATCTCCCTTCAAACAATTAGAAACAGCATCGTTAGGATTACACAGAAATGTGAAAATGTTCCCTGCAGTTGTGGCCCTGGAAATAAATCATTAAGTCTAAACTTTTTTAAGGCTGCATTGAACTAAACCAGAATTCAAACTGTTTAGAATCAGTAAGAATCGGTTTTCTGGAAAACACTATAAGAGCGACCCAATCATGCACGGCTCCACAGTCTCAGAGTGGCATAGATTGAGGTCAGTGAGTTGCTCTTATCTTATAGACGTTTTGTGCATCTGGACCAGAGCAGAAGCCGGCTGACACAGTCTGGGTGAATTTCCTCATTTCTGAACACTTTGAAGATATTTCTGTTTTGGGACTGGACATTCAGCTGTATTGCTGTGTACTTAGCAATTTGTATTCAGAAGAATGTAAATCTGTTCAAAATATTCAATAGTGGCTATAATGAGGACAAAAATATATAACTCACAGGGAATAACACAGGCAGCAGCTATAATACAATGTATAATAAAATGTATTATTATATTTAAAATGCAGCATCGTGTTATGTAGAACATATTGTCATTCTTGTCAGCATTGAACAGCCTGAATTTTAATGGCTGTCCATTAAGATGTTTTTTTCCCCAGCTCCTCACCTTAAAATGAGGTACTTCAAAGAGTCCCCTGCTTGTGCTTTGGTGTGAAAGAAGATATCAGAGCATATGAAAAATGCGGTGTTGTCTATTATCCGCCAGACGAAAATAGCCTCTCTTTTTAGAACGAAAGGAAAAAATCCATGAAAAGACAAAACAAACATAAATTTTAAAAAAATGACCTCAGTCGACTGTAATCGAAGACCTTTGGTGTTTCATTTAATCTGAATAAAACCCGTTGGATGCGGCCCTTTGATGTCAGCGGTTTCAGGCCGTCTGTGAGTTTCTCTCGCATTATCTGGCGGCTCAGAAAGAAAGAGGAAATGGCAGGGAAGGGGAATTTGTCCTTGTCAGCCTCAGCTCAATCAGCCTGCTTCGGAGGGCACTGTTTTGTGACATAAACATATGCTTGCTATCTCTGCTGACCACACGTCCTTCGCCTAACGATATCTGACAGCTAGCACACAGAGGCGCCGAATCACTTCAGTTCCTTCTGCTCCTCAAAGAACAGTGTGCAAATCGAAGCGAATTGTGTTGCTGATGCTACAGCTATGCCCCGGCAGGGACAGGATACAAATTGTTGTGGGGGGGGGGGGGCACTTTTTGTCCCTGTGTTTCTGTAGGTATAGCGCCACTGCTAATTAGCTAACCCCAAGCTAAAAGAACAGGTGTTATGTGCCTCTAAACTAGTTGTTAAACTGCAGCCCTCTTCGTGAAACACTGAGTCTACAAGAATATTTTAAATATGGGCCATTCTTACCTCAGCATGCCAGCTTTGCTGAATCTAAAAGCACTTTGTAATGTCAATTTGCAGTGAGAGATCAAGAAAAGGGTGAAAGCAAAACATTTATATTAAATAAAGGATTCAAGGTAAACAAATCAAGTCAAAGGGGCTTGCACACGTAATTTTCAGAGGCTGTCAGCTCTGGTGTGGTCAGCCCACCCTTGGTTAATATTTTACCTGGTTACTCAGATGGCAGCCTGAGAGTCATCAGGGAATGTATCTGCGCGGATGAATTTAGTGGTTTCTGAGGAGACAGAAGCAAATCCCACCTCCTTTTAAATGTTGCCTAAAAAGTTTATCCAAAATGGCGGGCAGGTCTGTCATATTTAGGAATTTAGAGCAACATTTTAACCTTCAATTTATATTTTTTACTCTTAGTAGGAATTGGTAAATATTTCTTTATGATGTGAACCAGTTTGCAGCCCGTCAAGGAAAATTTTAACAAATTTACAAAATGCAGAGTTTTGTGGCAGAATACCAATTTGTTTACTGAAATACAAAATCTGATTCTTAGAATTCCTGTCTAAGAATGTGATATATTGCTTTTTTTGCAAATGTAATATTGGGTATGCTGCAAGAGGGAATGCATTACAAATGGAAGGTCTGTTCGGAAATCACAATTTCAGCCATTTGGTGTGAGGAACACCGTCTGGAGATGGAATCTGAGACTTCTGTAGGGAATTAATATCGACCATAGCCACTGTCACTTCATCTCGCCAACTGTCAATCTTATGTCAACGCATACGCCCTAATGCAAGGGTGCAGAAGGTCATGCTGACCACGAATACGATTAAAACGCGCCAGCTTGCATACCTCTGTTTTTAAATTTCTTTTTTTATATTTGGATTTTACATCCGACTGCTGGCTCAAACTGCCCGAGTCCCAGGTGGTTCCATTACAATTTTAATGGTGCAAATCTGCGGTTTACGGCACGGTTTCTGCATTGATGGGCGGCCCTTGTGTTCTTAGGGGAAAAGACGCACGTCGCTCCTACAGAATTAAGCTCACTGAAATGTGACCAAAGTAAGGAATCCATTACATATCTGCGTCCCCATAGCGACACACTTACAGATATTGTACATCACAGCTAGAGATACAAAGACCCAAAACAATAAAGTAAAGAATCCGTATGAGGGTATATGCAGCTGCATCGTTATCTACTGTGCGCAACGCTGTTTTTTTTATTCTTCCTTCGAGTCACACCCAGTGCGTACGGTTTAAAATTTTTTTTTACAGCCTGCAAGCATTTAAATGCAATCATTTGGTGTAATTATAACACTAATGAATTAATCATTTTGCCACTAACTGTTATCACGGTAGGAGAAGAAATCTCACCAAAGTTCAACAAAATAATCTGCAGAAAATCTGTAAAAAGAAAAGCATTTACCGTCACTGGGGTGTCATAAGGTGGAACGTCAAATTATGTTTTTTTTAAGCTATTCAAAGGTTCACACACAGGTGAAACTCCAGCTAGCACTGGAAAGCTTAGTAATAATCCCTCTGCTTGCGAGGAAAGTTATTTTTCTGTTTAAAGTCTAATACAAAGGATGGCTGGCTTGTTACTGAATATGGCCTGGGCAGATTCAGTGAATGCTATGATTAGGGTTAGCTATTTGTGTGGAAGGTAAACAGAGCAAGCATGCTGAGTTTGCACAAACCGAATCATTTATTGTTGGAATTTTTTATACTCCAATAGCTTTAATGATCTTAAATGGACAGTTTGCCTGTCTGTCATATATGAAAAGTTGAGTATCCTTCGAGGGCCTCTTCACAATGTTCATCTTTGTCCAAAGGTCATATTCTCGAAAGCGAGATTCCTGCCCACCGCAGCGGTGGTATCCCTGCTCCCAGCCAATCAAGAACACTGAATACCTGGTATGAATGCGTTGGGAGCTGGGAGAGAAGGAAAATGTGGACTGCGGGGGTTCCCCGAGGACTGGGTTGGGAAACACTAACCTTGGGCTGCCTAGGATAGGCTCCAGGCCCCCCTTTAACTCTAACCAGAATAAGCGCTTAGAAGATAGATGGACTGCTTGGCATTGCAAGCACACAAAGATAAGGAAAGATTTACTGGTGGTGTTCCTCTAACTAGTAAAATACTTTATTTGATAATAGGTGGTGGTGTGGGTATAATTTTGCTAATTTGATAATGATTGGGTGCCCTATATTTCCTGGGATAAGCTCCAAGCCCCCCGTGACCTTGTACCTGATAAACACTTGGAAAACTGATGGATGGAGGAATGGATAACAATAAATGGCTGGAAAGGGAGAAGAATTTTGAAATTTTCTTTATTTTGCAATGAATTTCCATCATGGAATAATAATAGGTAATGTATTCATAATCATCCATCCATCTTCCAACCGCTTATCCAGCACAGGGCCCCAGTGAGCCCTACAGCCTTTCACAGAAAGTCCAGGGCAAGAGGCTGGAGATGTAAGATGGGATGCCAGTCCGCTGCAATCTGTGATAAAATGAATATGTTTCCTGTTCTGTGATGAGGTGGTGCCCCATCCTGGGTTGTTCCCTGCCTTGTGCCTGTAGTCTCTGGGATAGGCTCTGGACCCCCCTCAACCCTGAATAGGACAAGTGGTGTCAGAAAATGGATGGATGGGTGTTTCCTATAGCAATACAGTAGTTTGGAGTAGGGGTGATCTGAAATCTGAAATAATTATATCACTAATGCTGTTCATCGCAGTTAGAATTATTTCACAACATGATAAAATCAGTGACACAAAAATATGCTAATACAGTGATCCCCCGCCTATCGCGGAAGTTACGTTCCAGATCCATGATATAGAAAAACCATATAAATAAACTTTTTTATAGTTAATTAAGCCTTAAAATACCCCTCCCACACGCTTTAAACACACGTAGCCTCATTTAAAAACACTTTGTAAACACATATGATATGTGGATGTCGGGCTAAGGATATATGAGTAACATAATAATAATAATCATTATAATAATAATAATAACAACATGTATTGTATATGTATGTGATTCCATTTTAACAATGGCTTCATTCTGAGGAGTTGCCACCCTCTTTCTTGTTTGGCTTTTATATTCTTTTCATCCTTCTTGATGTAGCGTACCGTCGATTCATTCAAGCCATAATGGCGAGCGACGTCCGCGTAACGCTTTCCTTCCCAAAGCATATCCAGGAGTTTTACCTTCTCCTGAATGGTCATGGTCTTCCTCTGGCACTTAGGCTCACTACTACCAGAAGGCTTAGAAGATGCAGGACGCTTGGGAGCCATCATAGGGCTTAAAACAAAACGAAAAGTTCACAAAAAAGTTTGCTCACAACAATCGGACCACAAGCGAGGTACGCGATATGCGGAGAACTATGATGTGTTGGGGAAAAATCTGCGATATAGCGGGGGCGCGTTAGCTGAACCACGGTATAGCAGGGGATCACTGTAATATATCGATAATATTTAAAACTCCCAATATGCATCAATTCCTATTCCTAAAACTGTGACAATTGCTGTAATTTTCATAATGCATGCACAGGTGTGCCCCCCTAGTACACAACATCCTTTGGTTAGCTAGCTAATAGAGTCTAAAGATATCAAAGTGTTCTGAAGAAACCAAGGGTGCAAGTAACATTAATAGCATATTGTACCCTCCACAACAAAGAACTGTTTTGACTGTGTGGACACACTTTGGATTAAAAAAAAAAAAGTTATTCTTGAGAACAACACACCAATTTGTAGATAGGTTGCCAACTTCATGTGACAACATTTGTTGAGGTTTTTTTTGGTTTGGGGGGGGGCGTACATGAAGGGCTGTTAAACAATTACATTTTGAAAATTGCAATTAATCGCACATCCATTGAAAACCACAATATTGGGATTTACGGTTATCAAACCATGAATTTTTCATACTGATGCAGCCCTAATTTGGACTGACCATGTATAGCTAAATAGTTCTGGGCTCAGTGCCACTACAGAGGACAGTTTTACTGTTCCAATCTGCCATTATTATGTCATGACAGGAAATGTCTCTTTTTTCATTCAGCAATGAGTCTTTGTTGCTTGAATTGCTCCTAAAGCAATTATAAAATATATTAACAGAGAGCAATACATAAATAAAAGGAATCACATAAGAATTAATTAAAATTTTAGGCTGAGGTACACAATCAATGGCAGTGAGGGGGAGAAACGTTTGACATTTTACAAAAGTCTCATATCAAGACATCACGAGATGCTTGGACTGGTAATAAAATGAGACTTCTGCAAGACCCCATAGAAATCTGTTTTTTTTGGATCCAAAAGAGTTGATTTAATCAGAAAACCTTGGTGAATCAAAGCAGTAAGTATCTTCTTTGTGTTGATGTTATTTTTTTTATCTAGGGGACCTAGCAAATCCAGATACTTGAGCAGAGCTTCCCCTTTAATCTGGGATACAATTAGTTTAGGTGTAACAACACCCGCCTGGAGAAAAGTGCATCTCGATTTAGCGTGTAAGCCCTTGGCTTGGAGGTGAGCTGGTGGATAACCGGATATAGGCCCTAGTACGGAATCGGAAAAGTAAATCAAGTGCAGATACCAAGGGACCAGGCAAACACGGGGTCATACAAACGAAGGTTGGAGATCAGCCAGATTTATCCAGGCGGAAATGCAGACTTGTAGTCACAAGGGAAAATTGTGGAGGAAAAAAAAAACAGCAAACAATCAAAGATAAAAGACCCTGTTTTAGACTTACAGGAAGGAAAGAATGCTGGAAAAAAAAGGAGCTGGAAATAACCACAGGATCTAACTTCCTGACCTGCTGGGTTCATGGTGTGGTCATGACAACAACCTGGGTGACACAGGGTCCATATCAAGGTGACCAGCCCAGAACTGTTGAGAAAGAGAGTTGCGACACTGATTGATCTTGCCGCCATGTGATCACGTGGTTCATGTAGCCCTTAATAGTTCCAAACAAACCCAGCCCTGTCAAGTTCTCCTATGGGCAGATAGCAGCTAATGCATTATTAAACGGTTTAATATTTTAGTATTCAACATCTCTGTGCATTTTAAACTGCCTTTACATGTACTGCATATAGGTTAATGTCAATTTGGTTTATGGAGTGACAATCAGTTTATCAGTTTTTTTCCGAGGCAAAGAGTTACACAGACATTACATAAAGCAAGATCCTAATTGAGTAGCTGGATTTGACTTTTTAGTATAAATCGACTTCCCTTCATTTTCCTAAGAATTTTTAATATTAGATGTGTATTTTTTAAAGATCAATTAAGCCACAAATAACCGTAACTGCATGTGCCACCTTTTATTGAATACATCTTCCTCGTACACAATTAAGAACAGTTTCTAAACAAATTAAACTTTTTACAAATTTACATCTCAAGCACCGGTCCCCAAGCAAGCCATAAGTTGCTTTTTTTTGCTTGCAGCACGGCAAAACTTAATTCCTTAATTTTTAAGGAGAAAAATAGTTAGAAATATTAACTGTATACAAATTCAGCTATTTTCAACCATTTTCCTATAGAAATAATGTACAAATAACAATATTGTATAATGTTTCGTAAGGCCTGCCAGGCAAAATATGCCTTCATGTTTATTACTTGTACAGAAAGCACCCACCTCAAAAAAGGGTCCAGTGATCAAAATCCATTATCATTGTTATATATCCACAAAATAAGCTAAATTGGCCAAACATTGCAAAAACTGACACTATATGTATTATGCCCCATTAACACCTCACACTTTAGGGGCAAAAAGACTGGGAATGGGGGAAATAAGAGTAAAAAATATAGGCCAATATATACAAACAAACGTTATATAATTTACTTCAGTTATATTCTAAGTAGTTCAAACTGAGGGAGACAAAATAGCATGAAAAAAAAAACTGTTTTTGTTCGAAGTTTTCGAACGCTGTGTTTGTTCTGGCAGAGAAATTACCACAAAATAATTTTTAGGTATTTTGCCATTAATTTGGTATTATTTAAAACGAACGATGTGACTCGAGAAGAGCTGTAAACTGATATATTAATAAGGTGTATTAACAGCTACATATAATCATAAGTACAGCTACATATAGTCATGAATCCGCTGATAACCAAAACAGCTTAATATGTAACGTCATCTTGCGTCAGTAGTAATTTATTGACAACCTCATTAGTGAAATGGCAACGTTACCATCGATATATAGCTGGCTAAACTACCTTAGGTCGATCATAACTATTAATTATGATAATCATATAACAGTTAACGCTGAGCACATATAAAAGAACATAATAACGGCATTTACTATATTAATGACAGGTAACGCACGAAATGTTTTTTAAAATCTGTTATTTTATCAACATACAGCTTAAAGTACCTGGTAAGCAGTGGAAATGAATGTGACTCCATGCCTTGAACGTCAGGTTAGGAACTATTCAGAGTACCCATGACCCGGAAGTTAGCAGGAAATTGCTCTGCCATTTTTTACAATGGGCCGCCTAAGATGTCGCCACTCTACCGCTCTGGGTCAGCCTTAGCATGGTCGTAACCACGCATTCTTTGGGCGGGGCCGTGTCCCTTTTAATACTGAAAAAATGCCAATCTGTTGCCCCCAATATACAGTAGAGAATATGTTAAATTTTGTCTTCTTTTCATTAACCCTCTCAACGGATTTGCTGTTTTCCTATTTATTTTCAATTAATTTCCGTTTGTTAAGTGTGTGACCCCTCCTCAGGTGTACACTTGGTTGCGCCCAGTATGTTTTTCTGTGCCTTGACGACTGTCTGGAAAGTAGGACATACGAGTGTTTTTTTTCCCAGACAATAAGAAACTAGATACCAAATAGGTATCGTTAGCGATGTCGCGCTGTGAAGGCTTACATTTTCCGGGAATACGACAAGTTCTTAGCATGGAGGGACTATGTACCATCAAAATGCAATTTAAAGCAAATAAATCTGTTAATACAAGCGCTATATTCAGTATATCAAATTAAAATTAGCATCGAAGTCAGTTGTTGTTCTTTTGGTAAAAGAATGGTGTCTGGTCGTAATGCAGGCAGCACAGAGGGACAGGGAGACGCATGCTGAAACCAGTGGCCAGACAGGTACTTGCTCTGGAGATACAGGTGAGAAATTAGAAAGAGAGCTATAATGCAGTTTAGTAGAGCACACAGATATTAAGTGAGTGCGCTAGGGATCTCACGATCGTGAACGATACTTCGGTAGCTAGTTCATGCCAAAATTCTGAAAACTTGACGGTACCCATTCTTTTACTGTACCTTAGGTTACTTTTTGTTAAGTGAGCAACATGCAAATGTAGGAAATTTCAGTTTGCACAAAAACTTTTGACTGATATTGTATATGTAATGGCAGAGCAAGATACCATGTAGTGTTTAGTTACATTTGTTACTGGTTTTATTTCATACGTGTTTCCTATGCTGGCAGTAATTAGGGTTGGGTGATATCATATTGATATTATATCGCACATGCACAATAATCACCACCCTGGTCAGGTGACAGACTAAGCATTTGGCCAGATGCCAGCTTTTTAGTGCTATACGGACATTAATTTGTGCCCATAATTTGGTATGAGGATTAGTAGTATGGTTTAAATATTAATGAGATGCGTTTTGTGATACCCAAAAGTTAGTAATCTGTATAAACTTTATGTTTCTTAAATTCGATTAGCGGAGCACCCCACATAATACTGTTTTGCTATACTATGGTTTGGTATACCTCAGTGCAATATGCACTGAAGTTGCGGTGAAGAAGAGCAGCCACAACATCTTTTAAAAGAGATCTTGTGGATAAACAAGGTAAAAAGACGTCGGCGGTGTGGTGGTACTTTTTGCAGTCCAAAGTCTGACACATTTATTAAACATAAAGAAATGCCGTATTTATACTAATAATGACTTTTGGACGTCATTCAAAGCCTAATTAATATTTTAGCCATACTACTAAACTGCTTAAATTGTGGGTGTAAATAAATGTCCGTATAGCACCGAAAAGCTGGCGCATGGCCAAATGTTGCACCTGTCATCTGATATGATATCGATATGATATCGCCCAGCCCTAGCAGTAATACTGTAAATGTTACTTTGTGGGTTAAAAACTTCAGTCAGAGGGGAGGATGAGGTTGTCGCTGCCGGTGCCTCTCATCTATCCATGTGTTTGTAGCTGAGCTCCACATATTTGCTGAGATTAATTATAAAAAAATGATTGGAATCATATAGGAGTAATATTTTTAAGTTCACTGGAAAAATATATTTCTTTTATCATTATTATTATGATTATTATTTTCTACTTTTTATAAATGCTATTTTTATTTGACTATGCCCGGTGAGCCTCTGCTTCCATGGTAGAACACTGGGATATGCATTTTAAGAAAGGTTTGGGGGAGGGCTTTCATTGGGATCCTCCCGATGTCTATAGTGCCGCCACTAACGACTATTTTTCTATGGATTAATCTATCTACTATTTTACCAATTGGTCGATTAATTTAAACAATTCATTTTCCTCCAGGAAATCAGATTGACCATCTATTTTATTTGACAACAACAAACTGTATGTTACTGCAGGGCATTAGATAATGGACGCTGGCTTTTCGGCACTATACAGACGTTATTGTCCCCCAGAATTCGATAAGAAGATTAGTAGTATGCCAAAAATATTAATGGATATTGTGATGCCCAGAAGTTAGTATTCTGCATAAATTTGGCTTATCTTTATGCTTATTAAATTCGTTTAGCGGAGCACCACGTGCTACTGTTTTCGTAAATCAAGTAAGCAATAAGTAGTATTGTTGCAGTAAAGAAAGGGACAGCTTAACAACTACAACATCTTATGATGAGGAGGTATTGTGGTTAAACTAGGTAAAAAGACAGTGAGGTGGCGGTACTTTTTGCTGATTAAAGTCCGACACATTTTTTTGGTAAATATAGTTTTCATTTATATTTCATTTAACGTTTTTTAAAATTAGTTTCTGTTTTCCTTTCAGTTTTATTTTACGGTAATAACACTGGTCCCAGCAAGCCTGATGTGCACAAACACACTCACTGGTCAGTATAGAATATGCCCAGATTCTAGCCTAAACATTTTTTACAAGCACTTATTCAATGGAGATTCTTTACAGCTTTAATAATGAATGCATTTAGCACCTACAAGTACAAAAGATATTAAAAAGCTCTCCATACTGATGGCAATTTAATAAACATTAATAGACAATGCAGCAGTTTTGCCTACTCTGGCGGTCCATCATCCAGAACAGCGCCTGTGTGTTTCCACTTGTACTTGCGCTAGTGCCACCATGGCAAACCATTGAAACTTTGCGGCATAAAACCGCCTTTTCGTTTAGTGATAATTAGAACTACTCCCCAGTTACGTAGTGATATTGAATTGAAGTGCTATAATGAAGCATTTTATAACTCATAAAATGCTTTGATTTAAAATATTGGTGTCGATGCTTTTTCAGTGTCTACATCATCGACTACGTTGACTAATCGCGGCAGCCACAGTCTGTACCCTGGCAATGCCCTCGATTATTCTTTATTCGTAATATGTCACATTGTTTAATCTCCAGCATCTTCAGAGGAGCACCAGAAGATATGAAATATCAGGGTACTTTAGTATGGTTGGACTTGGAAGCAGCTTGCTCTAGAAAGCACTGTTTGCCTGGGTGTTGGGGGCACTTTCAATGTTTTTTTTTTCCCCACCAATGACACTGCTGTGAGCTTAAAGAAGCCGTCAGCTCACTGCTGGAAACGTGGCCTGCTTTGGATGACTAGGCTGAGGTCCTCGCTTCCCGTGGTCATCAATGATCCAGTGGTGCTCTTTACAACTTTTGGTCTCTGTGCCAGCAAAATAACTCTAACAATTCAGGCTATAAAAACTGCTAAAATTATCCTTCGGCTGTGCGCTTCAAATGGAGTGTGGTTAATGTTCTTCCACAAAGTGTCTCCATGCATCATCCAAGTAGGTGTTACATATCGGCAGATCTTTTGATTGACTTTGAGCGGGCTACTGTTACCTGTCTCATTAGCATTAACTATTCGTCTCTGATTTTTTTGAGGGTTTGCATGTTCCTGTATCATTGCTAATAGGTCCTTTCGTGCTACAAGCCTTGAGTAAACAGAAATGGGTTAGGGCTGTTATCTGAGCTGGAAGTAGCCCATTATTAAGTCACATTAAGTTGTATACCTTCCATTAATTTAAAAAAACATTTGGTAACGCTTTACATTAACTGCACCTTCATAATGCTTTTATTTTGCATTCATAAAACGTTCAGTACACCTTCATAATATATTCATTAAGTATTCATAAAACATTCATAAACATCATGTATGTATACCTTAACATCCTAACATCCCGTAACAGCTGTAATATACATTAATATCAAACGTTATATAATAATAATAAACATATAATTGTATAATCATGTAATGTTTGTTATTAATATATATCAAAGCTGTTAAGGGATGTTAGGATGTTAAGGTGTACTTGCATGCTGCTTATGAATGCATTATGAAGGTGTGCTGAATGTTCTATGAATGCATAAGGAATGCATTATGAAGGTGCACTTAATGAAAAGCGTTACCAAACATTTTAAGATTAGTCTCAGACAATCACAAATCAGGTTCATTAATATTAATGAACACAGAAATTTGGTTTGATAGGCTCCTTGATGCCTAAGGGTCTTTGGGTGCAGGTATAGCCAAAGAGTGTGGTAATGTACTGTATGCAAAGAGACAAGCTCCTATGGCAAAGCTGATTTGGCTCAAGGAAGCAACGGTGCCACATGGGGAGTTTGGCGATGGGGAGCAAAAGAGGCAAAACTGAATAATCCTTTTTTGATGGAAACAGGAACGACCAACAGAAGAAAAGGCAGCTGAAACTCCTGGGACTGGCATGGGAATTACTGACGGAGAGGAAGCAAGCAGTCGTATAAATATCCAGTGAAAACATTGAGGATTGGGGGGGGGTGATACTTACATGAGCACATGATGTGACATCCGTGTTCGAGTTATGTGGCATGTGCTGTGTACAGCAAAAAAAACCCTACAAATAGTGCTTAAAATAGCAGCCCCCCCCTCCCCTTTCTGTGAGAACACGTCTCCCCCAGGCCTGACGTGGTGAGCAGGGTCACCAGTTCAGGCAAAAAACATGGGGTATTTTGGGGCTTGAAATGCCACAATGTTTTACGCTTTGCTCCTTAACTACATCGTTAATCCTCCCGAGAGGTATGAAGGCTAAAGATAGCAATGTTTATTCATATGTGCCCCCCATCCACCCCCCCAAGCTCATTGGGAAGCTTTGATCCTAGTGAATCTGTGTGGTTGTCTGTTCTGGGTGGGCTCGGCTGAAGTCATACCAAACCGTCAGCCACCCTAATGGACCAGTCCAACTGAATGCCAAACATCTTGTCTGTGGGTCTCTCTTGGGGAGTCCTCCAAGGTGACCCACTGTCTCCAAGCGCCCGCCCCTTTTCCATCACCCTGGCAGTCAGCAGTGGGGTATGAAGTGGGGGGGGGATGATTGAGGGGAATCAAGCTTTCAAAGAGTGCAACGTCTCTGGCCCAACGAGTGGGGGCTTGGGGGGGCAGCTGGCTCCAATCGAGCTTTTGCGGTCAGTGAATGGGGAACGTTCTCTTCTCTGGTGTGTGTCAAGATGCCCCCAGGCTCCTGGGGGGGTGGGGATGTAAAAACACGGTGCTCCGCTCTAACGGGGCATTTCCATAATCGCAGCCATTTGTATGATCATTACAGAATCCCATTATGGAAGTGCCGTGCCCATGCAGACACAGACAATTGGAGGAGGGGGCTCGGGGCACCTACACGGCCCCCGTCACTCACCTCTGATCCCCCCTAACTGATCCGTCTCCCGGGTTCGCGTTCCCCCACTGCCTGGGAGCAAACAATTACACTACCTATTGGACTGCATTAACGTGAAATAATGTCCCTGCAGCAATTACAAATTCCAATAACCTGGCCCATTTAAATTGAGAAGGGAGAGTGGGGTGGGGGTGGGGGGGAGCAAGTGTATGTGTGTGTGAAAGAGAGAGAGAGAGAGAGAGAGAGAGAGAGAAATTGCCGCAAGAAACTCTGTAATTGTTTCAAGTCGATCTGAGGTTTTTAAAGCTTTGATGAAATTGTGCCTCATTCCTCTATTTGTAAATGGCATTTTAAATTCTGATGGAGGGTCATCTCTTGGAGAATGATCCGCTTCCCCCATCGTCAGCCTGGAACGTCCAGGCCAGAAAATCATTTTCAAAAGAGCTCGCTTTGAGATTATGTGAGGAAATAAATCTCTGTGGCAAGAGCTTTTCTCTCATTTCAAACACTGAGCCGTTTCCGATATTAAGATCACGCTCTTTGCATCGGCTGTTCCCATTGAGGTATAATTTGGAGCGTCACGTCGGGCCTCAAGTAAACAAACAGAACCACATAAATGCGGCATGAGGCAACATCTGGGACCCTCGTGCGTGTTTGCGGATTGATATTTCCTGAATGTGTGAGTCACTGGTCTCTAATGGAGGGCGTTTGAGGTGAATTATTTAACACATCTGTACAGGAGGGATGACAGCGTGTCTGGCCATGGCTCGAGGTCACGATATATTTTGGCCATGTGCTTTGGCTTGGGGTTGGGACACTTGGGGGAGGGGAGGGGCGGGGGTATAATTTCAGCACATGATTGCATATTATCATGCTCTCCATCTGGGCCAGTTGGGATGTAAAATATTTCATTACCGTTGCAGTTCCCAGCCATTACAGTGCAGGAGGGGTAAACAAACTGCTTCCAACAAGGGTGTATATCATCACGGCAGCCATCGCTAAGGATGTCAGGTGGGCTCCGTGATCACGGAAGCGGGCCGACGCAACGAAGGTAATTTACTGTTGTCACTGGAACCAAGGCCATCAATCTGTTATCGTCGTTGACGCTGCCGTGCTTTTGTGTTGGAGGATGGAAGTCCCATTTAAGGAGGAGGGGCACGTGCGTGTGCGAGGGGCGGCACATTTTGGGGCAGGGCTCCTTACAGAGTCATGATAGTGCAAGAGCCTGAAGTTGTTTGTGCAGCAGGGTTCTGCCCACCCCTTGATGTATTGAGTCTGTTTATTCATGGATTATCAGATTCGATTTGTATGGCCAGCGATAGACACTGGCAGGAGTTCCTTTCTTCCAGAACGAATTATAAAACCCGCAAGCTGGTTGATAAAGGAGATTAAAGAATTTTATCCAGATTTTGGCACAGAAACAGACATGGTGAAATATGTGAACCGTATCTGCGATCAGGAAACAATAATTAAAAAAGGCCCATGACAGCATTCCTGTTATCCTGTCCGATCCGATTACAAGACGAGTGGTCGACTTCATCCGATAATGGCCGTTGGGGGTCAGTCTCCTCATTCCCTTGGAATATATCGTCCCAGAGATAACTCCTTATCTCCTGACCCGGTGGACGGTATGACACTGTGAGTCACATGACCCTGATCTGTCTGTTGTTCTCATGTTACATTCCCACCCCCAGTCAAAAAAAAGCCCTAGGTTTGAAGCTGGGGTAGGATAGAAACCCCCCCATTGATCAGTATGATGGTATCTGCATTAAGCGCTGTAGGCATCACAAATCACCAGCATAATTCCTGTCGTGTGAGAATATTAAGGAATAATATCTAAAGCTACAGCGGCATGATCTTCATGTTCAGGAAGCCCTCCCAGCAGCATTTAGGCAGCTGTGTGTTTTCCCTGTCATGGCTAACCGTGCTGACAAGATTGAATTGCATACTGGGGGAAAAGTACAATTTAGCCCCTGCCCGACGAATAAATAATTGTGTGGCACGTGATTGTTGCAATGATTGTTGAAAACAGACTCACGGATGCACTTTTGAAATCTCCTTTAAAGCCAAGCCTACAGTCTGAAGCTTAGTTGCCTTCTAAAATCATACACGATTATGGATGACCCACACGCCAGAGTGAAAAATAACCGATTTTCCCCACTTGGAACGGTGTTGAGTTTGCATCAAAATCAACCAGAGCAAGGGCAAGTCCCGCAAAGTCATCGTGACTTCAGCAAACTCTCTCTTCACTTCCACCCAAATGAATAGAGCACTTGTTCTTATCGTGCGACGCGCACAAAGGCGTCCATAATTAAAGGAACCTTCTCGCGGCTGCCTGTCAGGGAAATGAATTAAAATGTCCAAAAGCAAATTGCTGAGATATTTCACGAATGCTCGATAATATTACATTAAAGATTTGTATAGTTTTGAGTGCTTCAGACACCCTTCATTTCAAGCCAATTTCCAGTGCACCTGGCCCTTCAGAATTCACAAGCGATGTCACACTTGGAAACAGCCACATCATTCTCATTCTCCAACTTCTGTACTGTGCAGACAATGCAGGGTTAAGGTGGCCACAAAGCAGTGTAGGCAGAAGGTATTAATCATTCATAATTTCTATTCATCCAACCAATCAGTTCACCTCAGATGTTTCAAAAACTAAATAAACAAAAACTAAAATTAAATAAATAAAAGCTAGCAGAAGCTGTCTAATCAGCTAGCTGGTTAGCAGAACACACTGCTTCAACATCTTCAAATTAAGGAATATGTTGATTTAATATTTATTGCAGTGATTATTTGTGGCCAACAGGGGGCCCCATGCAAATTTAGGGTTTGAGTGATCTTAAACACTGCTGAATAAAATATCAACTTGAGTATCATTAAAAGCCATTCCATCCCTTCATTTTCTATAAAGTGCTCATCCAGCACTGGGTCCCTGGAAGCCTGGATCCCATGCCAAGCACAGGTCATGAGGCAGGGTACACCCTGGATGGGATACTGGGCCGTCACAGGGCACAGTCACTGAGCCTGCAGGCTATTTTAGAGTCAAACCCAGAGCGCCGGAGGTGTGAAGCTGCAATGCTGCCCACTGAGCCGATGTGCAACCCTCAGCACAGAAGCGTAAAATCCAAATAAGTCACGGGGAACGAATATAATGTGTCAAGATCTATCTGTTTAAAGTCACAGTGCTATCTTGCAGTCTAAGACATATTAAGGTAGTACCAGAATGCACATTGGGAAGCTTGAGGATACAGACAAAAAATGGCACATTCTGGAGAAATGGGCTCTGTAAGTTCCCTAGAAGTCAGTAGAGAACACAGACTCGACATCAGCTAATGATGATAATAAACATATTAGTAATTAGGGATGTAACAATACACTAAACTCACGATTCGATACGATTCACGATTCTGAGTTCACGATACGATTTTCTTACAATTTTTTAACAGAATAATCTGCAGACAAATTTATTCAAAAATATTCCTTTATTTATCTTTCTAAACTGTGCAAAATGTGTCCTCTTCTTAACAGTGCAACTGAAATTGAATAAAATACTGTTTAAAAAAAATCTTCAAATAAATGGTAACACTTTACATTGACTGCACCTTCATACAAAACATTCAGTACATCTTCATAATGTATTCATTAAGTATTCAGAAATCATTCATAAATATCATGCATGTATACCTTTACATCCTAACATCCCTCAACAGCTGTAATATGCATTAATAACAAACATTATATAATAATAACAAACATTATAATTGTATAATCATGTAATGTTTGTTATTAATGTATAT
>JAODJU010000035.1:8494174-8514641 GCA_026776725.1 Gnathonemus echidnorhynchus | reverse complement strand
TATTAAACTCTTATGCTTTTACTGTAATTAGAATATATAATTTGAATAAATAGCATGAAGATGAATTAGAAATTCTCAAATCTCTAAACTTACCATCTCCCTCATTCCTGACCTTGTCTGCCTCATCTGCCTCATTTCCTGAATCCAGGCAGTCAATTTCTGATAGTTCTCCATTTACCAGGAGATTAAGAAAGTCTTCAACTTTATACTCTTAACAGTATTTTTTTTAATGACAAAAATGATAGGTAAAATTAGTATAGTGAATCATATTTTAGTTATGAAATGCTCACAGAAATTTAGTAATCTAGCATACTATCACCAAATAATCAAGCGTCTGCTAATGTCTTTCAACACCTGATGTCCGTTGGGATGGACATAAAACTTTACAAAAATCCTGTACTTTACAACTATGAAATATATTCAAATTAACTTTAAATACTATAATTTCATAAAGTAGAAATTACATTACATGCAAATTGATTAGGCTACCATGAACATTAATTAGTATTTATGAGGTTAAAAAGGTGCTTACTCCTCCTCTTATCCAGCTGGGAAGTCATTCTTGTCTTATCTGATGGCGGAAACTCCCTCTGATCAAGCTACTAGTCTTAACTTCATTTTGATTGGATAATTAGGGACCAATCAGTGAGCTAGCAGTATTTAAATCGAGAAATCATACATTTTTATTGGTTTAGACTACAAAACATGTTATGTCCATTCCGGTGGACACAGGGTCTGAAGGGGTTAATAATCTTCGCTCTGGCGGTGGTGAATTGAGCTCATTGTGGTGCCAGTGGACATGCTGAAGCATGTTCGTCGTGCTATTTGTGTATGTTATCAGTCTTTTACAATGTTTGCACGCAGTTTTTGTCTTGTCTGCTTTTCTCGCCGTTTTTCGTTTGTGATTACCAGAAAGCTAAACTGCTACCACACCGCCGATTTAAAATCGGGGGGTGTGTCCTCAATTTCAAATTCGCTCGCAATCTCCTGTTCGGTCAAAACCAAAAACTAACGTACGACGTCGTCGGGAATACGCAGTGACATCTGACGTCGAACTGACGTTGTGAAATCAACTGTAATATTACATCAGTTTTTCTGTTATGTGAAGTACCGTGAAGTACAGTGGTACCTCAGAACTCGAAATTAATCCGTTCAGAACTCCGGACCGAATCCTAAAAGTTCGAGTTCTGATCGAATTTACCCCATGAGAAATAATGGAAAACCAATTAATTGGTTCCAGACCCCAAAAAATTACACCGAAATATGTTTTTTTTTTTAGCATTTAAACACAAAAAGAACCGGACAAAAATAGCATATACTGTACTAAACACATCTAAGCACATTTATCAAAACTGTATTTTTAAAGTAAGAAAATAAATGTATCCAAACAATGTGTAAATGTCATGGCCCAATCATCCGCTCCTTCCGTGTGCCACGCCCCCTCGTTAACTCCGTGTGGAATCCCCGTGTGATCAGCTGTTTCTGGTTGTTGTCATTAGTCCTCTGTATTTCCTCCGCCTTACAGTTTGTTTCCCCAGTCTGGTCAATGTATTGTCCGTCTGCGTTTTGCCTGCCTTACCTGTAATTAAACCCAGTATTCCCTGATACCCTGACGTCTGCGCCTTTGTCTCCATTCTCTCCAGCTCGGCAGGACAATATCATTATAATTAAATGTATTAATGGTTTTTTATTAATATTAAAATAATTAATAAGAAATCTTTATTTTTAAATGTATTTTATTATATAATAATTACTGTTACTGTCTATCATTGTCTAATGCATTTTTTTACTGTCTAAATATATGTATTCAGCTAGTGTAAACATGCAAGATGCTATCACAGCGAATGCGAGGGTGAGACTGAAGCGTTACCCTTTGTTTCCGCTGAGAGTCATGCCATGTGACTCATTTTCCGGTGCATACAATTAGTTATCTTAGGTCAGCGTTCACGGTTTGACTTCTGAGATTCAGATTGAGTTCTAGGTATTTTTTTTTTTTTCGAATTGGTTGGTTCGACTTTTAAGAAATTCGAGTTCTAATGAGTTTGAGAACTGAGGTACCACTGTACTCCTAAAGTAGCGATTCATTTTCCACGTCAGCCGGTTTAAATTGTCATACATTTACATCGGATAAAAAGTTCCCAACCTTTCTTATTTTGCTTACTATGGTAATAAGGTCTTTATGTCATCTGGCCAATGTATGCCATATAATGCGTAAGCCACCCTTTTGTTTAACGACAAAAATCTTAACGGCTTGGCATTCTAGTTACCCCGGGTATAAAAACTAAAATTTGTATTTGCCCTTATACTGATCAAAATTCACATCATGAATTTATTACTTCCAAAATGGCTTGTAAGTCAATACTCATTCACTGACCCTTTGCTACTACAGTGAGTTATACGATATATATATATATATATATATATATATTTCAGATTGTCAGATGTGGGAGTGGTGCAGCAAATTCAGGTGACGAACATACTCTTTCATTTCACCTGTGCCATATTCCTGATTTCTATGAAAATAAACTTTTACTGCATCTAATCTTGATTGTATTGAAAGGCTGGTGCTATCTTTTTAATTGCACATACACCACCTGGTAATTAATTTTTTTATCTATCTTTATGTATTTCCTGAACTCGTTAAATTCTTAAATTTGTTTGTGCTTGTTTACTTGCTCGCACTGTGTGTACTGTCTTTGCATTGTGTGTTTGTATCTGTGCACTTTATGCACCTAGCTGCCGTATGCAGAAGAGTTTCCCACCAGGATCAATAAAGTATAACTCATCTTATATAAAAGAGAAAACACACATTTTCCCACATTCCCCCTACTATGCGCAGTCCCTGCAGCCCAGCCCCTAACACATATAGCCTGGTCTGTGACCAGATGCCTGTTTTGTTTTCCCCTTAAGCTGATACATCTGTATTTGATTTAATTTCTTCTTGCTATCTTGGTTAAGACCGTTTCCACTCTCATTCCCAAAATAAAGTCCCCGTTCCTACCTCCCATCCCTGTGCCACATGAATCTACAGTGAGGCAGGGTACAGCCTGGATGAGATACAGAGATTTGAACCCCCAACATTGCTGCTCACAGAACCACCACATAACCTAAAGTTAACTGTAAAGCTCAAACAGAGTGAATATCTCTGGCTGTTTCAGTCGAACCCGTATCCTCTCCCATCCCCGAAATAAAGCCTTCCTTCCTCGCACACATCACCATTACACGTGGCATTGTTCCGCGTTCCACCTGGAGCAGCTCTGTGGCATTGCCGTCCTCTCTAAACATGCACTCTCCAAGTGTACAAAAATATTTTTACGTGGCGCTCTGAGACAGCTGGGAAACAAACGCCGATATTATATTTTTTGTGGCTCTTGACGGCCCTTGAACTGTCATATGGATGTGTGCAGGCCGTCGATGTGAGCGCTGGGTAACGCCCCCATTACTGCGAGAACACCGGACTCCGGAATGCAGGCTGAGTTATCGGCCTCCTGCCATGGCCTTCTGCTCCGGATACTAGGTGGCGGGGGGGAGGGGTGGTAGTAGACCCCCCCCCCAGCCTGATACTCTTCTCTTAAAGCTGTGATTAACCTGCCACGCTGCGGAGTTGCAGGAGGGGGACTGCACAGAGTGATGGATTTGCACCAAATTACGGCAGTGTGTCGGAGGAGGCGCGGCGACCCCCGCCCCGGATGCTTACTTTATCTCTGTTTGTCTTATCGAGTGTGCTGTTTACAGGAGTCGCGGGAAATAATGCATTTTAAAGGGGCTCAGGTAAATCTGAGCTTGTCTTTCCAAAAGGCCTAATGCAGTCGGTATACAGAATCAGGCGATAAGCGCGTTGCTTGGCTTGAAGCTGGCTCTTTTAAGGGTTTCTAAATGAATCATCGGACAACCTCTGCACGACCACCTGGAGTCAGCCGAGCTATTTCCCGCCCGCATCTTTTCGTGCCCCCCCGTCCCCCGCCATCTGCTTCCCCCCCGCGTCCTCATTTCCATCCGTCTCTTTTGTGTCTCTCGGCCCTGTAATGAGCCTAAGGTCGCGGCAAAGGGAAATCGTTATCTCTCCTTATTCTCCTCCGACATCCTCGTTCTGCTGGGTGTCACCTTGTCCTCTGACTCTGGGGCGCAGGCTCCAGGTATCATAAATGCGATCCTATCATTTAGATCTTTAGGGCCACCATAAAAGCTATTCAGGGTCTTAGATAGGAGAGGCGGGCTCCAGCGAGTTAAAGCACCATCTTTATATAGACTTCTATTCTCCCGCCATTGATTTTGGGATAATTCCACGTAATTACTCTTATCTGAAGCCGCCTGATTGCGGAGCGCTGGGGTGCACCCCCGAGGTGGGGGCTGGCTTCCCCCACACCTCATTAAGCTGTGTTGGGTTCCCGGGGCGGCGGATGGCACTGGAGCATGCTGGGAGCTCGGCACAGCAACCCACCGGCAAGCCCGGGGGCTGCCACTCGTGGGCTTAATCCTCCCACAAGCATTGCCAGCCTCCGGACCTTGGATTATTTATGGTAAACGTGGCGTTTAGCCTGCCAGTGGCGGCACAGCGGGGGGGGCGGCAGTGGCTGAGAGGAGGCCTCATTGATCCTGACCGCCGTCGGCAGAGGGAGGCGTCGATGGGATCGTTTTGCCGGACTTGCGGAGGTTTGTGTCACACAGCAGGCTTCCGTCGCTGTGGCGTGGCATTTATCGGCACTCTGAAAACACATCCGATCCCCTATCCACGTTTTAATTCGGCACGTCAGCTTGGTGGCAGGATGAGGCCCTTGATATCGATATCCTCTCCTGTAACATTTCGGTTTATCAATTCCTAGTGATGTTTCTTCTTATTGGCAGCTGTTGGGAGCTATTTTGGTGGGATAAGAACCATTAGTGTCACGACATAGACATAGGCTTTAAATAACTGCTTGGCTTATGATTGCAGGTGCTATCGTACCTGTCACTGCACGCTGCATTCAGTGCTCCTGCTCCAGCTTCGGGATGACGTCAGTCCCACATAGAGTCAGCCTTCAAGGTTTTACTGGGTGCCTCATGCCGGTGTTTCACGGGGCCTAAAAAAAGAACGCGGAACCTGGTGTTTGCGGTAAGAGACGCAGCGATCCGAGAAGCTCGCCACACGTGATGTGTATCTCCCATGAAAAAGAGCAGCGCCACAGCCTGTGAGAGTTGCAGTTTCACGGCTCTCGGCCCAAGATGCGCAGAATTACCCCAAGAAGCATCTAGAAAGTGAGGCGCAAAAGACATCGGCCATGTTCCCCCCTGCCGACACCACTGTTTTCTGCTCAATTAAAAACAAGTCAACGGGAAAATTTTAAAATGCGACGATGCGGAATTTGGCAAGGGCAGGAGGATGAGGGGTTGACAGAAATTCCGGCTGAAGTAATTTTGAGATGCAACTGATGCATCCCCTTCAGCACCCTCCAACGTACGTGGCAGCTGCAAAGAGCCTCATCAATCCCTCCGAGTCACTCCATTAAAGTTGGATCGACTCTTTCGGGTGAATATTGCAGTCCTCTGGCCTCTATCTCCTTCATGATGCGTGTATGAGGGCGTTTCCCACTCCTCTCCTGTGGAGCTAGCCGATAACGGTCAATCCCAAGTTAATAGCAACCTCTCGCCCTTGGCCTCATTGTATGCCAGTTAACAATAGCTGCTCTGTTTGCAATATTTAAATGGAGTGGCTGTAGAGGCTGCAGGAGGACATGCTACAAAACACTATTCCATTGACTGGCGAGGGTCTAAAGGTTAATAGAATAATGAATTTCTCTCAAAGCCACCGCTGATACCTTCCGTTGTCCAAAGCGCGCGCAGGGAAATGAAAATGTCGCATTAAAAAAAAAATAAATTGCCATCGCATTTGTATTCGGCTCAAAAGATGAACACCACTCAGATTCGAATATGTCAGTATCTGCAGTAAGTGCGATGCCCCCCAGGGGGCGACATTGAGTTTCGCCCCCAAATCCCATTAATGGTGCGCAATCAGGCAGGCACTAGGCGACGCAGGCGAAAACGCTCAGCGCCCCGTGAACCCACCTCCCCATTTGACCAAGCTGACATCCAATTTTGGAGAGAGTGACACAAACCCACGATTCCATCCTTGAAATAAAACAGGAATGACGACGGCACCCCCTCCAATAATAATCCAGAAAATATGTCATTATGTCTTGCTAAATGGAAACAAAATTAAATCTTATTAGCCGTGTGCTAAGCCTGCGCAGAAAAGACTTTGGCTTTTAATGACACACACACACACACACACACACACAGAAAAGCCAAATTGATGCGAAAGTTCAATTTACTACACGCTGCTGAAACCCTAAAAAAGAGAATGGACTGTTAAAGCGTGTGGGTGGTGTAGATAAATCGGTCTGCTTGGTGGTTTTAGATTAGCATACTAATTTAAAGTGGGAACCTCGGGCATTCAGAAACCGTTGATTAACGACTGCGAATGGAAATCTTTATCTGCGTATCTGGTCTTTGGCTTAATTAACCAAACACATGGGTGTCAGAGTTGGATGCTGCAGAATGTACACCTGAAAGAAGTACGATACCAGGGACAGGGCAGGAAAGGAGAAGAAAAGCGATTTTCACCAGGTCCCGGTGCACACTGCGGCTTCGCTTGCCTGCACTGCAGAAATGTCACACGTGTTGGAAAATTCTTGCTTAGCTGGTTATTCTTTGCTCAGCTACTGGGATCTCAGGCTGAAGATATAAGGGTTTGTGTCTTACAGACCCCGTGGGGCGAATGGACTTTGTCAAACAACACCCCGGATCTCACCAATATGAGGGCATGTTGTATAATAAATCTTTGGCCAGGTTTATGTATCATGAAGCTGTACAGGTTTGCTATTTTTAAAACGCTTTAGAACAAAGCACTTTGCATTTTGACTGAATTGTGCATTAAGTCTGTATTTGACAGAAGGGATAAGACCGAATAGCTTCATAGTTTTGAGTACCTGGAATTGAAAGGATCATGTGATGGTCAGAAGCTGGAAGGGTAATAAAAATCACCGGCAGCTAAGGGTGCTGAACCCATATTATCTGAGATTAAGCTGGGAAGCTTTTACCTGAGAGCCATCAAGGTTTTACTGTTATCTTCAAATAAGTATCAAATCTAGACTTAGAGCCATAAATGTCTGTCAGGGGGATCAATTTTGGATGGATGGATGGATGGATGGATAGATAGATAGATTGTCTAGTTAATTTTTTATGTATGTTCTGCATGCATTAGGAATGCATTAATATGCAACAGTAATAACACCATTCACTGCAACTAATCATCATTGTAATCATCGCCATAAAAAAGAGAAAAAAACAAGGATGTGTGTTACTACCCTGGCTTGTAAATAAAGGAAATGGAGGATACTTCAATGGCCTGGAAATCAGCACAGGCAGCTGTTGCTATTAGTAGGCTAATTTGATTATATTTTAAAGAAAAAAAAATGACTACCAGCTGGCAGAGAGAAGTTATGATATGTAGGCAGCCTTGCCAAGAAGAAATATTCATTATGTCTGCTTACTAAAAGTGATGGCTCCCACTGTAAGTTTGCCCGAGTGTTTCTAATTTTTAAGAGTTGGAGTTGGTGTATGTGCCAAGTGCTGTTGGATTTGTGTAGCTATTGTCTGAGATGTCGCCATGGAAACTCAGGGTACTTACGGCATTAGTGAGTGGTGCATAATTAAGTAGAAATGTATGTGCCACAATTATTTCCGGAGACTCATAGAGATGTTTAGTGTTTAAGTCATGAAATCAGAATCTGCCATGTTTTGTTTTCTTTCGGTCAGTCTAGGGTACTTTGGTGGTGTACAATGTAAACAGTGGTCTTTCTCAGGGAACAGCTAACTAGGGAAAAACACAGGCAAGCTTTGAATTTCATTTCATTTTTATTCACATTCATTGTTTCAGAAGCTTTGAGGCCAGATTTGAGGCTTGTCTATGGAATCTAGACATGTTACACCACATAAAGGTAACTTTTTAGCTTAGTTCACTGACTGTACTGTCTTGACTCATTCTGGGAATATTAGATTGAACTCTACCAGTCACGATAAATAAAGTGCTCGTGTGGAGCAAAAGGTTTCACACGTAAGATCATGCAAAACCTCTGCACAAGTGTGTCAAATTTTCTCATACACATTTCCCAGATTGGAAGTCTTCCCTTCACCATTTTCTAAATGCGATCTTCAGTCTTGATGGGTAGTGTGAGATCTTCCTCAGCTCTGGTGGATAGCAAAATGACATATACCTTAAACTCCTATTCCAGTATCATCAAAAGAGTCCTCATCAATAGTGTTATGGTACAGTAAGGTATACTACAGGGCTAGTCTGCCCTATAGGCGACATAGGCAATCGCCTAGGGTGCCAGTTGATTAAGGGGGCGTAAATGTGCGACTGTGGTTGCAGTCCGTGACATTTAGTTATTTATTACTGCTGAAATAGCAACATCTATTTACGGGATAACCACCAGCAGTGCTCATTAAACATCAGAATAACGTGTCATTCCTCAGTCACTGAACTGGCAAGACTGGCAAGAAAAGAATCTGGGACACAGAAGAAAAAGCCGAAATGAAGAAGGGGAAAAAAGAAAATGATGCAGAGCTATTTTTTATTGCAACTAGTTAGTTGGATTATATTAAGTTAAAAGAATCTAACTAACTAGCTTTAATATTTCATTACTTATCTTGTGAAACAGATGCTAACTAGCTAGTCAGTCAGATATCCTGTGCTACAGACTTGTTTTTAACTTAAATATCGGGGGTTATTTATTAATTTTGTTGTGTTTGGGGGCAGGATTGTTGGGGAGCACTCAGCAGAACCTCAGTTAGCGTGCCAGAATGCCCAGGGCTGGCCCTGGTATGGCATGGCATGGCTTGGCATGAGATGATATGGCATGGCATGGCATGGCATGGCATGGCATGGCATGGTATGGTATGGTTTGGTATGGTATGGTATGGTATGGTATGCCATGGAACTCTATGGTATGGTAAGGTATGGCATGGCATGGTATGGTATGGTATGGTATGGCATGGTATGGTATGGTATTGCAATGTTATGTTATGGTATGGCATGGCATTGTATGGTATGGTATGGCATGGTATGGTATGGTATGGTATGGCATTGCATGGTATGGTATGGTATGGCATTGTATGGTATGGTATGGTATGGTATGGCATGGCACTGTATGGTATGGTATGGTATGGCATGGCATTGTATGGTATGGTATGGCATTGTATGGTATGGTATGGTATGGCATTGTATGGTATGGTATGGTTTGGAGGAGCTACAGCTCAGGACAGGAAAGCAAAAGAGTGGACTGTGAGGAGAACCCCTAAAATCACTGGTCCCGACTTACCAACCATCCATTCACGACTGCTGCAACAAAGCAGTTTGTTACACAACCCAAACTACTGTGACCACAAGCGGTTCTCATGCCTGGAGTCTAGTAGGAGGCTTTGCAGAATCACAGTGCTGACTAACATTTTCGAGAATAATTTCTTCCCCCAAGCCGTCCGCATGATGAATAGCTGAGCTGGTCTATGGAAATATTACCACACTTTGTGTGAATAATAATGTGTGTTACTTCTCTTCACTGTGATATTGCATGTCTAACTGTCTAGAGTCTATTTATTCTGTATTTGTGTTCTGTTGTTGCATGTGCTTCGTGCGGCTGAATGAGTTAGCATTACAATGCACTTGTCGAACGTGGCCAATAAAACATCTCTAAAGCTTGAACCTCCAAGATCATGCCAAGTCACTGCAGGTTCTCCAACACAGGTGACACCAACTCAGAAAATCTACCGGCTCAAGAAATCTTCTAAAAAATGGATACTAGCTCATTTTCAAACGATGGGGTGGAGATGAGAAGGAGCAGCGTTTGCCTGATAAGGTACAGCACTGTCTCACATCAAGGAGTCAAGGCATTGAAGAGCTTGGGGAAGTAATAACGGAACGAGGCAATGGATGTGCGCAACGCTGTTTCTATCTCTGTTTCCCAGTTAGGGGTGTGATTAGTCAGCCATTAGTCAAGGACACACTTAATGAAGGGCTGGCGTTCCCGGGGATCAGAAGCTGCGGCGTTTTCGCCCCACATCTCTATTCATAGATTTACTTTTCAGTTTTGATTAAACATGACCCCCGGAGCCGCCGTTGGGTACCTGTCACGCCCTCGTGCTCCAAGAGGATTTGAACCCAATTATTCAAATTTCCTTTTTTAATAACTGGATGCCAGTCCTACAGTAAAATTTTGCTACCAGATACAATTAGCAAGGTTTTTGTACAACACATCCTATACATACACACACACAGACACAGACACACACACACAGAAAGGGATTAGGGTTATTTCCATAGATAAGACTTTGGGAAAATTGAGAAAAATATCAAATGAGCAAAGTATAATTTTATTAATAATTTTAATTATTTTTAATAAAAATTGTGTGTAGAACATGACTGATGACAACACAGTGGCGCGGTGGGTAGTGCTGTTGCCTCATTAACTCCAGGGTCTTAGGCTAATTCACCCATTGTGCCATGATAGCGTGTGTGTGTGTGTGTCCCCTGAAGGGAACTGGCATCCCGTCCTTGGTATACCCCATCCTTACGCCCTGTGGTGCCTGGGAGAGCTTCCAGACCTCCCATTACCCTGACCAGGATAGCTGGTTTGAAGATGGATGGAATTGTATAGAATTTGTTTGCCATTTGTATAGATACAGAAGTACAAGTACACTGGATACCTTGCACAGTTCTCTCGGTCAAGGCTTAAAAACATATAGAAAGAAGCCTCCAGGTCTCTACTATGAGATTTGACATATAAAAAGATAAACAAGGTGCCTGAATGGTGGATAAATAAGGTAATTTGAGTGTCAGAGGTAGTTTTGGGGGGTGATCTAAGAGCCTGAGTCCAGTTTGACTTTGACGTAGGGGTGACAGTGGGGGTGCTTCTTCCCATCCTACAAGTCCTCAGCAAGCAGCCTGGAAAGCAGAAAGGTTGTGAAAATGTGTCCTGTGCGTGACACTGCACTGAGGTCTTTGATGTCTGAAGTTATATGCAGACTTCTTCTATCTGAACAGTGGGTGTTCTGGATGATGGGGGTCTCTGTGGTTGACCTGTACTTTATTCCCGCGGCGCTGGCTGCACAGAGTCTCTATGGACAGATGAATGGAGGGATGGACACAACTTACAGGGAATCCCTGTGTTACTGTACAGTTCGTGAAGGCCATTGCTGTCTTTTACCATTAATATTCAACACAAGCCTTAAAAACTCATAATCAATTAGACTTGTGTAGCTCCCTGGTCTTTTATTGCTTGACTGATGTTAAAGTGCCACGTTTTGCACACCCCGCTAATGTAATACAAATTACTATGATTAATGGCAATTTGCTTTTCATTTTCCCCCCATTCATATTGCAACCTTTTATCCAGCTTTTATACAAAACTGTCATTGCTGCAAATATGATATAATACTCTATGCGCACAGAGTTTAATAACATGACATGGAAGATGGTGAGTAAATGACCAATAATATGGCCCCCTTTCTTGAAGCTGGTCTCCACTGCTTCATGCTCCGGTTGACCTGGCAAGACTGGATCCATGCACAAAATCCCGTCACAATATCCAATAATAGTGGGATCAGCTTATGACAAAGCGTGTGTGGAAACTTATGGGTGGCATGAATAACAACTGTTGTTTGACAAAAGACTAACTAATATACCTCGAAGTTCCTCAAGATTGATTATATGCGGCACTGGAATGACATTGTGGTTTTAGCAGACCTCTCACACAGATCCAATACTTAGAAATTTGCGTATATTTAGCAGAAGATTTTGCTCAGTAGAACATACAAGTATGGATCAGAGGGCAGGGTCAGGCAGTCTCTGTTGCAATTGGCTTTGCTAAGGGGCCCAATTGTAAAATCACACTGCCAGCCACAGGATTTGAACCAGCGACCTTCCGACTACAGCATCCCATACCTTCAATATTGGCTGCTCGATGAAGCTAAAAATTTCCCCTCTTTAATGCGGCTTCCCTTTGTAGACAGAAGCTATTCAAAAACAGATTGTAAAGTCTGTAATTCAATGGAAGTGAAATCAATGGGAGGATCTTATGGGAGGTGGAGGAGTGGCTCAGGACCACCAACACAAAGGGGATCCGCAGGCCTGCGCCAAGGCGGACAGCTGTATCCATCATGGTTTGTCGAGAGGAACCAGAGAGCAAATCGGTTTCATTAGGGGAAAGGCAAGAAGTAGAGTAGTCGGACCACAGAAAACGCTGTAAACAAGTTTTACTGCAGCATAATCAGGGGCCATTCTAAGATTTTTTTTAAGGGGGAGATGCATAAGAGGGGCCATCATTTATGGAGAGGGGCCAATCTTATCATGACCCAATGATATGGTTTAAATCAGTGAGTGACAGGGCAGAGGGCACCCTGGGCCCAATCAGCTGGTGCCCATGTAGCCCCACGCCTGTATAAACCCTTGAGCAAAACAAAGCAAAATACTGTGTTTTCACATGTTTGACAACTATCAGCTATATCACATGATTTTACACTTTTTACTACTTGCATAGTTGGAGCCAAATTCAGCCCTTCAAGGTGTCTTCTCTGGTCAGAAAATCACATGAAAAACAATGCACTCCTTTCAGCTAATTACTGAAGTCTGAACTTATGTTTCCACTTATTCTGCAATATACCTCCTTTCAGTAACTTCAAATTCGGATAACATACCCACAGATAATACAAGTTAAAACGTGGAGCATTAACGAAGCAAACAGTGGGACAGCTCGCCGCAGGAGAGTGGTTCTGAGGGTAGGACTGCACTCCGTTTGTGTGTATTAGCACATACGCTAACTTGTGTCAGCATCGTGCCTCTGGTGCAGTACAATGATGCCTGTGGGTGTCGGGAGTGAGGCCATCCAAGAACTGTAGGCAGTGTTCTAAGAAAAAACTCACCCGGGCCAAGTTGCAAGATGCTGCATTCCTATATAATTAATTTCCCTTACATAATGCTATAAGAAGTAAACAATCGAGAGTGGTGTACGCATCTGACGGCTCATTCCGCACTAAGGTAGGAATGCTGAAGGAAGCAGATTGGGTGGACGCACGACTCACGAAGACAGACGGGGGCGGTGATGTCCTTGGGGGTGAGCACTTGAGTTCCACAGTGAGAGGCTGGGAGGGGGGGGAGGCAAAATCTTGACTCACAGATGCCCTTGAAATCTTAGTTGAGTTTGCTGTACCGTTTAGGGCCACGTTGGGACAAAAATAAAGATTACAAATAAGGAGTGTGACTTTGAGTCATTGGCCGAAACTGCATTTAATAAGGGAATGGTGGGTGGGTTCTGAATGAATTAAAACCTCGTGCGGGAAGCTGGCTGAGACATGTGTTGCGGAGTAACAGCAGGCGGGAATCCGGGCCTCGCCGTCCAACAAACGCAGCGGGCAAAGCCGTGGGTTTGTCTTGAAGAGCACGAAAGTCTCACCTGTGCCCTCGCGTGGAGCCGACACGTGTGTGCCCCCTGTTTCAGCACTGTTCGGGGATTGGCGAGCATCCCAGAGTAGTCGAAGGAGTTTGTTTGTTTACTTGTCAAGCAGACGGTCTCGCCAGAAGATGCCCATGTGGCTCTTAAGCTACTTCCATTCATACGCTCGACACGGTAAGAGATTTGGGTCGAGCGCCTTGCTCGTAATGATTTGGGTCAGAGCCGGAGCACCATCCACTGGGACCTGAAGTCATGGCTGTCGAATAAGCGCAAATCCCCACGAGAGAGAGCTCGACTTCGCCCGGGTCTTGCCTGGGTGAATCCATCCTGCTTAAATTCTCGACGGAATTGTTTTGAAACGAGCTCTGTGACTGGCATCACCACGCAGCCGGAGCAGCCGCGTGATCGTGCGATTGTCAGGCCCGTTGCTAAGGATGCGTGTTAACGGATTAGATCACTGTACTGTTGTCATATCATCAGTGCCAAGTTAGGATCCCACATACATATGTAGGCCGAGAAGAGGAGGATGTAGAAGGCTGTAGACTGACAGCGCCAGCAGTGTTAGAACTTTCTGTCTAATTTAACACACACACACACACACGTGCATCTTCTCCTTATTGTATGGGTTTCTTCTCGCTGTCCAAAGATATGCATTTAGGTGAGCTAGTGTCTTGAAATTTTCCATTGTGTGTAATGGCATGTAAAAGAATATGTCCTGCTATGAGCTGGGTTCCCATGCAGGGTGTCCCATTCGCTTATGCTGTATGTTTCCTAAGATTGCTTCTAGGCTTCCTGCAACCCTTCTCTGGATAACCAGTTATGGAAATTACTTGGACACATGGATGAACTCAGATGCACACGAAAACACATTCACATGCATACATATGATGCCATCCTATAGCCTCACTGGAGATTTGCACAAAAGATTTACTCTGAAGATTTGCACTAGAGTTCTACACTGGATGGATCTGCCTGTGGCCATTTACAGTGTGCATTGGTTACTGGCCCATGTTCCTCCAGGACTAACAAATACATGGTAAACAGTTACAGCAGAACGCTCAGTTTTAAACATTGTAATAAATTTGTTTATCGACGGCACTGCCAAATTTCTGTCTGGCAGATGAATGGACGCTAATTTTCCAGGAAGAGTGAAAACATGTTTAAAAACGAACGACATAGAGTTGCTCAGAACGCACAATGGGGGTCCGGGGAGGGGGTTAGGAGGCCCGTAATGGCACATTGTGCATCATGGCTACATAAAAATACTGATTACTGGGCACGCAACAGCAGAACTGCAGTGGAACTACAATTTATTATGGGAGGGGTTTGGGGGGAAGGTAGATATGTGGAAAATTGTGGCCATGTAAGTGTATAATCTACCGGGTGCTTAAAACTTTAATGGCGGACCCCATTAACATGTTAGCAATGGACGGCTTTATCAAGCTGTGCTGGACTGTTGGAACTAATGTTGTGAAATGCCAGGGGCCAGATAAGTGACCCAGCTGTTCGAATTGAGCCCATTTTGCCTTTGGTGTGATTTGATTTGGGCTTGATTTGAAATTATCCGGCTTGACTGCAGCCTCCGTTTTAATAACTGGGATAATGTTGCGGTGGAGATCTAGGGTCCACCTGGCCCTCAAACACGCAGATCCCGAATGCTGTCTTGACCCTCGAAATCAACCCATGTCCCAGAATCAGCGGAGTGCCAGACATTTACGTGACACACAGAAAATCTCCAAGCGGGGCAGCTTTTATCTGAAGGACACATATATCAATTGTAACTTTTGGGGTGGTGGTTGAGTTTCCTCCACTCATATAGTCTGGGTTCATTACCCAAAATGTTTACTACCCAGGAAAAACAACCAAGTAGCAGCCTCCTTATTGAATTTACCTTTATTTATTTGTTTGGCAAATCTGAGTAAAAAACATAGTTTTGTTTATCTAAATAGGGAATACATACAGGGAGCCTTGCACAATAAAAACAGGAATATATATAATTATGTATATTTCTATATATATATTTTACAGTCTTACAGTAGCATTAGAAATACATACAATATACAAGCTGTACAGTTCTGCGCAGTAACAATGAGGTCATTGCAGAAAACGTCCTAACATTGTATACCCAGAGAGATGACTGTATAAAAGCAGAAAGTCTTAAGTCCAGCTAAGGGGCAGGTACTTCACGCTCATGTCGGGACTGTAAAGACTCCTGGCCAGCAACATCTTGTGGCACAGTCACCAGCAAAGGTGCTGTCATTGTGATCCTTGCCCCGTGACACTGCCCATTTAGCTCGTCAAAATAAGCCACTCAAAATAAACCAGTTTGTTAACCTGGAATTCCCGCTCCTGCAGGCCACGGGCAAGCAAACTTCTTCACATACGACACTCTATTAGAGGGGATTCTGGGACGCTATTTGATCTGGCCTAATTAACAGTAACAGACTGGCATAAATCTAAGAGGCAAACCCTAGACGGGGAACATAAAAGCTCTGGAATTCAAAGGCAAAACTGTAAAGAGGTGAATATTGTAAAAGGTTATGACCAGATGGGTAATGGTGTACAATGTACGATCTACCTCAGCTTATTTATGTGTCTCTCTAATTAACATCAGTCATGGATAGTATACTATACTGTACTCTCACATTTATGCATAGAAGTACCACCATTGCCCTAAAAATATTGTAGCACTGCGCTAGTAGGAAAGGATATAATAGACTGCAGTTGCTAATTTTTGTCTTTGCGAAACAATGAATATGGGATGGGTTTTAATTGAAAACATGACTGTCTTTAATGGAGAGGATGTTTATCTGTGTGAGCTGATTGCCATGCAGCAGTTACCTCCTGGAGACAGAAGCTCATTGGGGGCGGGGGTGAACTAAAAACAGAAATATCTCCATCTCCCCTCTTCCTGTTCCTAAAACACGGTTTAGTGTAGAAGGAAAGTGTTTTCCTGGAGTGCTTGGAGTGAGAGATGCTGTGCTGCGAACATATATATTGATGTTCAGGGTGGGGCCATCTGGAAGCCGAACGTGGTCAGAACAGAGGTTGTAGGGGTATGACGGCTGGGTGGGGCGGGAGCACAGGAGAGAACATGGCCGGCCGGGGTAAGGCGTGAAAGGTCATCGCCACTGGGTGGATACTGGCTGGGGCCATCACTGAGAGCTGAGGTTGGGGCATGAAAGCGGACGGTCCCGGGGTGGGGCATATCTCGGGCCCCAGGGGCAGCCGGGCAAGGGGGAAGACCTGGGAGAAGAGCGGTGTCTGAGGGGGCAGGAAGGCGGCATGGTGCTGCAGGATGGTGTGGCGGATGGTGATGGAGGCAGACGACATGGGCGGGGCCAGGTGCACCGGGTGCAGGACGGGCTGAGACACAGGCACAGTCTGCAGTGGCCTGGAGAGCACCGGTTTCAGCTTGCCAGGGAACGTCTGTCTGTGGACTGGCAGATGGAGAATGGGGTGCTTCTCTGTGTCTGAGAGGTGCTGAAAACCCTGCGGAGATGCCTGTAGGGAGGAGAGCCCCTCTCGGGTCAGCTTCCCCTCCTGACACCAGGGCCCTTGGGGGCCCCTCTCATGCGGGCACTGCAGACTGTGCTGGAAAGGTTTGCCGACCTTTACGTGGCTCTGTGGCTCCTTCCGTGGGGGCTCCTCCCCCGTCTGCTGAAAGAGGTGAACTTCAGCTGCAGGCCTGTCGCTGCCCTCAGCAGCGGGTATCGGTACCGCCGACTCGGCGCCGGAGTCCTTGATCTCACTTTCAGCATTCATTTCTACCGCTGGATCTACCGTAAGAATGGTGTCCCTGCTACACTGTGCATTGAGGTTAGTAGCAGGAGAGGCCAACCAATTAACACACTCCAGCACCGGGTCACCCAAATCCTTCTCAGCTGAGTCCTGGTTTCCGGAATTATCTAATGGTCTCTCGTCATTCACATGGCGGATTAAAATGTCTTCCGGAGTTAGTGGACTTTTGCTTACATCTGTGATTATCTCAGGGATGCTTTTTTCTAGCCCTGCGGATTCAGGGTCTATATATATGAGAGGATCTTCTAAATACACACTTGATATGCATCGATCTGGACCACTCATGTTCACATCTGATGCTGCATTTGGACTACATCTCCTCTGTCTTTTACTGCACCTACTCACCACTGAGTGAGCTGTCTCTTGCCCCTCCTCATCCTCATTCTCACTAGCACCCCCTACTGATGACATGCTGTGTGAGCCCAGCTGCCTTTTGGCACTGTGCCTGTCTTCTTCACTCTCTGACTCACTTCTCCTCCTCTTCAGGAGGCAGTCCTGATGGAACTTGGGGGAGCATCTCCCTAGCCTCACCCATCCCTCCCTTGCACTGCTGAGGTGGAATCTCCCCATATTTAGTGCCACACAGGCACAAGAGCATGGCTGTACGAGGCTCCCACATTCCTCTAACAGGACTCTTGAATCTTCATCTTTATTCCTTAGCTCCACTTCAGTCTTGATGTGGAGATCGTTGGATTGAGTCTGAATGCTCGCTCCACAGTTGCTGTGATCGTCGGCCTCCTTACTCTTTGTCTGCATGGCATCCTTCCTGGTCCCATCATCTTTCTCTGCATCTTCCAACTGCTCAGCTTGTTCTGAAACACTGTTTCCAAACTGGCTTCCGCACTCGTCCCAGCTCCCACCTCCCTTCAGCATATTTTCAGGTCTCTCCACAATACTCCTGCTTTTCCCTCTCTCCCGCTGTGTGTTCCGTTTCCTCCTTCTCCTCCTCTTGTGACTTCTGTGGTCACACCTGTCTCTGCCCCGTGGTTTGTCCACATGACGCCTACCATGCCTTCTCTCTCTGGAGTGCCTCCGGGTACACTTATGCTTATGTGGCCACTTATGGCCATCCATGTCACGTGCATGCCGGCCACACACGTGATCCTCCTTTCTGCCTGCTGGATCAGTCAGATCCTGAGTAAAGGACCCATCAGAGCTCTCCTGACCTGAGCTGTCATCCAGGTTGGCTGAGGCCTCCTTGTTGTGCTTGTCAAAGTGAAGAGGCCTTTCCGGACTGGCAGAGGTCACATCAGCACCGGATTCCTTGTTCATCTGAGGACCGGCCACTTCCTGGATTTTGCTCACTTGGCTCCTGCCACTTGATGCCCTGAAGTCAAAGTGTAGTGGGTTGCAGCTGTAGGATAGCGATGGCTCTGTTCTCGTGAAGGTCAACATCTCTGAAGGCCATGGGAGAATCGTGCTCCCATCTCTGCTCAGGACAGAGCAGAAGGGTTGGCTTGGTTTTGGAAGGGGAGTAGGGGTCTTTTCACCAAAGCCAGCGACCTCCTTTACTTGGCTCTGTGGGTCTACTTCAGGGGAAGCAGTAGTGTCCTTTACTAAGGAGGAGAGTCCATCAAGAGGGACACTCCTGTCTATCTCCAGCTCTTGTTCAGCCCCTTCTCCATGTTCCAGTTTATTGTCTGCTGTGTCACTCTTTAGGGATTCCACATAGTCATCCAGGACAGCATCAGGACCATTTAGAAGAGGAGCCGTGGACTGTTGGGAGACGTGGCAGGGGCTACCCATTTTCAAAGGGTGACCCAATAAAACGCAAAGATCTGAGCCAGGAAGTGGGCTGTCGTTTTTCCTGGCGGGGTCCAAGGACCCCTGGCTCTGCTCGGTCCTGCTTTCATCTTCGACCCATTTCGCACTGACATCTCGGGCCACATCCTCATTGCTGACTATTTTCTCAGTCTCTAAAAGTCCAGTGGACCGGTGATCAACAGGAGCTATCCTGAGCCTCTGCCTGCAGCCCCGACGTGTTGATCCCTCATCAGCGGCCTCGCAGAAGACTGCGGCCGATGATTCCAGTCTAATGGACGCCTTCTTTGGGAAGGAGAAGGAAAAAGCTATTTTCTGGCCATAGGCTTGCTTCCTGCCCTTGCTGGGAGAGGGCCACTGGGCCTGCTTGGAGGCATCACTCTGGGCTCCTGGGTCCAATGTGGCAGGCAGCACACCCCCGACACTTCCCCGGCAGCAATCATCCCTGAAGCTGCTCTCCACTGCTACTGTGGTGGACTTGAACATTGGACCACACCCCGGGGCACTGAAACACACAACAGGACAAGACACGGCCATTTAAGCTGTGTAGCCACGGTGACACAACACACCTGACATGTGTAACCTCCTCCACACGCAGCATCAGTGCCAAATCCTGGTCCTGCAGAGCTACCACTTACCCTCACTCCACCTTTGCTGTTAATCATCATATTAAAGTGACTATTTGGATAGTAAGTGTTTCTGGGGATTCAGCTATCAGTCTGGTGTTAATTATTCTCTGAAGTCCGCAAGACTTCAGCTCCTGAGGGACACAAGTAAGTTGCTACTGGCACTCAGGGAAAAATATAAAACCTCAGCCTGAGGTTAAATTATATCTTAATCGTGAGCTTCCTGCAATGGTGCTTAGATGAAAAATCAGCAGGGCTCCATGCTGAGGCAGACGGCATGAGCCGGTTCTGACAGAGCATTACCATTGGACCTCTCGGCGCTGCTCGGCCAGCTGGTGCAGCCGGCGAAGGGCTCTCTCCTGCTTCCTCTCATCCTTCCTGGACTTGGAGGCCACATTGCGGGCGAATTCCCTCTGCTTGAGGTCCTTCAGTCTCTAAAAAAGACAGGTGTTTCCGGGTTAGTGATGGTGCTGGAGTCTGCTATGTGACACTGTGTGCCCCTAAATATAAATTAGAGTGACATTTATTGGAGAAAGCAAGTTTCCTGTATGTCAAACAACCTTCCATTTTGACAAAACGTATACTAAATTATCAGACATTCGGAAATGCAGAGATCCGGAAACTCTCCCCTGCACCAGAACTAAAGAACATGTAAAAATATTTGGTAATGCTTTACATTAACTGCACCTTCATAATACATTAATTATGCATTCATAGAACATTAACCCTTTCAGGCTCAAATTAAGTTTTAGTAACAGGAAAAATCTGATATTTGGGGAAAATTATCATGAGTAA
>JAODJU010000035.1:8476832-8494074 GCA_026776725.1 Gnathonemus echidnorhynchus | reverse complement strand
TATGTATGTGGGGTAATAAGGTAGTTAGTTTTTAACTGTTGCAAATCAGCAACGCCTGCCTTGAGAGGGTTAATAAGCAGGATGTAAGTATACCTTAACATCCTAACATACTTTAACAGCTTAAATATAATTAATAGTAATAATCATTATAATATGATTGTGTTGTTTGTTATTATCATGTAATATTTGTTATTAATGTGTATTAAGGCTGTAAAGGTGTTCGGATGTTAAGGTATATTTACATGCTACTTATGATGTTCTATGAAGGCATTATGAATATGCATTGAATGTTTCACAAGTGCATTATAAAGGCATTATGAAGGTGCAGTTAAGGTAAAGCGTTATCAAATATTTTAATTTACTATGTTATTCTTCATCAAACCCATTTTCCCTGTAAATGAAAAGAAGTCTCAGATAGGCTTGAGTGCCTTCTTGAAATTGTTCTACTCATTTGATTTGTTTATAAATAAATCCGCTGATTGGAGTTTTCAGTTGGCTTCCTGGTCTGACGGCGTGTGGGTCTCGAGTATGAACGGGTTCTGCGATGGTGCCTCTTAGTCATTGACAAAAGAGGTGTCAACGAAAACAACGGCGTATCTTATGGGAATCCGCCGCATTTCACGTGGCACATCGCCTCCTTTTTTGCCGACACTTGCGGAAAAACTCAGCACGGAAAAGCATTTGCCAAAAATAGACCCCCGGCACGCTTCCCGTACTCAATTCCATGCTGTGTGTGAATTAAAAACGGCGATACTCTGTACACTAGAAAGCCAATGTGGTGTTCAGATTCTTACGACGTAGCATGTAGTTGCTTTTTATTATTGTAAGCGTAAAGCTGTCTGAGTCTCCTGTCAGATATGTGGACGAGGGCTCGCTACAGAGTGGGACGATATACGGGAAGCTGGAAGATCATCAGCTAAGAATCAGACCATGAAGATCCTTCGATTTATACTGGAGAAGGTATAACGGGGGGCTGGAGACTTCAGTATTAGCTATTCCGCTCAGGCCATCTGATGTTATATATAGTTCAACGCTGCTGTAACCTCGCTTATTTGAAGTGGCTCCAGTGATTGCATTTATAGTGGCTGGGTTTCATAGTCGGGGAATTCGTGTGGCCACATCAGACATAACTCCTCTCAGAGTCAGTGCACAGGGGCAAATGATTTGATCTGTTCTGGATTGCTTTACACTTTGTTGCCTTGGCGCGGGCAGACCATGGCCCCACGTAATGCGCCACTCGCCAGCAGTCTGTTTCGGGGGAAAGAGCACGCGACTCGCATCGGTTTGCATTTGGTGCTTTCCCATGTCCAGCCTGGGATGGAGACTCAGTCTTCTTCCAGACCTCTGGCAGACATGCTTGGATTACAATACCGAGGTGCCGTGCAGACTCTGCAGAGCGAATTGAGTCGAACCACCAATGATTCATGGATCATGACCAAACATCGAGCAAATCGGCAAAAGGGAATGGCGTTGTGCTTCTGGCACAGCTGCGCTGGCGGCGTTAATTTAAAACCTGTAGCGTTAATTTAACTCTAGGCACTTTTATTTGAATCTCACGGTGTTTAATTTGCCGGCGTCGATTCCCCTCATAGCCGCACATCCTCCCGCTGACAGTCGGTGGCCGGCCGCTCCATCACACTGACATTAATGTCGTCTGATGCGCTTTTCCTTTAAGCCGTCGCCGAGCGTTAAAAGTCCTCACATCTATATAGGCCCCGGGGGAACTCGGGGGCTACACATGTATTTCCTATTACACTTGCATCATAGATGGTCATCAGCTGACGGATGGAGGGGTAGACCATACTTTATAGCTATGTCATTGTTTAATGCTTGCTATCTATAACGGGGTGAGGATAGCAGGCCATGGAAATCATCAGTGTAATAAATACAGCCTCTGCTATTGGCTGCTTGCATATGCAGATGGATTTCCAGGCTCTGCAAGCTGACATCTGATTGGCTATTGGGGCGGATTTGTGGGGTGAAACCGATTTATCTCAATAATGCAGCTGGGTCTGCTGGTGAGGTGTGGGGTCACACATGTAGTCAATAGTTCATTTGGCCCCACTATTGACAGCTGGCGTGGATGGCAAAGATTGCGAGAGATCGATCCCCATTCAAGTTAAACGATAAAGCCACCACAGATCCCAAACCCTTAGACCAGGGCTGGAGGTTATTTTACCACAACTGCAGCTTGGTCCTTTGATACAGTGTGATTTATTTATTGTTTTTCCATGCTTTATACTCCTTACAACAGTCTAAAGGACAACTCCTTAATGAGGCAGCCTCACATCTTTGCTGGAGGGAAAAAAATGTAAACAAGGGAACTACAGGATGAAAGATGTCCGCAACGTGCAACATGCTGAACATGTTCAGGCTATCTAGGATTAAAAAAGACCACTGTGCCTGAAAAGAAGTTAATGCTAATGTTAGCAATGGTGTCTCTCTCATAAGTAAACACTTTATGTAGATCAGATTATGATTTTAAAATATGATGCATTTACTGTAAGAAGCTGGCAAGAAAAGATAAAATCCTCTGTTCTTAGTCTTTTAGGTAGCATGGTCCTACACAATACAACCGGTGTGCTGTAATTTGAAACACTAGCTGGCTTGTGGGGAAGTCCTTTGAAGCTCTCCTCCAACAGAGCCCGGTATAATCTGGCTCTTCTCCACAGCCATGTTTGAAGCACACTGCTGGAGCTAACGAGGTGGTACGGAAGTCAGGAAGGTCTCATCCTATTACCGGCAGAGCGAACGAAGCGGGCCGGTGGAATGACTGGCGCTACGGAGCGTGCTCGACCGGTGTGGGGTCACGCGTGGGGCGCCAGTGCCGCTGAACACCCAACGGGTAAATAGATTGACCTCTGGACCCACAGGTGATTAACAATTACAATGTCTCAGAATGCTCAGTCCTCCTACCACATGATGTATATCCTCAGAAACCAAATAAATATTTCTCAGGCTGCTTCTGTCGTCGGATCCCTGGCTGTATATTTTGCAATGCTTGCTGCACTAATTCATCACAGATGTGTACATTAAGGAATTACATACTGAACTCCAGCATCGATTCATTTAAATATGGAATTATTCATAGAATGTATGGGTCCATCCATCCATCTTCCATAACCACTTATCCAGCACAGGCTTGCAACGAGCCTGTAGCCTATCCCTGGCAGCACAGGGTATGAGGATGGGGACACCTCAGACGGGATGATGGAGTATATATGCAGTATATATATTACCTGCTTTTGTGTGCGACAGTGTGAGTCACACTCGTATTGTGTTCTATGTCCGGGCGGTCAGAGTCGGTCCTCTGCGTCTCTGGTGTATTGATGCCAAAGAGGGCCAAGCCTTACCTGCTTGTGCGCGTGGTCGTACGAGTTGATGTGGTTGTCGAACTCCTGGTGCTTGTAGTACTGCTTGTCACAGAGCTCGCAGTAGAAGTTGGCCTTCAGGTCATCCAGGGCTTTTGCCATGGCCTTCTCCTTCTCTGCGTAATCCTGCAGGCAGGACAGAATAAAAACCAGTCAAGAAAAAAACACTGTTATTAAAATCTAACAATCTGAACTGATCGGTGAGTCAGTTACCTCTAGTGGTGCTACGAGAGATTTTGGGCCCCATGAAAGCATATTATATTGGTCCCAACTCAGACCAATTAATTTTTGTTTCAAATTTTTAAGGTCCCCTGTCCCTGCTACAGAATTTCCTGTTTCAGATCAATCTACCTATCTACAGTATGTAGAATAGTGCATAATGACATCATTAATTTAATACACAAAATACAAATTTAATGCACAATAGGGATAACAACCCATCTGGGATCCATGCATATGCAATGTTCAATGGATATGGAATGTTCATCTCTGCGGGATGTATAATAGGACACTCACACATTTCTAGGTATCAAGTGTGCAACCAGAAAGATCTCTGTAGCAGCATTGGGTGGTCAGCAAAAGTAACTTCCACATGCCAGTGACGTGAGGGAAATCATGGAAGGAAGGGAGTGGTGATAGCCTCCAAGCTAGGGTGACATGGGCTTTCCAGATCCCAGCAGACATGTTGAAGAAAGCAGCTTAATGACTGGAGTGTGGATGTGTGAGTGCTTGTGTGTATGTTCACATTCACAGTGTATGTCCATAGAATCAGCAGCAGTTTGGAAGCCAGTATTACAACTTCAGCAACGTAAATACTGCTACTTTGTTAATCTGAGCTCTGAAAATGTGATTTCAGGGAGGACCTGTGATGGGCATTTGCCCCCCCCTCCACCCCCCCAACAGCCTCCCTCACTGCTGTCCCTTCCCCCTTCTTCACTCGCATACATTGGTATTAAATATTGATTTATAGTCATTTACGGATGAAAGTACTTTAGCCACGAGAGCAGCGCGTTTCAGATCGAACACCATTAATGCTTAGGAGGTTTCAAAACTCACAATTTAGTAGAAACAGGCATTAGACCAATGTTCCCAGAAGTTTCCTCAGCCAGACATGTACTGTTAAGAGAGAAACAGCCCTTTCTGTTCATAATTCTCCATGAAGTTCTATTCTAGAGACAGGCGCATAATTGCTGAATGCAGAATCAACCAATTAACATAAATATATGTGTTGCATACCTGATGTATAGTAATAAAAATACCAATTAAATGGTATATAAATACCAGAGTCACAAAATGTGTCGTAAATGATCAGCTATGCGATCGGTCGTTCATTTAAATATGAGATACTGAATAATTTACAGTCAGGTAAATGCCAGGGGTTTGCTTACAGCCTGAATTTGTACTCAGAAGTAGCACAGCAATTTCCAATTACACCTTTAACTAAATTCCAGTCCATTTATCCCTTGGCGTGGCTCGCACATGTCCTCCTTTATGAGTACGTCCATACACTGGGGAAATTTGGCCACTAGAAGAAGCAGCGGACCGCCTGCCCATCAAGGGGCCCTGGAACATGCCTGGAGTAATTCACGTCACACTTCAAAGCAATAATGGAGTCTGTTACGGCGAGGGCTGATTATTCGCCGGAATCGCGCTGGCGAACAAACGACGGTGATTGGCACATATAAGGACGCACTTTACCAGCAACCCACAATACACCGACGAGGCAGGGTGGAGGTGCCTAATGAGTGGTTCGTCTAATGAGTGGTTCTTACTTTGTGAGACAAGGAGAGCGTAAGCGACATCTTAACGGATCTTCTGGGCGTTCCCTTGCCTGCTCATTATGAGAAACACCCAAGTGGGAACTCTAAAGTGAATCATAGATCTCAATTGGCAATCAGCAGAACAATCGGGGGCTGGCCTGTTCCTGCCCTTTTTGACGAGGCGAGAGTAGTGCTGGATAAGGATTGCACTTCTGTCGGAAAGTGGAATATGCAATTAAGGTGAGCGGGAAGAAGGACTGGTGGGTGATGTTTATGCTGCAGAGAAACCCAGCCGCTACAGAGACACTTAGAGTCTTCAAGGGTCGTTCTAGCCTCTAGCGCGCTAATTTAAGACGAGATGGTTCATGGATTTCTTTTCATCTGGAAAGGATTTCTTTTGTTTTTGGAAAATGCACTCATTGATAATGCTTTTGCCACTCAGACTTGGCCATATGCCTGTATGATACAGCCAGATACTCTTGGCCTGAATGCTGGGAGATGAAAAATTTAATGGGTTTCAATCACAAAGGAAGTAACACATTTGTCGATATTCCACGATCTGTGCCAGCGTTTTTATGCGCTCATATCGTAGCTATGAATCGCTTCGTTGCTTTTTCCCGACGTGCGAGTCATTTTCAGAGCACTTTGAGTGGCCACACGACAACCCGAAAGCATCACTTTGTGAGTGATGGTGGTTCTTTACTCATCGCCGGATTGCATTGGGCACTGGAGTAGCTGTCTGAAGTGGCTAATTATTCAAATTATTCAGACCCTTTAGAGGAGAGCGCTGGAAACAGCAGCATTTCCCGCTGCTCTGAGACGGACATGATAACGTAGCATGCTAACACCTCTCTAATGGCGACTTGACTCTCCTACAAAAGCTGAAAGCGAGCCTCTTGCTCTCTAGGTTAATTGCCTGTCCTGTATTAGGACATACACTGGCTGTTGTTCCAAAAATGCTAACAAACAGAAGGCAAGTCCCCCCCACACTGAATTCCAGCCGGAAAGTTCACTGAGGATAGGTGTTAAATTCTTCACGCTGACAAGTTTTGTGGTTCGAATGGAGCCGTTTTCCAGAAACATCTCCCATTCCACATATCAGGGTCATCAGCTGCAGTCCTATGGGGACAGATCTGTATCTACATTCTTAATTGTTTCATACATAACAATGTAGAGGGAGTGGATCACCTGCTGTTCCAGGTGTAAATCAGGTGCTAATTGAAAGTTATTCTGATCCCAGCAGGACCACTGACAGACTGTGGCTACCCACACTGATGGTATATGCATTTTACCCACCTGCTGTTGCTTCAGCCCACTATAAGGACATACTGACAGAAAAATGTACGCCCTCCCAGTCTTCTATTTTGGATCTCAACATCCAGGACGTGTTCATGGGAGGAAAACATGAAGCCTTTTTATTTCATAAACTGAGGACTCAGGAATGGTCAGCAGAAGACTGAGACAGCTGACCTACAGACAATGTAATGACACACAGACAGAATCAGTCAGAAGAGAGCACCGTACAAACGCACTGTACTACTTTGTTTATCGTTGGCATGCCAGCTTACCCTGGACTCCAAAAGGTTTTCTGTATCCAGTCAAACTTCAGTTTTGTTATCTCTTCTGACTTCTAGCAGAGGTGGATAGTTCAAGTCCAGACAGTAAAAATCGAGACCAAGATTTTGTTTCAACCAACCAGCTGAGTGTAATGAGTCACAGTCACCGAGTCCTCAACGGGTTGGATGAAACATAAATTTTTCGATTTTTACTGTCTGGACCAGAACTATTCACCTCTGCTAGTTAATATTTTTGCATAAGGTTTTACCATAAACTGTGGTAAGTCTGGAAGTGCCACCGTTGTTTGATTATGTGTTATTAACATTTAGCCAGCCATGTTTGGAAAGGCAGTAACTAAAATGAAATAGAATAATGATTGGTCAACCATGGCCAACTCATTAAGATGGTGAAAAGTCACAATAATGATCCCTCCTTTTAAAACCTCTTCCACACCAGAATTAAACAGTCTGGGCAAGAATAAACAGCATGTCTTAATGTATGACCCATGGGAATTAAATTGTCCACATTAAAGATGGATGTAAATCATGCAGCTGTCTGACTAGGTATTGATTTAAGCTAATTTGATAGCTAGTAATTATGAAGTAAACAGATGATTCATTTGGTATTGATTTTTTAAATATCCATTTATACTTACATGTAAATATCTAATGCCTTTAACAAAGACATTATTCTCTATCACTAATAAATGCAGTCATCGTGCATCCCACACTTGTATTTTGCTTTCCTTTTTTTTTTTTTAAAAAAAAAAAGAAAACTGTGTTGCTTGAAAAGAAAAATATGTTCCAAAGCATTCAGAGTAAACAAACAGATCAAAACAGATTGCGCCGACATATAAAGAGTCCGATTGTCGGGTTTTAATCGCTGAGTGTACAAAAGGTTGCAAGTGTTTCTCAGGCTGGGAGCTGGCATGGTTCTCCAATAAATTATTTGTTCTAGATCAGGACAGTACATGCCTTTCTGAATGGCTGAACGTGGAGTCAGTTGTAGTTCGCTATGAATACGAATGTCTCCATAGCAGCCTAAGCCCAGTCATCCTATACATAAGCATCCAATCCATCCGGGTCCTCCATTGACCAAATACCACGTCCATTGAAGTGCGGCCTCCAGCAAATAGTCAGGATGGGAGCCAAAGCAGTCTAAGCTCAGTGTATAAATTGGCTACCATACCATTTCATCAGCGTAATGGGTCCATATTGCCTTCTGCCAGAGTGGCCAATCAGCAATTTCCATAGACGCACTCGTAGTCATAATTAATCCTGGTGTGCACATATTCAAGTGCCTGTATCAAAGACTTCCTGCGAAGCTTTCTTATTAAAACAAATTTATGAAGCAGAAAGAACGTGATTTCTTGGGACAGAGAGTCGGATACCTAGTGACAGCTTTTGTACCTTATTTTTAGGGACGCTGCCTTCTGATTTAAATTTATCAGTGCCGGTATTGAACCTGTTTCCCTCAGCCACATGTGCTCATCTCTCTGCTCGCAGAGCTTAGAAAGATCTCTCAGGGTATATGTCAAGGGGGTGCATTTACGTTACTGTGACATCAAGATAAACATATCAATCGCTCACATGCCTGAGAAGCCATACTTTCCTGGGTTCATGACCATGGCCACAAGGGGAATTCATCGAGTTGATTTAATCTGCCCTGTGGAGCCTGGAAGTCTTTTGCTGGGGACAAATTCACACTGAATTCATTCGTTTCAGTTCAGTCCCCATCTTTATATAATGTACATCCTTTAATTTCCTCTTACTTTCCCAAAACCCCAAAGGTGTGAGGCTTAAGACTGAACTTTGTAAATGAAAAAATATATATATACTCTAATGTGCTGTTACTCAGTCAAGAATGTTAATTAACCGCTAGCTGAATGGGAAAAAGGGAAGAGAGGCACAAAAAAAGCGAACAAAATTAGAGTGCAGAGATCATTGTGAACATACTGTCTGAATGAATTTGATTTTCCAATAAAAAACTTCCATCAAACCATGAGCAGCTGATACACATGGTCTGCTGCAAATTCTAGCAGTGTCTATAAACAAGGGGGAAAATGACAATTTTCAATGAATGTTAACAAACTGGAAATAATCAGTTTCTCAAACTCTCCCTTTGGAGTCAAATTCAGAATTTGTCTTAAACCCCAGTCTTCATTGACCTAAAAAGCAGATCTCTCTGCCATGAAAGGCATCCACTGTGTGGCGAGGTCCATTTCCACGGGAACGGAGGGAGGCGGAGCTCCCATCCTTTCAAGCGAGCTGTTCAGATAGGACAACATTAAATCCATTTACTGACAGGCAGTAACACAGAGGCAGGGTGGCATCCACAAATAGCCAAATCTCGAAAAACAGAAGTATTAATGTGCAATTATAACGTCAACTAAACAGAAAAGCACAAAACATGCTGCATTTAACTAGTGACTTAGAATGACCTCATCTGAAAAGGTAAACAACAGCTAAAATGTTGCACTTCTTCCCTTCCAAGCAAGACCTTGATGAAGCACAAATTTTAAATTGTTGCAGTCAAATATTGTGAAAAAAATGATCAAAACTGTATTTCTTTATTTATACTGTAGATGTAAAAAAAATAACTTAAGGTTTCCATCATAATGCTTTTCTTTCAATATTGTTTTCCATATTGTAAGCTGAGGAACTGAAGCTTCAGTCACCCCCCCACCCCCACCTCCAACCCCCACGCTACACAAAACACGCACACAGTCACGCAAAAACACCGACCATCTGATGGGGGCGGGAGGTGCTCTTGTCAGATCCTGGCATACACTTTTGTAGCGAGCTGTACCCCCAAGTCTTGCGTGGGTGGCGGGGGGGGGGATGGGCATGAGTGTTTGGGCAGCTGTACAATTAGGGCTGTGAAGCGGACCTGGAGATCCCTAAAAAGGGGGGGGGCTCTGATGAATCAGAAGGAAGGGGTCTTTAGTGAGGAGGGGGGTGTCATGCCTGCAGGGACAGCGGCACTTTTGAGCTGAACGCACTGAGCAAGGCGCCACGTGGCATGCAGGAGTGATCGCGAGCGGGAGTGTAATTCGCCCTCTTGTTCTACCACCTGCAAGCTCCATAGCCTGAGGCCTGCCATCTGAAGACAGCATCGGGATGTAGTGGAATTAAGAGGAGGACGCAGACGGGATTGTGTGCCGAGCCTGGCTAATCGAGGAATCCACCGGCTCCACTCGAGGATTTAGGCTGAGGCGGGAAAGAAGGGGGAGAGATTACGGGGACTACATTTATCAAATCCAAACTTCAGACTCCGGATTCCTACAGGGCAATTATACCACACAGTCACATATGATGGCGGAAAGTGAAAGGATTGGGAATTTACCAGAGGCCTGTCGACAGATGCTCAGCCCCGTTTGACAGCGAGAGACTTTTTTTTTTTTTAGCCCCCACCTCCTGTTGTAAGGAACGCAGGGAAGTGATAATTACAATCTGCAATCAGCGGAGGTTATGAAGGGAGCCAGGCTGCCGTATCTCCGTCCTTTGAACGGAGCTGGCGAAATTAGCGATTAGCATAGCGCAATTAGCGAGACCTCTCTGGGCTTGATGAAGTGGAACACACACAACATCCGCATCCCCCCAACACTGATTTCTTGCTTCCCAAATCACACCGGAATCAACTGCTCCAAACATACTATTGTAATAACAAGCACTATGGTAATGAAATCATATTCTACAAGCCTTTAGCTTTGACCTCCTCGAGATATTTATGCACACAATCACACACATACCAAAAAAAGGCATGTTTGTGTGACCTGGCCCTTTCGTTTACAAGTGATTCTTCCACAATGAACCAGTCAATGGTGAGGAACAACATAAAAAACTAACGTTTCAGAAAGAGTGCCAAGAATCAGGCAGGCGCGGATTCAGCCTGGCGTGGTTCATGTACGGAAGTGTCATCCTTACCAAAAGCCTCGGTTTTTTATTTATTTATTTTTTGTTTGTTTTCGGAGCCTTCAGAAAAGTATTTCTTGAACACCAGATCTCTGGATGGATTAAAGGGATTTTACAGAAATGGTTCTTGGTGGCTGGTTGTTTTGCAAGGCTTATTTCTAACCAAACTGTAGCAGGTAAAATAATCTCTGTAATGGAAATGACCAAGCCGCTTTTCACTGTTCTGTTGGGGCTGAGATATTTGTGCAGTTTAGACCAGCATACAAACTCCTTGTATATTAGCCTAGATCAGGACTGTGGAACCCTGTTTACAAATATACCTCCCATTTCCTCATCAGACTTATCATTCTCTGCCATGTGTATTATTGCAGATGAAAGGCATTTTCTGTTGCTGAAATTTGAGGTCTAAAAACGTTTGTACGGCAAGTGATAAAGTTTAAAGGAAAGCAGCATTTAATGGTGAGTGCCATATTTAGATACTGGGGAGGGCTTTAAAAATCCATATAGCCTAGAAAATGCACACTGATATTTTTAACAAGAGCGGATATTATGCTTATTGAAACATTGAGAACTTTAAGGTGCAAATCATTTGGAATAAATAACTAAATCCAGGTCAATCATTCGGCTTTAACTGAAATATTAAAAAAGCAACCATCAAACGTCATATTAGTATTTTTCGTCATGATGGCAAAAATGATTTATTTCAGTTAGTGAATTTAATTGAATTGCGTGGGGGGAAGGGGGTTAATTTAATAGCCGCAATCGTATTTTGCTTCAAGGCAGTTAGTTTTTTTAAGTTGAAGGATGGTATATTAGGTCTATTACTAAACAAAAGTAAAAACCGCAGCGAGGCACCCAGGGAAGCCGGAGTAAATAAATACAGAGCGGGGTTTGCGGGTGATGGACGGCGCTGCGCACTGCCCTCAGCGCGGCGGCTCGGCGGCGAGCGGCTCGCCGAAAGGGTGCAAACCGGGACAAGCGAGATAAAGCGCGGCTGCCGCACTGTGAGCGATGACTCTGCCTGCCTCCCCCGCCCTCACTGCACCAGCTCCCCTTCCCTCTTTTACCCCTTCATTTTCGCCACTACCAGGACTGCTGAAGCGTCATTTAATTTCAAATATTTTTCCGGCTCGTCCCCGCTTAATATCCCGCAAGAAGGAGGCTCGCTTTACGGCATAATAACTATAATGGGGTAAATATTAAGGCTTACTGTTAACCTTAGATACGCGAGCTGGAGGGTGGGGTAGAGCAAGGCGACGGGAAAACAGCGTTTTATTGGATAACAGTTTAGGTTTTCTTTTCTTCTAATAGTAGAGCTAGGGTAGGGTGTAGGGTGTTGTTTTTATTTGGAAAATTAATAATAAAGATAGAGTGAAGCAGACATCAGTAGCGTGTCTATTGCCCCTTCTACATCTACTTGGTAATTGCAAATGTCGATTCACATTCATTAAACTGGGGAACTCTCATTTTCTCCTATTTAACCTAAGCTTCATCACCAGCAATCAGCAAAACAATTGTGGGTAACAGATGCGATACTTAAGTTCACCTCCGTGTCTATCATGAATAGATATCGAAGTACCAGGACCTCAGTTAGATGAATATCTCTCCTTTTGGCCTTTTCCTGCTCTCCTTTTTCATCTCTTTGTCCCACATACTTCCTGATCTCCCTGCCGACCTGCACGAGGTCTGCAACTATGGCAATAGCCACCGACGGCTATACGCTGTACCTCCTTGCCATCGATTAAGTCGGGGTGACGGCTAGCTGAGCTCCATTAAGACTCCCCAAGAGCGTGTGATCATTGGCCGGGAATCCTCACACTCCTTGCTCCCCCAACCCGCACCTCCTATTTTCCAGCTCTTTCAGTCCAGCCTCCCTCCGTGCCCCGTCAGAGAGGATCACAAATCTGACACCAATGTAGGCAATTCAGGGCTTAATCTCCGGTTCGCAGGAAGCCCCAGCGATGCTACGTCACGGCAGCCTGCTAATCACTGACAATTAAGTAGACCGTTTCTTTGAGGGGGACCTTCTCCAGACCCCCCAATGCCTCAGATCGATTGGGATTCATTTTCTCGCTGTTAATCTGCGATGACAATAGATGCAAATGAAGGAGGTAATTAATGGCCCCAAACTCTCATCAAGTACGACGCTCTTCGGAAAGAACTCCTTCCATATTCTGGCCTGTAGCTACAAAGGATGCTTATTATTCTGTGATGGAGTGCGCATGTGGCGTAGTGAGCTATTAGCCAGAGACAGGACCACCGGAGGTCTACACCCCATGGGAGGGAGAAGGTCACAGAAGGTCAATTTGCACCCTGGCTGCTGTTGATGAGACATTGGTTCCCTTGCTGGGATTTTTTTCCAGGGACGCTTGCCAGCGTAATTGGAGTCGTGCCTTGAATGTTTGAGGATTCAGCTGTGGCATCCCATAATCCTTTTTGGATGCCGTTCGCCCATAGCTACTGTCGTGTGAGTCGCGTGCGCCTGCATATGGGTGGTCCTGTGGTCTGTGCCTTTGGCTTGTACAGCTGGCCAGACGGACGGGTGTTTGAACAGGCCCGTGGTGACACGAAAAAGCACAGGCGAGGTGAGGCAGGTCCCGCGGGATCGCGAGCAACGATCCATTATTCAAGCGGACTGTGCGTGTTCCCATCATAACCCATCAAAAGGGCAGAGAAAAATGCATTTAAAATTGATGTTTAAAAATGTACAATCCAACTAAATGGAATTCCCCTAATTGCATGTCAGAAGATCCTAGGTTGAAAAATAGCACTGTTTAAATATATGTTAACATTTTAATAATCTTGTAATATATTCAATAGAGCTAACTGAGCTTTCATTTTAATAATACAGTTGTGTTATCTGTGCATTTGCAGTTGAGGAATACATTTCTAATCATCTCTGAAAAAAATATAGATACAGAAATTACCTGACATTATGACATAATAACGTTCGTTTTTTTTTCTACTGACAGGAATGCAGCGTTTGAGAAATAGCAATGGCAAGTCTGGGAAGTTATATTACCCATAATGCCATACTGCTTTATTACTTGACAATGCGCCTTCAATTAACTGAATGAAGCATGTTCAGCCTTGGAACAAGCCATTCAGCCATTCATTTTCCAAAAGTGCTTATGCAGTACAGAGTCACTGTGGGCCTGCAGCCTATCCCAGGCAACACAGGGCGTGAGGCAGAGGACACCCTGGACGGGTTGCTAGCCCATCACAGGACACACACACATTATTGACAAGTTATAGATACTAATTCACTTACAGTTTGGTTAGAATTCACTAATTAACTGCATGTTTTTGGATGGTAACACTAAACCAGAGAGCTCAGAAGAAAGCCACACATATATAGGGGAAAGAGGCAGACTCCACACACACAGAGGCATACTGGAAACTGAATCCACAGCTCGCATGCTTGGACTAAGCACTTAAGTGCATTGTATGTGAATTTTGAGAACCAGAGGACTAAAAAAAACAGTATGGCGACCGATCTCACCAATCATTTCTGACGGACGCTGCACACTAAATCACACTCTAAGTTGGATGAAGGCACCTGCTAATTACTGAAAAATGGCCAGTTAGTTAGTTTAATGTCTGAATCCTTCCATTGATTTATCATTTCATTCAGATGTATCATTCAGAGGTGGGTAGTTCTGGTCCAGAAAGTAAAAATTCAGACTCCATAACTAACTCTTTATACTCAGCTGGTTTGTTGAAGCAAAGTCTTGGTCTGAATCTTTACTTTCTGGACCTGAACTATCAATCTCTGGTACCATTTATAAAATGCCAGAAGAATAATGAGCTTTTACATTTAATTTACGCTCTGTATAGAAAAACTGTATTTGCTGAAACTTTGTGAGTCAGCAAGGCTGCTTGAGATTTACAGCAGGCAGCATCTGGTCACAAGTCTACTTCAGCCCTGTGGAAACCTAGAGTGAAATACTGCAACTGTCGACTTAGGAAATGTTCTATCTTAAATTGCTGTAGTTAATTGGTCACATAATCCCTCTCCATTCCTGAAATGCTGCCTTTTCTGCCCAATGTATAGATCTGGATTCCCTACAGAGGCAAAGCAGATTGCACACCTCACTCAAAGGTACAACAGCACAGGATTTGAAACTCATTCAGGATTTGGATCATCCTAGATAATGAATACCTGCCTTTAACTGCTACAGTATACCATCATTGGTTCCCAGCTGAGCCTCTTTTCTCTTAACTAATTAAGTATTTATAAAGAAATGGTATTTCGTTGGTATTTGTGTCATCGACAAGCATATAATGTTTTGACATATAGCAAGTTCTTCCTTTGCATTATGGAGTGAAGCGCTGGACTCTCTATACGACTGAGGGAGAATGGATGACTTTTCCACTAATTAAAGCGACTCCTCAGAGTGTGGCACTAATTAGAGACCACTGAGTGACAGAAACCCCTGAGTCGAGCTAAGAGCAAACTGTCCCCCGGTTTTTAACGTGGATAAACACTCAAGAGAGGAGGTCTGGATCGCTGTCCGGCCAACAAATGGGTCTGGATGGATTCCTACTCACCCCGTGTTGCTCCTCTGTCACAAGCATCCTGGCTGCTGTCCACCGGATACCTCACGCTCTCTTAGGAAAGAAGACTAATGAGGCAATGTGGCTAATTGCACAAAGGGAACACTGTTTCCCCCGACGGATCGGTCCACTGAGCGTTAGGAATGTGTACAAAGGACTGATGCCACAAGGGGGTGGTGGCGGGGGGGCCCTTCAGGTTTTACTAGTTCCTCTGTCAAAAGATGAGGAACTTGGCACAAATGTTAGCGCCTATGGGACAGTGGCTCGAAAGAGGAACAAAACACAGGGCAGGAGGTCACCTCCCAGCTCACGCCAAAGAAAACATGACGCAATCAAGGTGAAAACGCCCAAGGGGCAGGGAATGCAAAGAGGAAGAAAGAGTTGCGACGATCCATCTGCCCTGTGTGTCTCTGGGTGGCGGCCATTGGAACAGACGGTGCACTCATTACACAAGCACCACCCGTCCCAACCCCGTGTCGGAGAATCTGGTCTGCTGCCATGGGGGGGCTGAGAAGCAGACACTCATCCAAGTGAATGGGGGGGGGGGGGTGGCAGTTTGGGCGGCGCCTGCCTTTCAACTCCTTCAGGGGCTAACGTCCATCGCCTCATTACGCATCAAGCTAACCTGAAAGAGTGACCACCTCCTGAGGAATTCTGGGCAAGTCCCCGGACGAGGATATCCTCCAAATGGACATTTGGTAGTGTTCACACCGGTCAAGTCTTGTTTGCCAGTGATAAACTTGATAATATACTAAGGCCGTAGGTTTGATTTCAAAATTGGTAGGGACCAAATCAGCCTCGAACTCCGCACCTCCATAAACACACACAGACCTCCCACAATACCAACCATCCATACCCAAATTTTCGACTGTACCTGCTCAGCTTAAAAACTGTCAGTGTTAGGAGATTAACAGAGACAGCAAAGTCAACAAAACCTTCATAGTAGCAAGAGCCCCAGGAACCAGGTGTCAGAACTTATAAACACGCAGTTGAAACTGGCAAGGACGTGGCGGGGTCCAGTCACTAGCTATGCAACAGGATTCAGCCTGCAGTCCGTGGTCCCGTTATGATATGTGTATGTATAGAGTTGGTCACATGTTGTGGACTAATGCGTAAAGATTGCGGGTGGTTGATTTTTTTTGAGGGATTTGGAGCGGGGCACCTAGATCACTGCCAAGGTACATTTTAGCCCCTCCCCTCCAACCATGAAGCCTCACGCAGCTCGGTCAGGTGCCGTAGTGGCCTGATGGTGATATGGGAGTATGGCGGCTCCTATGCGATGAAACTCATCTAAGGGTTTTGAGGCAGGAATTTGCAGCTTTAGCCGCTGCCTCCCCTTCCCCACCTGAGGAGATGATGGCGACTGCTACACAGCACCCAGTGTGCCCCCTTCATCTGTCGGAAGTCCCATCCTACTTTCGTTTTACACCTTCCTTGCTTTTTGCAGCTTCTGTTCATCATTGACGTATACTCGCACAGAATCTATCAGCGAAGCAGCAAGTCAGCCATTGAGGTGGTTACTTTTTTCCGGGGTTTCAACCACAGAACTCAGAAATCAAAGGGAATAATTTAAGTCTTTACCTAACTAGGCATTTTTTTTATTATTAATGAGAACAAACGTGTCTCATGTTTCTGAGACCCTAACTTAAACTGTTGCGCAATTTTTTATGACAGAAGAGTAAAGTGATTACTTTGCACATGTTGCACCTGTGTGGAGTGCAAGGAATCAGCATATTGAGGATGCAGAGAACGGCATCGGGATCCAAAACAGGAGATAAAATATGCACCACTCAAGTGATTTCAAAGTCAAGCAGTAAACAGTCAAAGTTCCATTTTAATGAGAGGAAAGTTATATATATATATATATATATATATATATATATATATATATATGCATAGTCTAGCAGGACTCTGCCTACAGTTTTTGAAATGAAACTATTCAAACAGCCTTCCGAAGAGGTATCTGTGGTGTCGTATATTTCAAACAAGCCAGACAGATGATAACTCTTCAGCTGTTACTGATATAGTATACACAGAATAATTAGTTTACGCCTCAGATGGTTAATAATTCACCCCCCCACCC
>JAODJU010000035.1:8454412-8466338 GCA_026776725.1 Gnathonemus echidnorhynchus | reverse complement strand
GCAATTAGCAGGGAGAGAATTTACAGGGAGCGACCCTCATTGGAACAGACGGGGTGCCGTAGGCTGAATGAGAAAGAGGCAGGGCTCGACATTACCCAGAATTCAGTGGGGCCGGGTGGGGGGGGGGGGCGGTTGAGTTTATACGCGTAAACGCTCCTGGGATCGACGCATCCCCCCGTGCTTCTGGCCAGCACTGCCGACGGTCGGCCGTGTGTGAGCATCGCCTCGAGTCACGACAATGCACCAAACAGAAGCTGGCGTGATTAAAGGGGAACCATCAGAGATGCTACTGTCTCGGAGGAGGTCATGGGGATTCGGGGACGGTGAGCGCCCAAGACACTGAGCTATAGTCAGGGACTGATTCTTTGATACTCCCCCAGCCGCTTGGAGATAAAGACTTAACTGAGGAGGGGGATTTCCTGGAGAGTCCAGGCTGTGTTTCATAACCGGAGGTTTTTTTTGCTTGTAGACACTGTGTGAGAGGCTCTCTGCCCCTCCAGCCCCCCGTCTCCTGAGTGCACAGACTGGACCCAAACCCCACCAGCATGCCCTCCTACAATAACATGCATGGAGGTATTTGTAAAGGAATCTAAAATCGTTTCAATTCTAATTCAAATAAAAACATTACATTCGTTCACAGCAAGGTTCACAGATCTCACCTGAGAATTACATACATAATAGATCTAACAGCAAATGTGAAGTCCTATTTATATTGCTATTGCATCAAATTGCAGCACAGTACTTAAACCAGTCCCATAGTAAAAGTTTCCATTCTTTGATCTGTATCATTTATCTGCTATTTTAAGTAATATAGATCTAGAGTCTAGAGTTGCATTGTGACGTTAAGTCTGCTTTATGCTTTAACGGGATATCTCCGAGTTAATAAGTCAAACGAGGCCAGCTTTAAATGACAGTACTGTCTTCTGTAGCACGGTGACCGTGAGACAGCAGTTCGGTTTCATATGGATGGCCGCAAAGCTGGAGACGGGTGGGTGTGGGGTCCAACAGGTGGTCGCGGGCCACAGAAATGCGGGGGCGAAGCGTGAACACAGGGGACTTTGGCGGAGTAGCCTCCGGCTTCTTTATCCCCTGCCGTCCGGTCGGCTCAAACCTGCGCTCTTAACTGCTGTTACTTTTGATAACAAAAGCATCCCATACAAGCCAGCCGGGACTGACTGCTCATTTTAGCTATAGAGCGCCAATTCACATTCCTGACAGGATCAATACAAGTTTCAGTACAAGTTATGTGGACAAATTTGGACATTGACCGATTCCTTTTATCATTTTAAAGCTCTTCCTCTGACATGTGCGTCTTGCTTGTGGGGGTGGGGGAATATTACTTGAACGGCCTTCTGGGCTGCCCCCCCCCCCCCGCCTCGTACCAGCCCCCTGCTCCCACTATGTGATTGCAGGCTGTCCGGCCCGAGTTTTATACACTTAGCACAAAAACTGAAATGAAAGATCACTGTCAATGGGGGGTGACAATCTGCAACCTTTCACCTGCGTTTCCCCTGACCTCCCAAGGGTCTCCTTGGTTTCACAAGTAGTACCGAAAGACCTCCCTACCCGCGACATAACAGATTTAGATCAAGGCCCACCCCCAGACCACCGCGCCTCAGCCTCCTCCGGCTAATCAACAGGTGGCTCCTGATTCGAGATCTAGCCACCTGACCAGCTTGTTGCTGCTGCCAGTGAGAGGCAGAGGTGCTGGGGGTTTGAGATGAGGGATTGCCCCCATCTGCCCGGGCCATGTCTCTGTTACCCAACCATTACAGAGGGGCCTTTGTGCTGGCAGTGCCCAGGGTTCGAGGCACAGAGGCTGCACCCATGTCTTACAGTAACCCCCCCTTCCCCCCGTCGCACTTGTGCCATAAGAGACAGTCATATATAGATGCAGAAGATACAGTGTGGCTGTAATTAAAGTCAGAGCTCCAGGGCTGTTTAGGGAGCATGAGAGCGCCATCCAGAGTCATACTGGGGTAGGTGCAGGACACATTTATCAAGGAACTCTGAATTAAGCAACAGTGGTGCTATAGCAGTGCTGGGGAGGACTCCGTTGAGCCCTGGTGATGGGGGGGGGCTCTATTTCCACATCTAAGAACGATATCTCAGCTCTAAAGCGATATTCTATAGTCTGCATATTGATACTTTGGAATTATAAATCCTGTGTGTGTTGCGCTGCAGCTGGGAGGACCAGGGCTGGGGGAGCAGGTGATGATGGACGGCCTTCATTTTTATCACAGCTTCAATGGTTTGTAAGCACCCTGCGGGGATGGTGCCACTTTAATTAAATCACACCTCAGGGATGCTGCTCTCTCCCCATTTCAATGTTTACTTATCTCCTTTATTGTGCCCGAATACACCAGAGAACAAACAAACTCCACGCAGACGCACAATCTGCCGTAGCTCTCAGGAAACTCCGTCCGCATTTCCTCTCATCCGCCACGCGCATTATTTTCTAATACGTTCCTCGTCCCAGTTTATGCGTGTGAACGTGTGATGTGTTTAGGGGACGGGGCGCAGGCTGCCACTCGGGATGCGGGGACAATTGCAGCGGGACTAAACCCCCCGAATGAGCGATTAAGAGCCAATCCTCAGGCATCACTTAGAGCTGCGTGCCTGGAGATTAGAAATCATCTCCTCCTCCATCTGTTGGGCATTTTTGAGTCGGTCGCCGGCTGTAAAGCCCGCCTGCCTTTTTTTCCCTCCACCTGTAAGGCGTGTGTGCTGTTCTCGTCACGAGTAACGGGGTGGGTGGGTGGGGGGGTTTGGCGCGCCCCGTGCCTGCAGGAGAAGCCGCCCGCGTGGTCCAGAAGCTCAACTTTCTACAGAGCTGCGAATTGTCGTGCTTCTAAAGCCCACCCGCGTCCCCCCTTTCTCTGTCTCTCCCTTCCGGCCAATAGGCTCATTCCCCCACGGTAGCGGTGGCGGTACTTACCAGGTGCCTGTTGCCATTCTTGCTGAGGGGGCCGCGGAAAACTCCCTTGATGTTGCGAAAGTGTCCGTTGCTGAGGTGCGTGGAGCTGATGACGATGTAGTAACACGCCATGGGGAAGTGGCTTGGAGTACCGGGGCAAGGGGGTGAAAGTCCCGGCCGAAATCCGGGGAGGAAGGTGCAGGAACGGGCCGGCCGGACGGAGTGGGGGGAGAACTCAGAAGTCCCGGTCCGGCAGAGTTCAGAAGTCCAGCCCGATAGAGCTGGGAGTCCTGGCTGGGAGGAGGAGAGTAACGTCCCCGGTCAGCACCGGTGCTCCGTCCTTCCTTCGAGCAGAGCCATGGGCCGGTGCTGGAGTCAGAGCCGGGGCGGGCGGAGGAGTCGGCTCAGCGGGCTTCCGTGTGGCCACCTCCCCCACGCTGTGCTGCTCCTGTGCCTCACTCCTCCGGAGCACCGTCGCCGAAACCGCCGCTGCTGCCACTGCACTGTCGGCGTGAGGGCTCTGCCGGGGGGGACGTGCCGCTCGAGGCCGCCGCGGCGGAGGCAGGCATGGCGTTATAGAGCGCCCCGCGTTGCCGGTCCAGTGCGCGGAGCCAATGGCAGGGGGCCGGGAAGAGAAGTGCATCTGTCACGCTCAGCCCATCCAGATCCACTGAGTCAGCCACGGAGCCCCAGCCAACCAGGATGCAGCAGCCTCTCTCTCTCTCTCTCTCTCTCTCTCCCTCTCTCTCTCTGTCTCACACACAAACACACACGCGCGCACACACAGTGCCGCGGCAGCCTCTCCCAGACACGCGGAGCATGTACGGAGCAGACGGGCTGCCTTTCGCAGCTGGCAGGGGCCACGTCTCAGAGCTGCGCCGCACGTCTTCCCTCATTCATCTTTTATCTTGTGTGGCGGCCGGTGAGGGGAGTCCTGGAGGAGGGCGGCTGCGTGCCTGACTCTCTCACGGCGACGCCTGGCCGTCTTTCACCTTTCACTGCCATCAGGTGCTTCCCCGCTATAAACAACACCCCCCCCACCTCAGCAGCTCGTCAGATTTACGACCTTTAACACGTCAGATATTAACACTGGGCGATTCCCCACGAGTGTCATTCTGCAGCCAAGCCACTCGAGCGCTGAGGTATTCGGGGCTGGACCCAGTGGCCACATGATTGCTTTTGTCTGAGGAGTATGGAGTCAAACATTACATTGGGGGGAGGGGTGATGACTAGAGAGAGTAATGGAAATGAACGCAAACTCAGCCAGCATGTGATTTAGAGTAACCCATGCTGTGGGTTCAGTCCCTAAATGCTTCAGGTCCTCTCCCAGATATCCCAGCATCAGGAGGGAGAGTGCGCAAAGGAACAATGATACTCTGTAACTAAGCAACGCAAGGTTTAAACTGGTCCTCAGGAACAGAGTAAAGCCAGCAGAAGGAAATGGTGACAGCAGAGACGTGACAGTCCTGTGTTTGTGTAATACATGTGACATCCCTCTGTATGTATGACACACTTAAGTGACATTCCTGTGTATGTGTGACACACTTCCCTGACATCCCTGTGTATGTGTGACACACTTACCTGACATCCCTGTGTATGTGTGACACACTTACCTGACATCCCTGTGTCTGTGTGACACACTTACCTGACATCCCTATGTCTGTGTGACACACTTCCCTGACATCCCTATGTCTGTGTGACACACTTCCCTGACATCTTCACATTGTGACATATCCACATACAGCATATGTAAAATGCTTGTATAACATGTCCACATATGTGTATCATGGTATTTACCATACATATGGAACATGCTTTTTTGATATTGTCTCCATAATGTATATTATTGCCCCATAAAGTTTGATCCATTGACCTTTGCAAATAACAGGTACCAGTAATATTCTTTGTATAATTATTCCATGCTTTTTTTCTAGAAAGACCTGTATTTTCCCACTTTTTTAAAGTTAATAAAAGTAATTAACATCCTATGTCCCAATCCACTGCAATATTTCTTTTAAGTAGAGAAAACTTACGAAGTTTAATTCACTGTAATCTTTAATTAATGGTTCGTGTCCCCATTAATGATTTCATCACCGGGAAAAAAAATGGCACCATTTCTGCGGCGCAGTAATACGATCCAGGCAGCTAAAGTGTCTGGGTGTTTTCAAATGGCTCGCATCAATCTCCAGAACACAGCTTCATCTCTTATTAAAGATCAGACATCCAGACTAACCCCCCAGCCACCGAGCACGCACTCAGCGCGACCACGGCAAATGCAACCGCAGAGCGTTTACTTCCCAGAAAGTAAAATGTATCTGTCCAGCCTCATAGGTGCTTATATGTCGATCTTATAATTCGGAAAACGCAAACAAACAGTGCAGCCTTTCTGACGGCCCGTTCGGGGATTGAAACTGGACGATGCAGCTGCTCACCATCCAGAGCATCTGTCAGACCAACAGCTGTTGTTCACGCCTGTGTGCCTGTGCATGTGTGTGTGTGACCCGGGGGGGGGGGGGGCAGGACGCCTGCAAATGTTTTGTTCATTTGGCTGAATCCCAACAAGGTGTGCAGCTGGATCCAGGCTGGCCCCTCCTTCACTCCTTTTCTCTTTCTCTACCCAACCCCCCCACGCCGCCACCCCATTCCCCATCCCCGCCGTCACCACCAAAGTATTTTATCGCTTTCTCGTTCTCAGACAAAAGTGGACCCTAGACTCTATGCTGCAGTTATTTCTTTTACAACAAGGGGAGGTGAGCAGGAGCAGTATCCATGTGGCATCTCAACCTGGGTGTCGCCCGCCTTGGTCGCAGGCCCACCGAGACCGTGTACTGGATAAGAGGATGGATGGATGGATGGATGGATGCTGAGCTGTAGGAACTAGTGGGGATTGGGGGAAAATGTACCCCTCAATATTTAATCTGGCTGCATTCATCCCTCCAAAAAACAGAACTTTACATGTATTGTAAGTTGTGAGCCATCCGATGTCAAACTCTCTCTAACACCATTAGAAGGATGGATGGATGGATGGATTACAACACAGCAGTAGTGACTGGAACTTAGGCCCTTAACTACAGTAAATCCGACCATGTAGGGCAAAGAACATAATGTGTCAATTAATATTTTTAATCACAAAATAACTAGCAAAACAAACACATGTGATCTGAAGTTTGAGCAAAGTTGAGCCCTTGCTGACAAGCTAGTGAAACACATGCTAATGAACACAGAGACGATTATTCTGATGAGCAGCAACACTGCTCCTGTGTGTGGCAGCCAGTGTCACTGTGTTCATAAATCAAATCAGGGGCTTATTATGGTACCAGCTGGCAAACATTTCTGAGTAAATTTCTTCTGTGACGGCTTGCCAATGACTCATTGTTCCTGCCAAAGCCTTCCACCGCTGAAAACACTTCGCTCTGGGTTTGCTAATGCATCAGATTGTTCGGCAAATGGGCGATGCCATTGATAATGACACTGTTTAAAAAGAATAATAAAATGTTTTTTTAGGGAGCTTTGTGTGCGAGTGTAAATGCAAGGGTAAGCAGCGATGATCTGCTGGTTAATAATCTCCTCTGATAATCATCGTTACTTGTCGCAAGCAGTAATCAGGGTGTATTTATTTCTTTTGGTGACACAAGTGCACAGCTGAGTTCCGCATTAATCATCTGGAACGTGTCCGGCATTCCGGATGGTCCACATATGTTCATCAGATGAAGTTCCTGCACCATTGGGGCATGGCCAGCAGGACAAGGAGCCCAAGAAGGGCGTCTCTGGGATGGCAGCGGGTAAGGGGGGGGCCCAGTCCAAAAATGCATGTCTTGAGTGAGAGAGGCCCCCCTTTGTTAGTCGCATTAAAGGAAATCCGCGGAGGACTGATCCATACCCTTATCGCGGTCTGAGCGATAAGGAAGCCAACCAGCTCTACGGCCCACCAGGATTTCTGCTTTTTTCAGAATGGACTACATCACCGGCATTTTTAAAACGGGTCCTGGCAGCCCACAAACCCCCCCACCTCCCAGCCCCCCAGAACAGCAGGGGAAACACTGAACCTTAACGAGATGCCTGTAGTTTTCCTCGCCGATGATTACTCATGCTTTTTATGCACAGGACTTGGCCAAGAGGAGCCACCAGCCAAAAGGTTTAAGGTAGTAGTGGAGAAGGAGGCGTTGTGTAATCAGCCTGTGCTCTCTTCTCCATCCCTCTCTCTCTCTCTCTCTCTCTCTCTCAAACACACACACACACACACACACACACACAATTCCTGATTTCCGTATTTCTTTCCCCTTGCATCGCCCTCCCCCCCCCTCCGATCCCAAAGCGAAGGAAGAGAGGCTGATGGTCCCCCCAAGGCGTGCCATATGGTCATCACACAAGAGCTCCCAGAAGCCTCGCTCTGAAGAAGAGGCCATGCCATTCCCCCGGCTCCTCCAAGGAGGGTGTGAGAGACCCCCCCCTCCCAACTAGGGAGCACGCCACGCCCGCTGAGAAAAGGACTCGCTGTGATGCCTTGACCCTCCGACAAACCCGGCTAAGCAGAAGCTGCCAGCGTGAGGTATGCAAGAGGTGCGACGTGTGAGAAGGTGAACAGGGAGCTGCTGGTGACCAGGCACAGGCGGGAAAAGCTTCCAAGGACGCGGCACTCTAGCCAGAGATATCCGGCACACTTTAACCACACACTGGCCAAGATCAAATCTCCCAGACGAACTGCACCTCCAACTCAGCAACTCACATTTCTCCAAACGTGCCTTTAAATCACAGTGCTGTATACAGTAACCTTTACCGTGCCCTTTCCACATGCGCCGTGTTAATCCGGAATCTATACTGTACCACTTTCCTCTTCAAGTGGAAATGCATGGTACTGGCGGAGGAAATTCAGAAACAAATGTATGTCGTCGGCTGAGTAAATTAGCACTTGGGAAAATGGTCTTGAAAGGCAAATTCCCCCATTCGCACAGATATGAGCATATAGAAAAATGTCATGCAGCAGAATGGACTTTACTAGATTTTTGTATTAGCATGAAGTGCTGATGAGCTCAGAGGCCAATTGCCATGAATTGAGTTTGTCCAGGATTTTTTACGGTCGAGGGTATAAGAGGGACCATAATTCATGCAGAGGACTCAACTTTTTCATCAGCCAATCATATGTTTTTAATCAGTGAGTGACAGGGGAGGATGCATTCCAGGGACCAATCAGCTTTCAGCGCTGGCTCTGTCCTGTACAGTATATGCCCCTGCATGAATTCCTACCCTGATATTGTAGACGATTAGCCGAGGAAGGCAGACCACAATCTCATAGGTGTGGACACTAGGAGTGGCCGGGCTTTATGGCCGGTGACTGGGTATCTTCTCATCTACATGCAACGTGGAGGTTAAATGGAAATTCGCCGATATTAGGCAATTAGCAAAATGGATACAGCTATTTAGGGGACTAATTGGAAAGTTGTCATTCTTTAACCAATTGCATAGCCAGCAAATAAATGAACGGCTGCACAATAGTCACTTCTATGAGTCAATACTGGGGCCTTTTAAAAAAGATTGATCAGGGTACAGAAGCCTGTGCTGAGCCAGATTAAAGAATAATCCCCTCCACCCTTCACACAGGCTTGATTTTTCTCAATTGACATTGTTTTCCCCTATAGCCAACTTTTATTAATTTGTTTATTGTTACACTGTGGGTGATTAATTTTTGCAAAAAGTCAATAAAGGACTTTTTTTTCAGTCAGTGGGTCAATAATAAAAGTAACAAGGCAAATGTAGCAGTGAAGCACCCATCATTGCGTTGGCCAAGGAGCTGGCTGAGGATGGGTTCTGACAACAAGAAAGGGCCAGGTTTTGAAAAGCTGAAGAAGAGGTGACAGGCCATGTTCTCTGAGGTATCTGGAACCTTCTTGTGTCCACCAGGAGTTCTGTGAAGGCTGACAGCAAAGGCCACGAAGTTCACACACTCCCTGCTAGCTTTCAGAAGTATCTCACTGAGGCTCGAGGTAGAAAATACAAGCTTCTGACGCTTTGTGTCTTCCTTCGGCCAAGTGGAGAGGTGGTGGCTACCGTGTCCACTGCCTCAACATCTGCATCCAACAAATTGCAAAACAAGATAATGGCTTGGTGCTCCCTGCGGATTCTTGTATATCGCTCTCCGAGTCTTGGAGATCTGTGTTGAGTCACCGAAGAATTTTCCTCGACGAGGCTGTTGCTGCGGAAACGGCTACGAATTAGAGGAGGCAGTTAAAAGGTTTCAGTGCGTTGGGCCGGGTCTGCTTCGAACGGCCCAGAAACTGAGCTGACAATCTGCAGTGAGGGAAGAAAATAAGGGGTTTTCAGAAGCACCCAGGCCGGATATTGTCACAATTCATCGCGAGGCCAGCCGCTCAGTCAGCCTTGGCGCGGAAAGAATGCAGAAAGCTGATCAGAGGAGAGGGACGATCTGGCTGCCCTGTCATGTTTACAACAAGGAGACGGACCAAAGCAGGCTGTACGTGGTGGTGACGCTTTCCAGTGTTGGGTTTACAGGCTTGTAGGTCAGAGTATAAGCTCCAGGTGTCCCCCTGTGGTTGAAACCCTTTTTGATGACCAGCTCCTGTGACCAGCAGTGAGACAGCTGCATCAGGGTTTATGAAATGTCCCCCTGCCTGTTCTACATCTGACTCATCCAAATATAATCATCCTCATCGGCAGATGCAAACTGCATTAGCATATATATTGCGCCACCCCCTCCAAGTCTGAGAGAGGTACCAACATGGGCTTGCGCTCACTGGATGGCACCGTTTTAGAGGCCCAGAGGTCCCATGCGTAGGGGGAGGAGGGTCATACCAGCTGGCCACACCAGAGGTGCAGAGTGCAATGGTGAGTGTACCAGTGTCAGCTGTGGATTTTAGAGCTCCTCTCCGGGCATGTGCTCTATCACGGGGTTGGACATCTTTATTTGGACACTGGAGCAAGACGTCCTTGAACTTTAATTGGCTTAGGGAAGATTCCAGGCAAGTCTCCTGTTTGAAATAGAGTTGAGATGTTAACTGACACCCCCACAATGGAGGTTCTAAATGGCTGTGTTTGAAACTACTTTAAACTAGCGCTAAACTACAATGATTTAAAACTACAACGCAAACTGCTCAAACGAGGTACAGGATGGAAGGTGCAATGAATCCTTTCCATCCTGGACGCTTGAAAGTACCCAGGTATGTAAATGTTAATAATCTCATCTTTCACACTCAGTTAGAGGGGTTTTACACGCCGGGTTTGGGCTTTTGGCAAAGGCCCAGACTCGCTTGGAGACCACACACCTGTGTAGGGTTTGAGGTCCCCCCAAATGCTCACTGCCAAGCCCAGTGCGTCACACAACACATCCGACAGAGAGTCACACAGCATGTGGTGGGAGTGCAGACCTCGTGGCATGTGATTGACAAACCTTAATGCCTCCCTCCCTCCATCGCAAAACAACAGCACTTAGATTACAGCAAAGTTCCCCCAATTCCAGTCTCAGAGGGCCAGTCTGCAACAGTTGAGCAGATTTCCCAATCCAAACACACCTTATTCAACTCATTAGCCAATTACCAGGCTTAGTTAGTGTGTATTACAGGCCGGTGAGGTTCGAGAGCCAAATGGAGGTGCATCTCAGATGCACCTAGAGCTCTAAACTGCAGCTTTAAAAAACAACTCCCCAGGGGTAAGTCGGACCGCGTTCTTTCTCCGGTGGATGTCGTGGTGACCTCTGGTGTCACTGTGAAATAGCCTGTGAGGATACTGACATACCGCCGGAGGTCCTAGCTGTGACCACCTTCTGAAATTAGCCAAGCAGTGCTAACATCTGGACACCATTCTGTTTCCTTTGGTTGATTGTCTTATTTTTCGCCGCAGAGGGACGCCTCGTTCCCTAGAGCAGGCGTCGGAGACGAGCCCAGCAGACCTGTTGAGCAAAATGAACGCCCGGGGTGCGAAACAAAAAATAATATTTATAAACGTGTTTGTGAGAGCGTATCACAAGAACGAGCATATGCTTCCCCAGTGGTATCCGCTTCCCACGGAGGAACACAGCCGGCCAGAGATGCCAGCGTCCAAGAACTGCTGACTTTTAAAAGCAGATAGTCACTGCAGAACAGGGCAAGATCTATGCGGCTTTTGTCCAGCACAGCAGGGGAGATTCTAGGATTTTTTTTAAGGTGGGGGCATAAGAGGGGCAGTAATTCTTGCAGAGGGGCCAACCTTATCACTAACCAATGACACGTTTTCAATCAGTGAGTGACAGGGGAGGGGGCACTCCAGGGGCCAATCAGCTTTCAGCTGAGGCCAGTGTCCCTGTGGCCCCGCCCCTGTATACCCCCTTGTTGCATTGTGCCAAAGGCTTTTAATGTGCACTTTTTAAAAATAGTTAAACATATAATTAGATATTTCTGGCAGCGCTTACTGGGATACTGCGTAGGCTAGGATTCCCATGACCGGAAGGTCGCCGGTTTAAAACCTGTGGCCAGCAGAATAACTGAATCTCTGTGGAGCCCTTGAACAAGACCCTCAACCCCAAAAACTCCTCTAGGCGAGCTGGATAAATGTCTGACCCCAAGCTTCGCTCTCCCTTGTGTGTATCTAATAGGAGAGCAAGATGGGGTATGTGAAGATTGAATTTCCTTGTACTTGATCTCACCTGTACAATGACAACAAAAGACATTCTATTCTAGTTGGCAAGGCAGGACATTTCTGCTCAAACAAGCTGAAAGGAGGAAATGTTTTAAGTCCCTAAAGGTGTGTCTTGTGGTGCCTCGGTCTCTCTCAGGATTGGGGCTCATCTGGGCCCCGTCGGAGGGTGTGTGTGTGCGTGTGTGTGTGTGTGTGTGCCATTCACAGCTGTGGGCGACAGAGAGCACCTTGCTTTTTGCAAAGCCGATGCATTATTCAGGCGATTCCCGGACGAGCTGACCATTTACATAACAGCCCAGATCCCGGCCTGGCTGTGTGGGCTTCACACTGTGAACTTGGCCTGGAGGACGTGGTGGCAGTGGGGGTGGGGGGTTACGAAGATGG
>JAODJU010000035.1:8423895-8453298 GCA_026776725.1 Gnathonemus echidnorhynchus | reverse complement strand
TATCTATCTATCTATCTATCTATCTATCTATCTATCTATCTATCTATCTATCTATCTATCTATCTATCTATCTACAGATGCAATGTATTGCAATACATAATGCAGTGTAGATACACAACACATATGTGAACCAATTCCAGAACAGAATTACTAATGGTGAATCTGAAAGGCAGATTAAGAATGTACAAGATGACCTCAGAGTCAGGCTGACAGGGATATGCCACGTCTTTTCTCACTTCCAGCCTCGAGTCAAAAGCAGGTCTGTTGGTGTCAAATCTGAATAATTCCCGAATCTCATTCGGGGGCTTAATTGCCGCTGTGGAGCCCTGAAGTGTGTGTCAGTCTCTGTCATCGCCGTCCTCCGCAGAAAAGGTGAGCAAAACCGGAGCCGTCCCAGGTGTGCCCACGTTAACAGGGCATTACCAACCCCACACGAAATAATCCGTCACTCACGGCCATCACAAGTAATACCCAGTTGCATGTATTATATGCTGAACCAATTAATTCACCATGTCAATTATGTCATTATGTCAATTTACATGACAATGACTCACTTGATAGTCATTAAAAAGTGCATTTATATTCCACCAGTGGGAGAAGGTTAATCAGTCTTCTGAGAGCCCAGATAACACTAATATTCTAGAATGCTGCCTTTGATTAAGGCAATTCGCCGAATCACTCTGCACATTCGCACAGGTTATTCACATAATTTCACACCTTAGTTGAAAAGGACGCAAAGGGATTTATGCTCATATTCCCACTTATGTCGCCCATCTGCCCGGAAAGGATGGACCCTACAATTACTGCCTTGTTAAGTACGTACAAGCCTTTTCAAACCGCCCTCATAGTAAACAGTGACAAGACAAGAGTTGAAGTCCCAGGAGGGGAACTGTTAAAACACACCTGTGATATTTACTGCCACAGACGTTTTATTGCACGGCAAATTAAATACAAAATGATGTGTGTCAAGTAAGCAGGAGTTTATTGTCATATGTAGTTTGAACAGTGATGTGTTTGGTCACATGACTCCAGCAGGCTGTCAGTTAATGGTGCATCAAAGAAAAAAACAGCAGTGAACAGCAGTGCCAGTCAATAAGGGCGACAGAACAACGAGTAATGTGGGAAATAAATAACACAAAAAAACAATATAAAAACAGCACAAAACTGTGTCATAAAATTTAAAATTAGCAAATGGGCAGGGGTGATAAATGGTATCTGAAGATGAACAAGGAGGCAATATAGGAAAGTGGGAATTGTTCTGGATCCCTGAAAAGGACTCGGGGAGCACAGGATGTCAGGAGGCAGTGGGACATGCGGGCCTGGCGTCTGCCACCCCCCAGGCGGCACACAGGCGGTGAAACTGTAGAGGAACCACAGCCGAAAGACAAGGAGGGAGGGGGGAACAAAATCAATGAGTGGAGATCTCTGAGCGGGGGAAGAGAAGCAAGGGAGAGGCTGGCTTGTTCTGTGACGTGGCCTCGGTGGTAAGCGATAGCCAGTTCTGGGGCTGGCCAATCAATGAGCCCTCTGCGTCCACCCCTCCCATCTGCATTGCCACCCACACACCACCGGGGACCCCCAACGAGGCGACATGTGGGCCCCACATAGATCCAGAGTCGGTCACTGTGAATCGATCAGCGATGATGACGCCCCCCAGGGGCCAGAAATGGGAGAGGCACTTGTAATCCTGACGACGGGATGGGTGGAGGGGGGCAACATAGTGTACCGATCTCCCTGTGTGCAGCCTAACAGCAATGTAATGCTGAGGGGGGGGGCGGGGGCTCATTTTATTGTTGTTGTCAAGAAAATAATATACCACTGCAGGTAATGTGCTGAGATTCTCAAAGGCAAGCCGAGCTTTACGACCAATCAATCGTCAGCAAAGCCGGTGCCATTTCCACAATTCCTGTTCACCTCCAAATCCGGGTGTGTGCAATTCAACATAGCAGCGCTTTTCAAAAACCAAATAAAATATTAGTCTTTTATCTCCCTTTGCCGTTTGAAAGAGGCAATTATGCAGCAGGGTTCGGTCCCCGTCTTTGCCAATAGGGTAATTTGGTGGAGCGAGAAAAGGTCGTAATGTGACGGTGACTTATTTACGAAGCTTGTGACGACATTTCTCCCAGCTTGCAGGACAAAAGGCGGAGTGGGAAGCAGCTGATCGCCCCGGAGACATGCATGGCCCGTCCACCCGGGGGCCTTTGAGCTCGCTGTCCTACCAGACGCAGCATCGCGGCAGGTTTTAATTTGAATGGAAAGGGGGCAAAAAAAACAACTTTTTATGCTCAGTGAATCAATTACTCAGAAACGCACAACAGTGCAAGTCTCAAAAATAGAATGGGGAAAAAAGCTCAACTTTATGCAGAGATATTAGATTAAGCTCGGCTCGATTATTCGACATCGCCTGGTGACAGATCCCTTTTATTTTGTTCCAGAGAGATAATGGATTTAAAGCCTCTCTCCTTTTTTCCTTTTTCCTTTTCTGCTCACCTCAGTTCTGTAGCGAATGCTGAATTCGCAGTATAACGGGTTTGATTTTATTGCGACGGGGCTAATCGATATGTCCAGTTTATTCCAGGACACTGGGGCTCTGGATACAGACACAACTTTGGTGAAACGGCGGTCAGCCTAAAGCGGTGTGAAGGGAAGCACCGGCCGGAATCCAGAAGTTAAACTCGGGATCTAATCGAAGAATCACACAAACGGGAGCATGAAAAGACACTAGCAATCCAAAACGTTAATGACAGGACTAGGGAACGACTAACAGGGATTTAAATACAGAAACTTAATCAGACATGACTAGGAACAGCTGGTAACATGGGGATTCCACATGTGGTTAACGAGGGGGCGTGGCACACAGGAGGAGCGGCACGATCGGGACGTGACATGGTGGGCTTAACGCCATAGTGATAATCTATCGATGTCCCACTTTTACACCACATTTCTTTATGCCACAGAAAAAGGCTTCATTGCTCAGCATCATAATGTTCTCAACATTTCATGATATTGACCAGTAACTATTTTACCAATAACTCTACAACAGCCAGGACAGCTCCCACTTTGCATCAACTTCACATAAATGGGTGATAAAAATATTTGAAAGAATAATATGGACAGTGTTATCCCATCTAGAAGGTTTTCTGTATTGGACAAGCCGTTATGGGAGATGGATGTAGGGTTAGTGTGTGATTTCATGTGTTTCTATGTAGCAGAGTATCTTTGCTAATGGACAAAAGTATTAGGAGCTGCAATTTTGTCCATCAGAAAGGATCCTGACTATGGTGTTGGCCATTAGTATTAAATGTAGCTACATCGTTGACAGTTAGCAGTGAGCATGGTCATCTTGTTGACTATTAGCATTGAACATAGCTACATCACTGATCGATAGCAATGAGCTTGCCATAGTGTTGACCATTAGCATAGAGCATAGCTACATCGTTGACAATTAGCAGTAAGCATGACCTTAGTGTTGACCATTGACTTCGAGTGTAGCTATATCATTAACCATTATCAGTGAGCATGGTAATAGTGTTGACCATGAACAGTGAGGTTGGCTGTAATGTGAACCAGTAGCACTGAGGTTAGTTGTAGTTTTGACAATTAGCAATGGTTCTAGTTGTATTGTTAACCATTATCACGGAGTCTGAATGTATTTTTTACCATTAGCAGTGAGTTTAGAAATAGTGTTGACCTTTAACGATGCTCTGGTTGCAACAGGGAAGCCGGTTGCAGGCATAATTAAAAGAAAAAACCCTAAAACGTCATGTGGGCCACACACGCCTTTGTTCTTGGGTCAAAGAAAGGACAGTTTCCAAATAAGACGCGGGCAGACTTTCCCGGACGTCTTTGGAATCTCACAGACAAAGCAATGGCTGTAGGGTTCGGTTTGCTGACAGCGCCTATCACTCACATTATTGGGCTTGTCTTCCTTCCCAGCTCAAGGCTGTCAGCGCTTAACGAAGACAGAGCCACTGAAACCACTCAGATGGGACTCAGGCTTGTCCCTTACTCGCTCCCGAGGAAAGAAATAAATAAACAGAAGGTCATCTGCGGTAAAACGCATAAATTATGTATCCCTGTCATACAGGATAGATCTGGATTTGAATCTCCGAGACAGGGCACATACAGCAGACCTCAAAAACAGTTGTAAGGTATAAATATTTCATGAACTTTTTTTCTTCCTTGAGAAATACAAAAATAGATTAACTGCTAGTTATATTTTCAGCACCCTCTCGTATTTATTTACCTCTCCTTCATAAAGAGTCGACCGAGATCCCTTCAGACGCAGCGGACCTCGCTGGTCCTGAGAGATTTGCTTCCCCCCAGCTGAGATGAAAGGCTGCGTCTTTTTTTTTATATTAATTTAAAGACAGTCGCGTTCTCTATCCACGTGAAACACTTTTCACACGATATTGCAGAAAGGCGATAAATAGATTAACCATTGTATTGTGTAAGGGGAGGGTCACATGATGTATGAACATCTGCCCACAGCCTAAAACCATCAGCGCCCTATAAATCGCTTAGGGGATGTAGCAGATCTGCCCCAACCTCACCCAGCCCCAGCTCCGAGCAGCAGTTTTTGCGGTAAACGTGTAGTGTGACAGATTTGCACTGGAGAATTGGAGTCTCAATCTGTCGGCTGTAGCTGAGTGATTAACGGCGTTTTAAGATCCCTCCCAAATGTAATGCGTGGGGGATGAAAATCCTCTTTGCCGGCAAATCCTCTCTCTGATGCGGTTAATGACATCATATACAGGGCTCGCCCGGCATTCGCTGCAGAGGGACTGGCGATGGAAACTAATGATGTCAAACACATCTGCTGGAACATGCCACAAAATCCACGTCGCTCCCGATATCACGAAAGCGAAAAAGTAAACGACTGTAAGACTTATCACTGAGGGGAGGTGGCAGTGGAGGAACTACCTGCACTCATCCTGGCCCACGGGAAGTCTGAAAGCCTAGAGAGAAAGGTTCCCTTGGGACACCAAACCTTCCCGAGCGCTGGCTTTGCGACGGGCAGCATTTAAACGGGGCTAAATTTAGCGCCTGGCTTTTCTGGAGTAAACTCTCCCAATTCTTTCAAAGTTTTTCAAGGTTTAGGTGCTTTGAGTCTTTGGCTAGACGGGCAACAGCCCTTGGCTGTAGCAGAAGTGATCAAGAGACCGTGTGACACATCCAGCCATCCAAAGATACGTCTCCCCGTCCGTCAATAAAGCGATCAATTTAACATAAAACTTTAAATGACATATTCCCGCTCCACCCAGCAATTAAAACGAAGGCGGCTGAAGGCAGATACGCCAAGGCGCCATGGAGCTTTTTAAAAGAAAACGTGGGCCGGGGATTAGCCAATCCCCAGGGATCCCTGGAGACGGGGAGGAAGCGAAGTGGACCATGGCTCCCTGCCAGTGGCGAGCAGTCTTCATCTGTGCACATCCGGCTGCAAATGGCCGAACGCAGTTCTCTGCAAGCTGTGCTGTGTCGGCCAAATTGGAGTGACAGAACATATTAAAATTAACAATCGTTCCGAATCCCACGGCATTATCGAGAAAGGGTCCCCTTGATAGGGCCCGACTCAATTACGTAAATTGTTAAGACCCCTCGTGTGCACTAAAGTAAAACACTGAATTGATTTAATTAAAAATAACTGTCTTAAATGACTATTTCAAGGAGATAGCCTGTACCGAACGGCAAGCAGCTACATGCTGTCCTTTCCATTAATTGGCCGGCCTCGTCGAGAGGCTGCTTGAGATGTAATTTTTAGGAGATTAGCACTTCAGAATTTGCCACTGGAGGAAAACCGTTTTATGATATTCAGGGTCAATTTTGACTCAGACTAACATAGATATTATATGTAAAGCCTTATTTTTAAAAGTATGAGGATAATTTTAACACAATGAACTTGTGCACTGGTGCCCTGTCTCAGCCCTGCCCCAGGGTGTCCACTGTTTCGTACCCTGTGCTTCCTGGGATAGGCTCCAGGCTTACTGTGACCTTGTAATGGATGAATGGATGGATGGATTCATGCCATGACCTGGGGACAGATACCATGACTTTTCAAAATGACTAAAAAAATACTTTTGACATACATTAAGTTGTTTTATACTCTATTTGCCTCAGAGAAACTGTTTCTCAGTTTATATAAGATTAATGTGCTGCATTAGAGGCTTTTGGAACTGGGGTGGGGGGTGGGGTACATATACTGCCCCAATATTTACTTTGGCCTCATTCACCCCCCCCACCCAATAAATAGACCTTTGCCTTTAAATTATTAAGTTGTGCCCCCCCCTCCCAATAACTCTCTCCCATACTGCTATGCTGCACAATTAACTGCAGGGACCATCATCTTCACATAAACCCAGTAATATCTGACCCACTAAAGGAACACAAACATCCTTTGTCCTGCTTACTTCACAAAGTGTTCCTTACACTTTAAAAAAGCCTTTTCTACCCTTGATGCAGCGGATTTCACAGCGTTGCGTTATATTAATAAATAACTCACCGTTATGTGGAGCGACGTGCCATACTGGTGTGTCTCACTCGTTATTTTAATGGCTGCATATAGGTTTTAATGAAGTGTACCTGCCGCCCCCCCCCCCCCCCCCCCCATTTTAGCGGGACTCTCTCACTGACACCGAGGACAGAGACACCAGGAGCGGGAGGCAGAGAAACATCAATGCTGGATCGGCGCCAGGCCTTTCTTTAAAGTCAAAGATCCATGAAAGTTAAAAAAAGGTTCAAAAACGGCAGGAGCGAGGGTGCGGTGGGGGGGGCTCTCTATGCGCCATTTAACCCCGGGGAACCAATAAACCTGCGGCAACTGATTCAAGTACTGGGGAGCTTCAAAAAAGAAGAGCCGTAAAGAGGGAGCACGCCACAGACCGAATCGCCTGCGCTGAACTTTATGTTTGTCGAGGTGAAATTCAGCAATGGGAAAGCAAAAACTATGATTATTAGACTCATGGCGAACCCACAAGAGGTCCATACTGTAAATAAAGCAATCTACTGATCTGTCAATAAGCTTTATACTTTTGATATTATTAATATGTTTGTTTTTATTCCCATCTGGAAAACGGATTTATGGATGGGGCAGAGTGTGTCTGCTGTGCCTCTGCTCAGGTCACCCATTTAAATCCCATCCTCAACAGAAGAATCACATGTCTATTGGGTCTTTACCGCCCCCCCCCCACCCCCAAAATAATGCTTCAGAGGTGCCACATAAATGGCCTGACCCTGTACTGGGGTTAAGCTTTGCTCTTAACTCTGTGTACATGTCAAGGAGAAGAAGATAGGGCATGTGAAAAGAAGCATTTAAACGCACTTGTGTAAATTTCATTACCATTATTTCATTACACTTGTTGTTTAAAAGCTTGTTTCTTTCAGTGAAATATTTTATCTCCTTCAACTAATGTTACACATGAGCATTTCCTGATTAGCACATTATGTATTTGATGTGTATTTGATATATGCATATATAATACACACATCTACCTGTTTAATCAAGCTGAAATCCACCCACTGCCGGGATGCAGCCCCACTGCATGTGCTGCTATTGTTCTCCGCTGAGGAGCCCTGCTTTCCCTGCTGGTTGCTGCATCCCTGACCCCTGAGCAGCCACCCACTCACGGCCACCCACTCGGCCCGTTTCGGAGGAGGAGCAGCGCGTTTCTTAATGTGCTTTAGCTGCGTCTCCACTCTCCAGGATGGCCTTCCTCCAGCTGGCCGCCTCTGCGTCTGAGCGCCAATCTGTCTGAGCTCACATCCCAGCCTGTCCCTGTCCATCGCCTGCCTGCATGCCGCCCGCCCGCCCGCCCACCACCTCAGTCTACGTCCATTCGCACCCCGGGGCTGGCTGTCCAGAATCAGCCGGTAACATCAGGTGGGGAGGGGGGGGATCTGTGCCAGGAGGAAGGAACAACCCAGGTTTAGCTGGACAAGGGAGCCCAGACAGGGACAGGGGATGTGAGGGCAATACTGGAGTAACAGGTGAGGAGCATGGGGATGTGAGAGGACACCAGCCTCAAGACCACTAACTCATCCGCAGGGATGGCAGAGGGGTAGCGAAGGTGTAGTGGAGGGAGGTGTGGCAAAGGGATGTGTCAGAGGGAGGTGTTGCAAAGGGAAGTGTAGCAAAAGGAGGTGAAGTGGAGGGAGGTGTAGGAGAGAGAGGTATAGCGGAGGGAGGTGTAGCAGAAGGAGGTGTAGGAGAGGGAGGTATAGCAGAGGGAGGTGTAGCAGAGGGAGGTATAGCGGAGGGAGGTGTAGCAGAAGGAGGTGTAGGAGAGGGAGGTGTAGGAGAGGGAGGTATAGCAGAGGGAGGTGTAGCAGAAGGAGGTGTAGCAGAGGGAGGTGTAGGAGAGGGAGGTGTAGCAGAGGGAGGTGTAGCAGAGGGAGGTGTAGGAGAGGGAGGTATAGCAGAGGGAGGTGTGGCACAGGGAAGAGTAGCAAAGATGCTGCGACCCCAAAGGAGCTGTCCTGTCTCCTCCTAATGAAGTTCGGCTTGAGGCATAATTAACAATCACTTATTCATTAATAACCATGTCCTCACACCTTGTAATGTAAAGGCTATTTGCAGCATCTCACCCTGGAGTTCTTTCTCAGTCACTGGGTATCAGTGGGGTCCTGATCTGCCCAAATATGGTACAGGGGACGTGGGTCTCCACTCAGTTACCACTCGAGATTGATCAAGATATAAAATATACCCCAAAAAATGAAATAGTTGATCCTGCACTCGACCCCAAGCATGGATCTCACATTTATACCTGTGTTTCAGTGTGTCTCATAGAGAACAAGAAGGGAAATGCAAAAACCAAAGAATCCCGATGTACCAGTACTCTCACTTGTACACAGAGGCTGTTTAATGTATAGCCTTTTTTTCCTAGCCCCCCAACCCTGAAAATCTTACTACTGGCACCCCCTGTGCTGCTTAGCCTTATTGATGTAACATCATTTTAGATTCCCTCTTGATTTGTTTCACTTTTACCTCAAAAAAGAGCTCAATTGGCCACTTCTGCCCTCCCAGCCATGTCATCCAAGCCCCCCAGAGACATTAGTCTGCCCCTGCTTGTACAAATGGCAAACAAAAGAATTAATCATTAACAATAAAATTGCTTTATGTTAATTGGGATTTAGTTACATACAATGAAGTCAAAGATCATGTTAGTTCTACATCTATATCTGAACCATATCCACACCTAGCACCATGTCATTGTTTGACATCGACCTTAATGCCAATGTCTTTCATACTGTGTAAAGCACCTGTTCCTTGTGTGAACCTCCCGAAACTCAGGCTTCATTCACACGCGGCGAAGCTCCTCATCTAGACCCGTGTAAAGAAAAGCCACAGAAGGTAAACTCCGCCCACTTGTGCCTCTAGACGATATTCCAATGTTCTTTTCTGGCTCCCGCAATAAAAACTAACCAGGACAGCGAAGTCCCTTTATTTTGCTTCCTCACCCCCGCCCCTCATTTTTATAGATAAATATTTCATGAGCTTAGCAAAGCTTAACCTTTAACGACACATTATCTAAGTTATTGAAGCTGTCTGTCCATATTCCAGAGCCGCTTAGCAAAGCGACACTATGACCTGTAGGGGGATAAATTCACATGCCTTTTGGGACGGGAATGTGGATCTGGACTCTGATGTACAGAGGCACTACATTCTTAGCAGTTCACCATGTTTCCCATGGTGACTGTCAGCAAAGCAGCATATATTCATGGTGACATATAAGGAGTGTCTGATTAGCAGGGGTGATTTTGGATGTTTTAGGATTGGAGGTTTAAGGGGGAACATAATTCGTACAGAGGGGCCAACCATATTATTAGCCAATGATGTGTTTTGAATCGTTGAGTGACAAGGAAGGGGCCAATCAGCTTTCAGCTTTGGTTAGTGTCCCTGTGGCCCCACCTCTTTCTAGACAGCACTGTGAGAGCATGCAAGTGATGGTAAGAAGACAAGCATCAGGTAAATGACCTGCCCCCATTTCTGCCCCCGCAGGCAGTTTGACACGCTGACACGAGCTCCGCGTTTACACTAATTAGTCATCATTCATTTTAATGATCCGGCCATTATCCCAGGCACCTGTGGAATCGGCCATGTTCCCCCCACAATCATTTATTTGTCCGATCCGCCATGAAAGGTCATCTGGAATCGAAATGAGCTTGTTGTCTGCCTGATCTGATCTCACGGGTCCATATCGTTCTGGGGGCGACGTGAGCAGGCGCCTGTCGTGGCAACAACCCTGCGTTGTCCATTGGTTCTGGTCCGCATGCTATTTGCCTGGGACACTGGACACCTGGGGCTTGCTTAACATTATGGCTTCTCCCATTGACCCATTGGATGCAAGCCCCTCCCCCTCTCCACATCTGCTGAACGTAGCTTGAACACAGATCAGTTAAGGGCGGGGGTAATATATAACTCTGTGGAGAGCTGAGGTCAGATCTCCTCCCGCCAGATGTGGAGGTGCATTCTGTCGTTCCCTCTAAATCCGCTTTAACCCCGCCCATGTGTCGCCTCTGGCGGGGCTCCGTGAGCGCTCCAGCTTTTATCCGCTCCCTGGTCGGCCCACGCATTCCCCTGGCCAGTGAGAGAGCATAATGAGCGCCGTAAAAACTGTTGTTGTGCTTGTTTTGTTTTTTTTTGGCAGGAGCTCATCTACAGCGACTCGGCAGTGCTGTGGATTAAAAATACACCCAGAAAGTAAACACCGAGAAAATACAATGCGAAGGCATATGCAGGCATATGGCAGTACCAATTACCAATTACATTTTAATTACATAATGAAATTTATATTAAATCGATATGTATGTCTTGTCCAGGGTGTCCCATGTCCTGCATCTTGTGAGGATCAGAAGGTTGCCAGTTCAAATCTGAGCATTGGTGGAATGATTTCACCAATGGGCCCCTGAGCAAGGTTCTTAACCCCCAATTACTCCAAGGAGCATCTGCTACAAATAAAATGCATATAGCTGTGTAGTCATGTTACAAGAATCCACGGACATTAAAATCTACCTGCCCTGGATATTTACCTGTTCCAATCTGAAGCGCAGGCCTTGCCCTTGGGTGCCTTATAATGACAGAATGCGCCTGCACCCGTCATGTGATCACCAACCCCCACAGAGAGTGAGGAAACAGACGTCTGCAGGTCTGCCCCCCCACCCCACCACCGCCCCGACACACACGCCTCATGGCTCCTGTTCGCACCTTGTCATTCTACAGGAGGGGACGCCATCAGTAATTAGTAACGAAAGGCTGGTAATTACACACGGGAGGGGTGGGAGCAGGGGTATAACCCCCCCCCCCCCAATGCTGCTCGCGTGTGCATCAGAATGTCTGAGTTGCCATTCGTAGATGGTGTAAATAGGGGTGATGGCTTTAGATAAAATGTCAGGGGCCTTTCAAGTCCATTTAATAACAGAACAGTGTTGATGTTCACGTGTGACCTGCGTGTAAATGTCAGTGCGCCATCCGAGTGCCCCTAGCTAACTCCAGTTGGTTGGGGCAAAGGAACAAATTTAGCAAGAAAGCCTCCACCTTTTTACCATGAAACAGGAGTATATACAGGGGCGGGGCCACAGGGACACTTGCCCCAGCTGAAAGCTGATTGGGTTCCTCCTCTGTCACTCACCGATTCAAAACATATCATTGGCTAATGCATTGGTTCCCAATGCATTGGGGATAACAAGATGCAATGCATTGTGGGATAGCAAGATTTTCATCCCCTTGAAACACACACATAAATTGGTCTCCCTCCATCCTCACTACAGACTCCTGAAGGAAACATCTGTAGAACTGTTATTATGGTGTGATATTAAGCTTTAATATGTGGTCTTTAAGGACCCAGATTTAACTGTTGTAAAGGTTGTACTATGAAACATTGCACTTCGAAAATGCCTTTATATGAGCAAAAGCCTTCTATCTAATGCATTTTCCTTCATATTAAAAGAAACAACACCAGTGCATAGAAATTGAATAAAGAAAATTCAAATGTCATCTGAAAAATGTAGACAAGTATCAGACTAGTGAAAACCAACTGGGTTGTGCTTATTTCTGTGTCTGAGATGTTTGTCACCGTTACTTCCACTCCACATGGTTGGTACTGAGGATTTTTTTCTTTCACATCAAATGTGAAACTTATCTATATGTTATGTTTTTTCCTACCTAAAGCCAAGTGTAGCACAGAAATTATGGCAAAACGCTTTACAGACAAAATAGACAAAACTGCATGGTTTCTATTTGTCACATGGATATACGGTTTACACACTTGAAGCCGGTTAGATTATTATTAACTTTAGATTAACATTATTCATTATTCCAATCATGCATGACAGTCAGCTAAATGTTTAAATATTTACAGTCGACCAAATATCTAAAGATGCTACTTCCCACTGGATCCGGTTCAAATTTGTTGCCTCCTGACGTTTTTATCTTGTTTTTATCCCTCGACGAGAGTGTCAGTACATTTTTGGCATCATATATTCATTTGTATTTTATTATCGTCTAGTTTTCACCAAAGAATAATCTTTGCTTACAAATAATTTTCATCATAGTTTTCATCACAGCTTGGGAACCTCTGGGCTAATGATAAGGTTGGCCCCTCTCTATGAATTATAGCCCCTCGTATGCCCCCCACCTTAAAAAATCCTAGAATCACTCCTGCCTCTAAATTAATATTCCCACTGGCTACGGACCAAGAAAACCCCTTATCACAAGAGACCCGACCCGAAGGTATTAGAATTCATGGCAGAACAAGATGGCACGTGAGAAGGTGGCAGAGTCGACAGGTTTGGTTGTGGCATTGTTTGTGTTATTCTGTTACACATCGTCTAAATGGGTGTCTGATGGACTGTGATAATGGATGCTAAAAATAAAGACCCCATCTGTTCATCTATCAAGCTGCGTCCGGGTGCCACATATTAAAGAATCTCTTCTGCTCCTGCAAGCCCAACTTGAAAAGGACATCTATTCATTTCAAAGTTCGCATCACCTACCCCGGGTTGCAGTTCTCAACGGTTAATTCCTCGGAGCATGTCTGCAAGGTTCTCTGTGTTACTTCAGCATCTCAGAGCCCAATAGCTGATAGCGACTCTGCAACTGAGGGCGACCCGAGATCTGTTTTCGACGGTGTTTGGCACCCCAGCTCAATTTCAGGCTCGTGTCGGAAAGACACGGACCTTGCTGTTCAGCCCGTAACCACCATGTCTGAGTATATCGCCTGACACGTCCCTGGTGGCGACTTTTCCTCCGCTGGCATTGTGTTTCTGCAAACTGTCATTTTTTTTCTACAACCCATAATGCTTCCCAAAGGAAAGAGAGAAATGTTCCTGAAGCAAGGAGCTCAATTTAATCTCCATCATTAATATCCACCCAGCCTTCCACTTGCCAGTCGCTTATCGAACACGGGATAACCTGAAGTATATTCCAGGCAACGCAGGACACGAGGCAGGGGACACCCTGGACAGGATGCCAGTCCATTGCAGGGCGCACACTCACACACCGCGGGTGATTTAGAGATGCCAACTGCATGTTTTTAGACTGCGGGAGGAACCCGGAGTACCTGGAGGAAATCCACAAAATCCTGGGGAGAACAGAAAACTGCACAAACACAGGACAGAGGTGGAAATCAGGTCTCCAATCCTGGAGGTGTGAGGCACCACTGATCCTCCATGCCACCCTCAACCATTAATACTGCACCTAAAAATAGAAAGAATATGAAGCAAATGCTAACCAGCTAAATTTTCTAAATATGAGCTCAGGCTGAAAGAGCAGAGCCCAGCATCAGAACATTAAAGGTCCCAAAATCAGCCATGACACTCGATAACCTTCCTATGTAAACTGGAGCATAAATCAATATGAAGTCTTCAGTGGTATCAGTCCAGTGATGGGAGAGAAGGTGCAAGAACTCGATAGAGAAAAACAATATATGTTCACCGTATCCCCCTGATTACCAGGCATTTGTCAAAAGGTCCCAGAAAAGGACGGCCTTGATCTCTCGATCTCAGCAGTATCTGAATGTCAGCAGGGTCACTGCTCGGCCACACCTGGCCTGCGGGGGGAGCCAGTCCAGCTAGCAGCGCCTGTCGACGTCAAGCAGGAGAACCACGGGGCAGGGAGCCAATCCTGAGACTTACCTGACGTGTCAGAAGCAAAAGACAAAGAAGCAAAAAAAACAACACACACAAAACCATAAAGCAAAAACAGCTGCATTTCGAAGGTCGACTCTTTACCCAAATTCCACTGCTCTTCTTTTTTAAGCCCAGCTGGAGTCAAGGCTAAGCCTTTGATCGAAAACGCCACATAGGCAGTATATATTTTTCCCTCCAGTAACTTTGGCTATAATCACAATTTAAACAGCCTCGCTCAGACCATCTCAAGCATGCTAGATATTAATGACACTAACCCGAAGTTAGACAGTACCACTAATGTCCACATTTGTTTTAGCGCTGATGTGCGTACAGTTGTCATAACAGCGTTCCACATGAATAGTTTAATCAATCGGAAAAAAGCAAGTTCTGTGAGAATATGTGGAAAAACACTGCCCTAGCTTCTGTGAACTTTCTAGAGAAGGCTTTTTCAAATGGCGGGGGCCTCTGCAGCTCTTACAGGACCAAGGGAGTTCAGACAAAGAGCATATCAGCAAGACAATGCGCGTGACAGGGGCGGCTGTGCACCGTGCCCACAATCATCGTGCTGAGCTCACTTTCAGGAGGAGCAGAGGGCTCACGCTCACAAAACCACGACAATGGCCCCAGCAATAAGTCATCCCAATTGTTCTGATGACACCTCCAGGGAATAAAAAAGGCTACAAATAATAAAAAAGTCAAGGAAAGTCACACCATGAATGAGAACAAAGACCTCAACTCTTTTTTAGGTAGCCACCAAATTATAATTTTTTGAATAAGATTCTTCATTTCTTTAGAAATCAGAACATTCTTGTAGAACCCAAGAGGTTGTCAGCTGATCTTCTTAGCGGCTCATGTGACATCCTCACCCTTCACTTTTCACCTCTCCTCACTGAAGCAGAGGACTGATGACAGACTGAGATAAAGGGAATAGTTTACCCTAAAGTGCCCTTAATACCGTGGTTTCAGAGCCAAAGGTCACCCAGTGCTTAAATGTGTCCTGATGCATTTGTGCAGGTGGCCATTTACTGAGATGTAAAGAAGCTACTGAGATATCTGGAATGTCTTGATCCAACCTGTTACACTCCTCTTAACAAAAACACCTGACATCACTTCCTAACATCTCTAGTTAAAACCGTTAGAGTAAATAGCAGGTATGCACTAACAGAATGTAATATTTTTCTTTATATGTGATATATATTAATAAGATTTTTTTTGTAAGCAGCTTTTCAGAATAATGACTCTAATCCATCAATCCCTTTTTCTGAAATGCTTACAGGGTCACTGTGGACCTGGAACCTATTTCATGGGAACGGGATAGAAGGACCACCTGGATGGGATACCAGTCCAGGGATTAAGATTAATAATAATAATAATAATAATAATAATAATAATAATAATAATAATAAAAGGTTGAATAGAATCTGTGATTCATAGCTGTGGGGATACATAAAATAAATGACGTAATATATGGCTGAGCTAAGTTACTTATGCATAGCACTGAACAGTAGCACCTGTTTGCTTTTATTAGTAGGATGTGAAATGGATTTGCCTTTTGTCACATGATGCAGGTGTCACAGAAGAGCCACACGGCCTGAGTGGCTGGGGCATTTCTGTTATGTACTGGAGAACCATGGACCGGGGAAGCAAAGGCAGGACTTGAGGTGTCGGAAGAATACGGGGTTTAATCAAAGGAAAGACACGACCGGGAGACAACCACAAAACGAAACATACTTTAACACGGACTTAAATACACAGGACTAATCAACATGACTGGAAACAGCTGGTGACATCGGGATTCCAGACGAGGTAGCGAGGGAGGCGTGGCACACAGGAGGATCGGATGAGCAGGCTATGACAATTTCACTGGCTTCTGTTATTACTCACTGGACGAGGAACAAACGCGGAGGCCCTAGTTGCTTTGAAATTAACGATTCCTGAGTGAAGCAGGAAGGCTCGTCAGGGTTTGACGATAGCTGAACAGTACCCAGACACCCCCTCACCAAAAGACCACAGGGTCCCATGTTGTGAGCGATTCCAAGTGCTCAGTTACCGAGTTTCATCGGCTTAACAAATGAAGCTCTACCTGTAACGAATCACAGCTGCCGTGTTTCAGCACTTGCTCCTCAGACATCTCCTCAGTAAAGTTTCTGCCTCTTTTTTAAGTATATGTAATTTCAGAGGGAAAAAAACTGTTTATCACTGCATCTCGGCAGCGCGATTCTGATATTTTGTTCTGCTTCAGCAAAATACGCAGACAGCTCTGCTCTCAGGCCCACAGTGTATCCCACTCTGCCACGCGCTAATTTATATACCATTTGCATGTAATGACTTCTTTTCTGGCGGGTTTGATTTTCTCTGTCACGCCACGGCTGTGGAAAAAAAAAAATAGTGCCAAGCACAGCAACTGCGCTGAGAAGAAGAGCTGCGGCGCTGCAGGCTCTCTGGCCCCGCATTTCTTGCGAGTGTTGAGGCCGAGGGCTAGGCGATGGTGGGGGGGGGGGGCGAGGGTGATTCAGCGTCTAGCTCTGCAGTTGGACTGTGACCTTCATCATCACTGCAGTGTGCAACAGGCCCTAACTGATCCCTCAGAGCACAGAGAAGAGCGTGCAAAGCTTAGCAGTGCAATTACATCCTTTTAAGTCAGCCTAGTCTGCAGCCTAGCTAAAGAGCCTTAATTAAACACCTTAATTATGTCCTTGAAGGTGGTAAAAGTCACTCTCTTTTTTATGCATTATGTATAGTCCAAAGACATGTAATTAGGTAAACTGGTGTCTAATACATGATTGTTTCGGTATGTGTGTTGTGCATCTGCCTGCATCCTCAGAGGAGCCCTAGCATCCCCCCGCCCCCCCGGGGACTATGACCAGGATCAACACTTGGTAGATTGATGGATGGTTGGATGGATGGATAGTTGGTTGGATGGATGGATGGATGGATGTTCCCATAGTGAGGCTCGCTAAACCAGTCTAGGGGACACCGTGATGAAGTAAAGCTTTATAGTGAGTACAGCTACACTGTTTGTCACACATCCCTCCTTCCTCTCCTTTTTTCAGTCATGCATGCAGATACAGAGGTGAGGGTGAGGCTTGGGGTCTGAACATGGCCAGTCGTTCATCCAGTACCCCTGGAGCACTTTTTGGGAGGCTAAGGGCCTTGGGTCCAGCAGAAAAGTGACTCCTTTGCTGAGCATGGGATTCGAACCAGACACCTTCCGATCACAAGCACAGGGGTCTACCCCAGATGGATAATCACGACATCAGAAATGGCCGTCGGCTGTTTTGTGGCCTCTTGATAAGAGGTGGGGTGGCTTTCTTCAGCACACGGTCCACGCTGGACTCACGGCTGCCCATGTGATATGCTCGATCGCTCCCGGACTGTTCCGGAGGTTCCATTTCACAGGGTGACAGGCGCATGGCTCTTAAACGCCCTTCATTAATTCTCATCTGCCCGGCTGAACACGCCCCCTTAATGGTGACAAATGATCCTGGTCTCGCGTGGATTCACGCCTCGGCCGCCTAGTCCGGTGCCGACGTGCCGGGTGTGATCGAGCACGTTTGCACCACGGTTAAAGCCAGTGATGGCAGCGCACTCCTGGAGCGCCGCTGAGCTGCGGTAAAGGTCAAAGCTGCTCAGATAATGGGCGCCTAATGATACACTGTATGAGCCTAATTAAAAAAAGCTTTTTCATAACCAATTAGGCGTTTTAGATAGACCGAGGAGTGAAACTCTTTATAACACATTAAAGCACAGGTGACTGCAGAAAAAAGATTAACTCTATTTTTTTAACGACAACTGCAGTCCATTCTCGGAACAGCGGAATATAGATATAGATATACCACAGGAGCGATATGCTCCCGTAGCCAACAAGCAGAGAAGTCATACAAAGGTTGTCAGTTCAAATCCCTGAGAGCACACTTAAACTGTAACCTTACTCTCTACCGTAAGTTGTTCTTGATAAAAGTGTCAGAAAATATATATATACACACACAAAAACATATGTGTGCATACACACATACATGAAAATGTGACATATGTAGTTTTTACCAGCGACACAGACAAGTTGCCTTGTATAAATTAACATTCCCTATATGTATACCTATACATATAAACAATTTTATTTTGTCTTTTCTACGTTTTCCATTAACCTTTTATTTTTCCAAAAATGAAAAAAAAAAATCCCAGCTGCTGCCTGCTGTTCCCAGGATGGGCAGCAGTGTGGCCCCCTGTCTTGTGCCTCATGATGGACCCACACAGGAAATGGCGCAGATCATCATCCATGGACCTGAGGAAGACTCATCAGACCACTGGGTCTCCCATCAGGATCTCCACGGGATTCCACCGGCAGCGGTGTCACGTGACACTCCAGTCCCTGGAGACAAAGCATGTGTTCCCTCCGTCAATACGGTGAGTGAGGATATTTTTTTAAAAGGCATTACCTCAGTGTCGTTAACAAAAAGTGGCCCGTTATTGATCTGGATTTTACGCAATGGGGGGTGGGAGTGGATTTGACTGCTTACCGACTCAGACTCGGCCAGCTTGGTTTCCTGGTAGCTGTGGCGCCTGAGCTGAAAGTGAAGGAAAAATTACTGCCACCCCCCGCCCCCCACCGAAGGCCGGCCGCCATTTGCACAGTGAGGAGTAACAGAGGCCCCACCTGGACTGCAATCAAGACTGAGTGACATGTACAAGGGATGTGGGAAACAGGGGAGGACGAGGGAATACATCCCCCTCAATATCGAAAGACCCCCCTCCCCATCCTCAGTACACGAACAGATATCTATTTAGGCCCGAACAATATTACAAAAAAAAATCACATTGCGATATTTTTGGGTTTTGCGTTCGCCATTCATAATGTCGGATTTTGCTATTTAACGCGTTTCTGTCATGATACAAATGAAACCGCAGAGGTTAAATACATAAATTAATCTGACTGGCAGTCTCATGCATAATAATGTCAAGCAAATCATTTTTTTACATGTGGTGCAGCCTGGCGTTCCTTCCAGCTTATGCTGTCAAGAAACTCAACAAATCAGAAAATAATGACTCCTCATAGCCCTGCCCCTACACTTAACGTCCTTTTTCCGTTCTCATCCCTTCCTTTCAGTGCATTCATGCGTGTAGATAAACTTGTGATCGTGGTACTAGCTAGCTACAGAAAAGGAATGAACGTAAAGTGAGTTGCTATTTCTTCTGAAGTGGTAGGTCATTTCACAAGTGACATCTCAACAGAGCAAATATCAAATATCAGAACAAATACCACCAAACAAATAAGCTGTTTTATGTGCAGCTTGGCTATCTGTCTTGCTAGGTAGGGTATTTGACACTTTGGCTAGCACTTCGGCTAACTTAGCTACCATGATGTTAGGTTCTGCTTAGAGGAGGAGCTCGCAAGGGGGTAATGGGTGCAATGGCTGGAGATGACCGTCAGGAATCCCCTCCAGGGGCCCTCCTCCCTTGCTCCGTCTGCGCGCACTGTCAGAGTGGGCAAGGGGAGTGATTTTAGCTCCAACACTGGCCACCCTGCTAGTATGAGGCTAAGTGCACAATGCTATGTTTTTATTTTAAAACACAGACATGTCTCCATTTCGCATTTCATTCACACTCTCCCGGAGTTTTCAGCCCCCAAAAACAGAAACTTTTATAAAGGCTCTGACACGTTGTATACTTCTGACAACTGTATGTGGATGAGTGAAAACAGAGACTTTTGAAGACAGAGACTCTAAAAGCGCTCTGATTGGTTCATACTCATCACGTGGCCCATCCCTGATTTGGTCCCACTAGTTACATTGTGTGACTGGTCACCTGGTCACCCTACACGGATGTAAACAGTATTCCAACATGGCAGATGCAAAGGACCTGCTTTCAGTGGTGCTTCCCCTGTTGCTGACCTGTAAACAGCTAAATAGGGTGTTACACAGATGACTGCTGCATATTTGCACAAACTGAAACTAATCTACTGATCACTGTACTGAGGCGTGCATGTCAAATGTAGGGTAATAGTTTCAGTGGTATGGAAAAACTTTCATAAATGATGTGAAATTAGCTGTGTGGATGGAGATCGTTTTTGATTTTAAACAAAAACATAGCAGTGTGGACACAGCCCAAGTCAATTTTGGAGTTATTTTGAGGTGTGTCAAATTTCCCTGGTGCACTGCAACACAAGATCTTAAGGTTCTCCCACCTGCCAAATCCCACTGTAACTCCTGTGAAACCATTAAGACGAAGAAGAGTATGATCCTTATTTTTCATTATGAATCCGTGTGTTACTGAGTGCAAGGACAAAACATATACCTACGATTGTAGTCCTTTATCTCACAAAATCATTTTATCATATGTATCACTTTTTTGAGTTACATTTAGTTGAGAAACTGCACCCTAAACAGTGTCAATCTTATATTAAATGATGAAATGTTTATTATTTTAAAATCTTTGTTACAGTGCATCTTCACGATATGACTGGGCAAATTCGGCCCCCACAATGTCAAACTCCTTCCGACGCCACCGCTCACCCCTGAAGGTGACAGCAGCGGGAAACGTCTTCAAAACAGACTTTTCCATTTTGAGGCCCCCCCATAGAAACCCTAACCTGGTGCATTGGACTGATTGCTAGTTAGCTTGGTTATTTTTAGTCTAATGTAATGGAAAAACTGTGCTCATGTAATTGTCGGATTATGGTTATACACAAAAATGAAGTACATTTGTCCATAACAACGCTACACGATAAGGGCGTTAGCTTCGGGTTTACACAGGCTGTGTAGCCAGCCCGGACAGGGTCGCGACCTTCCGCGTGGCTGGCTGAACCTGACTCACGGCCCCCGGCACACCGCCCTGATTGCCCGTCATTACCCCCGGTGGCGAGAGGAGCATTGCGGCTATAAAAACCACTGAAATGGAGAATCTCATTTTCGGAGCCCCCAGGGGGTTTTTGCTGGCCCACTTTGTTTCTTGAGGCTGGCAGCACATGGCAGTAGTCAGCCCCAGATGTGTGCAAACAGCCATGAGAAGCAAAAGCAAAACAAAACACACAATTTCCCAAGCGCTGCCTTGTTACCGTGACGCCCGCCACTCTAAACAAATGGCCTACCTTCTCGGCAATATTCTCTCAAATGTCCTTGGCTTAAAAAGCTATTTTAATAACCACGTCAAAACAAGCCCGGCTACCATGCCGACAAAGTCATACCATCACCCTAATGCGCTGTACCCTGTTACACAGAATAGAATCTGATTGGTGGATCGATAAAATAAAGGCATGCCAACGTCTGCCACAAACTTAAGGGAAGAATAAATGTACCAAAAAGAGCAAAGCTTTAATTATAATTGTACAGCTAGTCGGCTTCTCCACCGTCACCTCTGCCGGCTTCATTAGCCTGCGCGATAGAAGAATCAGGCTCCTCTGAAGGTGACTATCTCCTCCTTTCATCTCACCATCTGTTTTCATCAGCATTTTCTCCTGGCCACGAGTCTCCACGAGCCAGAGCTCCAACTGGGGATGATGTCCATGGCGATTAGACTGCAGTGCTCTGTGCTCAAACTGTGTTATTAGCTCGGACGATACACTGACCGCTGCCTCTCTGCGTCAGATTGGCCCAGGCCAGTCCAAACAGTTGGGGAATGATCCATCTCACAGCTCTCTAACACATAGGTGAGAGGGTTCATGCCTGATGATTGACTAGAAACAGTCAACGGGGTCAAGGTCACATGGAGGATGAAGCCTTGCCTTGCGACTCCATCTGTAATGGGCTGGCAACCCCGATTACTCGACCCATCCTGCGCCCAGTCTAATGGTGCCAAGACCCCGAGTGTCTCTATCAAACGAGGTCTAATGCATCCGCGCTAATGCTTTAAAAGGCCGGAGAAGCTATACGCCTCAATGCAGTCACCCCCGTTAGTGTAGCGGTGAGCTTTCCAAGCCGTGGTTCATATAGAAATGAGCCACGCGGCTCTGTCTCAGCGGAATTCCGCTGACTAAGCCTGGCTGGGATTCCGTAAGCCTTCCAGAGCCGCTCTCGGAATACTGGCTAATGTAATTACAGCACAAAAGGATCGCAACCTGAAATCTGGGCTCCCTCTCACTTTGCAGCTTGGTCACACCTACGCCAACGGAGGGTGAGGCCCACCACACACGATTATTATTATTATTATTCACATTATTATTATTATTATTCGGCTGGCGACGATTTACAGGCAAACCCCTCCCCCACTCGACATCTGCGATTTTTAACCGCTGGTGACCGATCGATTAGTGGTCACAGGGCGAAATACTGCCCAGGCAGAGGCAAGCGACACGGGAACAGCCATATTTCCCGGGAACTTCACAGCACGGACAATGAGAAGCTTGACAAAGGACCGCGGGCACAAAAGCTGGGGCTAGCCCCTCCGAGAGCCCTAAAGCAAACAAATCAATCGGAATAATGAATTTGTTTATGGAGCGAGCAGGCCTGGCGCCTCCATGCCTGTATATTTACAACACGGAAATTAAAAAAGCAGAAATAAAAGAAGCTAGCAGAAAATGGTCGAGCTGGCCTTTGTTCCCAGGGTATTATGGACAGTGGGCAGAAGGATTCGAAGGTAACAATTGGCATTGGCAAGAGCTATAAAATCCCCTCCAACGCTAATCACCTGAATAAATGAGATGGATATTGATTAGTTTGTATTAGCTTTTTTAGTAGCTGAAAGCCATTGATCCCTGACTTGGAGAAAGGCAGGACAGGTCAGTTTCGATTAGGAGATCACAGGTGGCTGGTTATTCAAAGCTTGCCCTCCGTACGCTGCCTTTTTAACTAACTTCTCTGGGCCTCTGGAGCCACGGACGTCCGTCACCAAAGAGGACCGTGAATCCGGGAAAAACCGTGACCACCTGTTATGAGTGCGTTTGCTCGCGCCTTAGCCGAGAGCAGGTTTAGCATGCTGAGCGGACGGCCGTTTGCTTAGGCTGGCGATTTCTCACATGGGGGACATGCCCAGAAACTGGGCCAAGCCCTTCTGATGGAAAAGGGGATTTTGAAATAGTTAGCCCTTGTATGGCCTTGGCAGCTTGGTCCGTGGTGGGCATTCGGACTGCAGCTGCTCATTTTATTTTTTGTGTTAGACACCAAAGTAGAGGGATTTACTTACAGTTGCCTAGCCAACCAATTTATCCAGAGAACCTCTTCACTCCAGCTGGGTGTTTCACTGGAGTAATTCAGGCTAAGTACCTGGCTCAAAGGTTGAACAGCATTGCCAATCCTAGATCTTCAGGTTATTAACAGACTTCCCTTTACCTGCACCCACAGGCCCAGCCTCTGTGCTTTAGATTTCGGTTGAGGATGATTCCTTGTGTCATTGGTGTTGAACATAAAATTTCTACACAACCCCCCATAATAAGAATCCCCATCGTTTGTCCTAATGCCAAGAACAATTCATTTCATCCTGGTCCTGCTGAATTGGCACAAAATTTGCAGCCTAAACTTATTATTCAATATTTATTTGCACGACTTCATTATATCATCTGGAGCATTACTGCCGCTGTGATTTCATCAACAGCCCCTGCTTCTTCCAAATTTCCACCTCAAATAGCACAAATAATAAATGAAAATCACCGCCGGGAGAGAACGACTCATCCGTACTTGGATCCTTCCAGTAGAACATCCCGGAACACACAGTTCAACCTGATACCGCGAGCCTCCGCAGTCGAAACCATAAACAGAAAGAGCGTGAAATTAACCCCAGAGGTCGTCCTTGAATGAGAGAACAAGATACAGGACAAACTGGCACCTTTGGCTGTGGTGAGGCAATATGCCTCGAACACACACGTTAAAGCCAACAATATGTGTCCAGCCTGTTCCAGACCTCTTCTTAGACAGTTTAAATGGACAGGAAGGGATTTTTTGATCATGTTCCAGAATGTTCATCAGATTACCAATGCTGCAAAAACCAGGCAGTCTTCACTTAATTAGCTTGGCTCTCTAACTATCCCAGCTATCTGCATTCATTGGTCAGTGCTCCTCAGATATAAATGCTTTTATAGTGTGTCTGTTTCTCTTGTGTTGTTGTTCCTTATCATTACCCCTAAACATTTTCTAAATATGCACTCCGGGGCTCATTAGCCCTCCTACAAGTCAAAAGGACACCTACCGGTTCCCCAGCCATTACCAGGAGTCATTGGACAAAGATCCATAGATGAGTGAACCCAGGGAGGGAAAGGACAACATTAGCATTATTGCTATACAGCCATTGGTTCAATACACCAATTACAGCCAATTAAATCTCCCTTTTTTCCCATAAAAGGTAACATATGTGAAGCCGAACTGACTGTAACTTGTTAATTAAAAACCAAAAAAAAAAAAAACCAAAGTATTGAATTATTCATAGGATATTTCAAAGGGTCGCACCTCATTCCATATGTCACAACGAGCTCACTGTAACATCACATGCCGTTCCTCGTTAGGAGAAAGGATGCGGCTAAAGGCTGATTTTGCGTTTGGGGAAGGGAATTAATATTATGGTAACGCAGAGGGCAGACGAGGGTGACGACTGTGTCTGTTGTTGATGAACATAGTGGCGGAACACAAACAGCCATAAGCCAGGAGCGGTCGTATCGGACAGGCCTCGAACGCAGCAGATGGCCAGCGCATGCATGACTTACCAGATCATCTCCTCAACTGTAATTAATTTCTTCCTCTGATTGGCGCAGAATTAAATGCCGTCACCGGCCTGGTAATGACCACATCGGAGCCAACCAATTTGCCAATTTGACAATGTCAAGACCACGCCCTCCGCTGGACGTGAGCCAAACGAGAGCCTCCTCCTCTGTACCCCGTGGCCCCGGAAGAATTTTCTGTTTTTCTATTAAACGAGACGCCTTTTCGTGAGAGTTGCTCTGATGGCGTTCAGAAGGGACACGGGGTAGCCGACACACGTGCCTGTAAGTGGGACAAAATAAAATCCTTGATATGAGGCAGATACAGGCTACTTCTGAAGTAGAGTGTTTCTGTGAGCCCTGGAGAGGCATACAGAGACTATAATAACTAAAACGGGATGTGGAATCAGGGGTACTGGCCAAAGCAGACTATTATACCACACAGGTTATACTGTATATACACATTTTTGTGTTTCATTTGGGGGAAAAGCTCGAGAAGTTTTACTGCCTTTATGCTTGTCTGGAGTACCACAGAAAGTCCAACCTTGAGAACTTCATAAGGGAAGCACCATTTTTTGCGTGCCAATTCAGGATTAATGTGAAGGGGTTTACCTATTAATGTGTTCAATACTTTATTCCTTAGGTACCTTAGTTAAGTTTTGTGCTTTCTTTGTAAATAGGTACTTCTGCAGGTTGCAGGGGTTGTTGAGTTGCTTCTTTTAGATGCTTAGCAATATGGATGCAAGATAATTGTAGGACCACACATGAAGAGTCCTTCACCTGTATATGAATGGAATCATTATGTTCAGATTAGATGACCCTGCAGATTCCCAACTCATTCTGCTTTTTGTGTGTACAACCTCAGACAGCAGTGGCTGGGTCCTTGTTCTGGAAAAGCCAATAACACTGCATTGGCAGAGCAAACATTCTTCTCCATTTTTATATCCAGTTGCCGCAACAGACACTGTATATTCCACAGTAACCCTTGTATCTATGGATACAGACATGAAGCCGCTTACCTTTTTCACACACAAAGAAAAAAAAACGATCGAATAATGTGTATGTAGGTGTTATATTTGCGTGGCAATTGCTGCTCAGCATCAGAATTCTAATCAGTTTCCTTGCTGTCAATCAAGCCCACATTACTCGCGTCTGCGTCCTTACTGAGATGCCGTCTCCAGCCTCAAAAATTAACCAGGAATGTACAAAGCTTTCAGACAGCGCACTCCTGGGTTTAATAGGTACAGCAACATGTAAACAAATGAATAGCTCCTGGCCAGCACTCACTCTTAAAGAGAGAAAGGCAACTTCTACAGCAGTCAGTGTAACGGGTTTTTTGTGGAAATGACATTTCGGTAAGAACTCGATCCAATTTGAAAAAAAAAATAGGGGAAGGTGTGAGACAGAGTGACAGGGTTTACAATGACCTTTTCAGGGGAGAGATGGATTTGAAACAGCAAATGAATTACTTGCTATTTAAAAACAAACACAGCATAACCAAATTGATTGTGTATTTCACATTTGCTGCTGCGGATGCATTAAATATTAATGCTGAGCAATCACACTGTATAATCCCTTGATGATACAGAAGTAATGCTGAATCTTGGGGATTAAATCCTCTCTTGTCAATGAGCACGTGACCCAAGGGAGGGACTGTAGAAGCATGAACCGGCAACAGGACGCTAGCAGATATGATTTCGGGTCCAAAGGAAAGTCACAGACATTCCCTATAGAAGCAAGAGTATTTTGCTGTTATCAATGGACATTAACCATATATTGACATTTACATTAATTTATTTAGCATTTTTTTGTGCAAGTGATGTACAATTGCATCATAAGCATATAGCTATGAGGGAGCCAACTTAGGTTTTTGGAGGGCAGCGTGTGACTCAGTGAGTTAGGCTTTTGTGCCTGTGGCTGGAATTGCCAAATTTTGAATCCCATCCTCTGCAGAATTGTCATATTGCTGTTAGGCCCCTGAGCAACTTAACCTTCAGGAATGCAGAGTAAATGGTTGACCTTGCACTCTGACCTCAAGCTTCACTCTCACCTCTGTGAATAGCAAGAAAGGATATGTGGAAAAACACATTCCAATCTACCTGTACTCATACTTGTACAAATGACAAATAAAGCATCATTTCATTTAGATACTGTCACAGACCAGCCTGGAGGAGTCCCGTTGACATCACAACAACCAGGCCTTTCAGGGAAACCCCATCACTCGGGGATGCCCCGTTCTGCCTGCACCTTAGTTCACCAGTAGATTTTATTTACGGCCACACCCCTTCCCATCTGTGTCCAGTTTTGCTCTAATTAGCCCCTTGACTTCAGTGCATCTGGCACATCTGCCAGACTCAAGATCTTCTTGGTTTACTGAGAATTCGAGTATTATCCCTAGTGATTTCTGTCCTGTCTGCCCGGTCTCTGTCTGATTCTGGTTTTGCCTCTGGTTTTACACTCTCTGGCTTGGGCGTGGACAGTTGGCCTTGATTAGTGCTTCCCAGTGCTTCCCCAATAAACTCCATTTCCTTGAATCTGATCCATGTGTGTGTTCTACTTAACATGCTTACTGTGAGTAGAAGTGCTGCTCGCCTGAGCTTCCAGAGACAGCAATAAGTGCAAGTTAGCACTTTGCAAGTTAGCACACTGTAAGAGCTAAACGAAAAACTGATAGAACCTAACATTAGAAAAGCTAAAATCAGAACATGAGTCCCTGGTTCCTATAACACAAGTGCATAATAGAAGGGGCCCCCAGTGCTGTCAAGCGAGATCATAATAACAGAATAGTCAAGAAAGAAATCAGGTGAGAGTCAGTGGTAGAAGGAGTTAGCTGAGCTGATTCTGAAAAAAAGGGTCTCAAGACATTTCTTAAGGTTCCATTAATGATTAAGGTTTCTTTAAGGCTTCACCCACTGACCAGATATAGATGAGTAACCACACATGAGAAGTGTCTAGAATGAGAAATGTCATCATGTGGGATCACCAGGTAATGATGGCTGGCTGACTGTAGAGGGCAAGATGGAACATGGGAGCCGAGGAGTGATGATGTAAGTAGGTGGCGTTTCCATTAACGGCCCCAAAAGCAAACACCAGTGACTTGGGCACTTATAGAGAGGCAATGAAGAGAGACAAGGAGATGTGAGAGCATGTCAGCTGATGGAATACCTGATGTGGTGCTCCATTTCGAATCATCTGCAGTGGTTTCACAGCACATAGTAGCAGGCCTATCAGTAAAGACTTACAGTAATCTCTGTGTGACATGACAAGTGCCTGGACAAGTTGAGCTGCATATACTGATAGATGAGGTCTGATGTTCCTTATGTTATGGAAAGACCATGTACAAGTTCAGGAAAGAACTCCAATAGGTTCCACAAAAAATATCATTACTATTAATACCACTAAGTTCCTTACAGACATTAATGGAGACTACACCGATGATCCAAGCTGTACAGAGATGTCAAGTTGACTGGGAATACAAAGAGGTTCCACTGGAGAGGACAATTCCGCATGTACTGTAGACTGTCATGGCATCGGAGCATCCAGAAATTCAAGCTATGACTCTGATATCCTCTGAAGAGAAAGTCAGGTAGAGTTGCATGTCATGCATGTAATAATGGTAGGAGTGACTGTATGATTAGAGGTGATGTACAAGGAGAAGAGGAAGGCACCAAGAACTGAACCTTGAAGCACAAAAATTGTTAGATGATGTCACATAGACACCTCTGCTCCCCAAGATAATTGGACAAATCTACCTAATAGATAACAGTCAAACCATCTAAGAGTAGTCTCTGTTATGCCAAGTTGAGAGAGGGTGGACAAACGGATCTGGCGGCAGACAGGTCCAGCAGCATGAGAACAGATGACTGAGATGCAGCTCTTATAGATCACAGGGCCTCCACTACAGCCTGGAGCGCGGTCTCTGTGGAGTTTGTTGCTTTGAAGCAGAACTGATGAGGATCCAGAAAGTTATTCTGTGTGAAAGACTGTGAAACTTGATTGAGAACAGCGCGATCAAGAGGTTCAGACAGAAATGAGAGGAGAAGGACTGGTCTGTAGTTTTCCAATTGTGATAAATCGGGGGTGTTTTTTTAAGCTGGGGAGTTACTCAAGCCTGATTAAATGTAGTGGGGGAATGTCATGAGTGATGTGTTGATGGTGTGAGTAAGTATGGAGTAAAGGTGGGAGAGGTAGCTTGAAGGAGATGCGAGGGGATATATATGGTCCAAGGGGTAGGGGGTAGGTTTTTTTAGTAAGCAGGAGCTTGGAGACATCAAAGTTACTGAGCGTGGCAAATGTAGGGAGTGCTGGACTGTGTATGGAGGAGGAATGTCTGGGATAGCGCTTACAGGGGCAATTCTAGGTTTTTAAGGCGGGGGGCACAAGAGGAACCATAACTCACACAGAGGGGTCAACCTTGTCATTAGCCCATGATATGTTTCGAATCAGTGATTGACAGGGGAGGGGTCACTCCAGGGGCCAATCAGCTTTCTGCTGGGGCCTGTGCCTCTGTGGCCCCGCCTCTGAGTGGATACAATCTAAAAAGACAGAAATCTATTGTTAAAAGACTATCGTAAGCCCAGAAAGGTCAAGATTTTAACAACTCTGAGCTATTAGTTAAGTTCTCCCCAAACGAGCTTGATGGGCCAAATGGCCTCCTCTCGTTT
>JAODJU010000035.1:8377994-8423795 GCA_026776725.1 Gnathonemus echidnorhynchus | reverse complement strand
TAGTTTTACACCAACACGAGGATAATCTAAACATCATTTTCTTTGCCTGCCTAAGACTTTTGCACAGTACTGTACATGTCCCATTTTTGGGTGGCGCAGGGGTTAGCACTACTGCCTCACACCTATAGGACCAGGGTCCGAGGTTCTGCCGTGGCTCCATCTGTGGAGTTTGCATGTTCTCCTCGTGTCATTGTGGGGTTTCCTCTGGGTTCTCCGGTTTCCCCCCACAGTCCAAAAACATGAGGAGATTCATTGGAGTTGCCAAATTGCCTGTAGGTGTGAGTATACCCTGTGATGGGTTGGCACCCCATCCAGGGTTGTTCCCTGCCTTGCGCAAACCCATCACAGGGCACAACATTCATTCCCACACCTATGGGCAAAATTGGATAACTCCAAATAGTTGCAGCATGTTTTGGGACCATGGGGGGAAATCAGAGTACCTGGAGGAAACCCCACAATGACATGGGGAGAACACACAAACTCCACACACATGGAACCTTGGTGGAGACTCAGTCCCAGGTCCCAGAGGTACGAGGCAACAGTCCTAACCACTGTACCACCATGCCTCCCCTATAATGCAGCTTGTTTTCCTTAAATATATATTTAGGTGAGAGCGGAGCTTGGATTCCATGCGTAGGGTCAGCCATTCATCCAGCGCACCTGGAGTATTTTTAACGGGGTTAAGGACCTTGTTTAAGGGTCCAGTGGAGATGTAGCTTTTCTGCCAAACACAGGAATCAGACTGGCGACCTTCCGATCACAGCGCCCCCCCCCAGAGAGCAACCATATTCCCATTCAACTATCACTATCACTATAATAAGATACCTTGAGGTGGATTTTTACCGTCACTCTTCAGTGGTGGGATGGGAGCCTCATAAGCGAGTCGTGACCTCTCTGCAGTCTGCACGAGGGGTGGGGGGGGGGGGTCGCAATCTGACTGCTTCGCGTGCCAGCGTCCCTGTGAAAACCTGAGTCACAGGGCAGCGGGTAATCAATCCCCTTATAGAAGCCCCCCCGCGTCCTAAATCAAATTCTGCTCCAACACTTTACTGCTAAGCCATTTTAGATTGTGTTATTCCCCCCCCCCCCCATCAACGTGGCTTTGTAATGCTCAGCTACGAGAGTGTGCTGTCTCCACAGTGGCTTCCTTGGCCAGCCCCTGTCCACGCCTCGTTAAGGGCTCATTCACTGAGGCCTCCCCTAAGCTGCCTATTGGCCCTGACGATCTTGTGATTTATTGAGGGATCCTTCCAAAAGACTCCATCACCGTCCTTCCATTGACATTATCAAGTGGCTTTATTTTTTCAACGCCCTCACTTTCATCTTGCAAGTCCGCTACCATCGTCCGGGTGGGATTTTCCTGGTTACACCATTTATCTGGAAATTGTTTTAGAGAAATGAAATAGAGGCGGCGGATAATGATAAAATAGAAAAAGTAGCTGCAAACAGCATTGCCGCTGACCTGTATTTAAAGTGCATTTCAGGGTTGCAGTTCCACATGGTAGCACATACACAGGAGCTCCAGGTGGAGGTCAGTGAGTCTTACAGCTGTCATCTGTAGCAGGTACAGAGGAGAGATCAGAACGTGGGTCTCTGGGTTTCACGCAGCATCTTAATAACTTTTAATAACCTTGAGGACTTTCACTAGGATGTGACAGCTACGTGGCAGGACGCTGACTTAGGAACGAGAGCAGCTGCAGCTTAGAAAATGTCCATAGTCCAAAATGGCCAACTGACCAACCGTGGAAATGGATGCATTTCACATTCACAGCACATTCATTTGCTCATTGTAAAACACACTGTGCAATACTATTTACTTTTAGATTTGTTATCTATCTATCTATCTATCTATCTATCTATCTATCTATCTATCTATCTATCTATCTATCTATCTATCTATCTATCTTTAAAATCCACTAGCACATCCCTGTGGCATGGCAGATCAAATGTGTGTGTGTGTCTGTGTGTGTGTGACGTTTCCATTTTCTCCTTCCACTTGCATGACCTTCAGTCTTCAGGCCCAACAGTGAAGGCAAGAGCTGCTACATGTGTAGCATTGCTTTTTTAGGCTGAGGCATTTAGCTGAATGCAGGCCGTTTCTGCTTCTAGAAGCATCCTGACCATCGCTCGCAGGGTGGCCACTGTCATTTGCAGGGTGATTCACATCCCGTGGAACGGTGTGGGACGGGCCTACCTATATTTTTCTGCAAGGTGCGGAATAAGCAGGACTTCACAGCTGTCTGGCTTGGCCACATGTTCCGGAAAGTCCACTGATCCTGCGGCGTCTATCCTGCAATGAGGCCGGGTTACGCATTACTCCTTCCCCCTTGGAAGAGTACCTGTTCACCAAGTCCAGTACCAGAATAGCATGGAACTAGTTTCCGAAGAGACTCCGTTTCAGGGATCTCAGGAATCGCGCTGAAGTCAACACCTTGGGCCTTCTACAAAAAAAAAAAAAAACATTTGTGAGCAGGCATCGTCGAGGGCACCTAAACATTTAGGCATCTAATGGCTGCCAGGTCTTTTTAACATCTCCATGAAAGAAGAAATAACAGCCTGGGAGCAGAAATATTATTCACTAAATCACACGTGAGGTTTGCTACCATATTAATTTCCCTTTCGTTGCAAACAGTGAAACAGCTTGGCTTTGTAATTGCTGTTGCACGAGGAAAAGGTCAACACCCGACGGTTTAAAGGAGATTAATGAGAATTTCAACTTGCTGTAACATTTACTGTGTATATAAAATATGTTTTACTGCATTCAAAATGTCTCTGTCCATAAAAAAGGGACAGAGGCATAAATCTGATCAATGTGAAAGTAAGATTATATTCCAACTGTTAATATTGATTTTAAACACAAACTGAGCCACATTCATTGGTGTGAAGGATCCCGTCTGTTCAAACGACTAAGGTCACACCTCCAAATCGAGGAGAAAAAGATGCTGTAAATACTGATGAACCTGCTTATGTTTTTACTGACCTTTTTATGTACTTTGACATTCCAGCCATCCCATAATTAAAATCATATACACTGTAAAATCTTAAATCTTGTTAAAGACTGGGTGTCACATTTCTTTTAAAAGATCACACCCTGAGCATCCAGACCAGGTGGGAGTCCTTCCTATATGTGTGTGTCACTCTCTGGTAATTGTTAAATGATCTCTTATAAAGTTTAAACAAGCCTGCCAATTCCCCTGGGGGGGTATGCGTGGCAGGAATGGAATTAGACACATCCCCATGCCTGGCGTCACTCGATCAATGCAGCACCAGGGTTTTATGGCCCCACAATGCATTTTAAAATGGGGGTGGGTGACCAGCTTAAGCGGGCAGTCTCATTGCTGCTCGGATAATGGAGGGGATCACAGGCACCCAGACTATGTAAACCATCGGGGGGTGGGTGGCCGAATCCAGAAGCTGTGGGGTTATTTACACTCTGATCTGGAGTCTGACCAGCGCCACATTCCCACGTCATAAAACCAAAAATATCCCAGTGAAGAAAGGCCGAGATATCGTAGGGGAGCGGACTGAAGAGATCCATCTCTGTTTAAGCCCAATGCTGTTTACCTGCAGGATATGATTGGTGCCTCAGCCGCTAAGCCCCTTCGACCTGAAACGAAAGAGGTACAGTGTGACCCCTGCCACACTGTCAGAAACAAAGGGAGGCTGAGGGCAGGACCGGTGAAACAAAGGAGTCAGTGGGGGCTCGCCACCCCCTCGATTACACCATAAATCATGTTCGAGGAAAACGGGAAAAAAAATGTGTCGTGTTTTTTCTAGGATGTGGGGAGAGGTGGTTTTTTTCTGCCGCATGCATTGCCAACTGGCATTACCTTTTCCCCCCCCCCCCCCCGGTAGGACTTATTTCTGAGATTTATAACACTTGGGATCCAACAAACAGCCACCACAAACACCGTTTGCGGAATGTGAAAAATAAGAAGCTTAGGGCGAGAAATGGGAACTCGGAGCCACAGTGACGGAAATTCACAACAAACGTAACATTCAGCCAACACATATTCATCCCGGACGCCAGGAAGCAAAGCATCCTGGATGGATTCATGAAGCTTTCCTTTGGTTTCTGCAGAACCTCTCATTTTTCTGAAGAAATTACAAGCTTTAAAATCACAGGCTAATGTGTAAAACTATCATGCAAAGAATAACAAGCAAATTAATTAAAAGGCAAAATTACAGCCCAGTTTCTCAGTCACATTTCCCAAAAAACTTGATTACACTTGTGTCAGACTTGTGATAATTTTTGCAAAAAAAAAAAAAAGAAAACGAAAAAAACTATTGGAATGTAAAGATCATGGCTGTAAATTATGGGGGGAAGAGGAGGTTGTAGCCCCCCAAATAATCAAAACCAGTCAAAATAATACAAACTCCAAAATTGGTGGAGACCCCCTCCCCAATACTCACCCCAAAGTTATGCCCTTGTTGAAGACTGATGTCCATCTTATTCTCTTATCCTGGTCAGGGTCATGGAGAGGGGTCCATCACTGGGCAAATACACTGGCATAGTGTTTCTCAACCCAGTCCTCAGAGACCCCCAGATAGTCCACATTTTTGCTCCCTCCCAGTTCCCAGCACACCTGCACTAGGTATTCGGTGATCAGGATTATTTGGTTTGTTCATGATTGTTAGGTTCAGGTGCACTGGAAGCTCAGAGGGAGCAAAAATGTGGGGTCCCCAAGGACCGTGTTGGAAAACTGCACTAACATTCATAACCAATAGTAACTTAGAGCTACCAATTAGCCTCACTGCATGTCTTAAGACTTAAGCTCTGAGGAAGCAATCGTGACATGAGGAGAACACGCCATCTCCACACACACAGGACGGAGGCAGGAATCAAACCCCCAGCCATGGAGGAGAGAGGCCACAGCGCCCCCTGCTGGACCACTGTGCCACCCATGAACTTGCATTATCTCATTACTTTTTCATTTTCATGGGAAAACAATCCACAGGGGGTGCAGGCCGGAATGTGATGGGACAATCGGCATCATTTCGTTCATCCCGAGGCCCGGCACAAGGATCAGATGGATCAGCCAGAACGGGACGAGGAACCTCTAACGGAAAGAGTCAGGTCAGACCACACAATAAACCCTGGGATTCTTATTATTTCTGGAGACACTGGATAATACTGGGGGTCGGGGGGTTAATTCAGCTTCCTCGCTTCCCTACCTCCCCTCTAAATCACACCAGGAGAACAGAGGTAAAAACAAAAGGCGCATTATTCCTCAGCCACATCCACGCCGTTGCGATTCCACCATCAGGGAGGTGGGTCTGAGGTGGCGTCTGATGATGGATGCACTGCGTGGGAGGTTCCAGGTGGATAAATTATGCAAACTATGAACTGCAGGCCTTCCATACAGAGTTTTGACAAACTGACAGGGTTTGCATTAATGTAAATCCTAAATGTGAACGAGAGTGGCAAATTTTAACTAGGAACGTTAAAATAGGGGATGAGTCAAAATGATGCATTTTAGATGCAAATATCAGGTAAAGTGAGCACTTTTCTTGGTCAGGCATCTTGATAAAAATTGTGTTCCGTGCACAGGAACCCACAAAACCCCTTCTGCCCATCTCGCCACGTCGCCATGGCGACGCAATAGCAACGGCACCATGGGAAACATCCGTGAATCCACTGTATTTAAAGGCCGTTACCAGCAACATTTGTTCTGCTTTTGAGATTTTGCAAGTCCATGCCTGTGAAGCTTAGCCACTGACCTCCATCCTAAAAATACCCCACCCCCAAGAGCACGCAGACAAAGGTATTTATCTGAATGCTGTTGTTTTAGGAGACAGGAATGAGACAACCTTCACACCATAAGTTTTAAATAAACTTAAAATCAGTTCAGTTAGAATCAAATAATATCTAACTTACTTCCAGGTTTCGTCCCAAAAGTGAGGACATCAAGGACGTATCTCGCTCAATATAGGAAAGAGGTCAAATATACTGTATAACAAAAGATAACAATATTACACACAAACTAAATCTCTATAGCAGCAGTGCAATCTGTTTGTTTTGTTTCTTGTCCACTAACATCTATTATGTCTTCTTTGGATGTCTCTCGATAAATTCTATTAAAGCTGTTAGGGGACATAAGTACAGTCAGATGTTACTCGATAGGACATAAGTTGATGGATGATTGTATATAACCAACAGTGCATCTAACACTGTTTACTACAGGAACTAACAAAGGTCACGATGGCTAAAATATTTATTTTCTATAAAATGTCTAGGATGGTCTCACCAGTTAAAACCAACATGGCCCCTTCGTGGGAGCCCAGGTGCTGTCAGAATTGCGCTGACAAGCAAAAAGCTGCAGAAATGCAGTGACCTCATGTCCACCCATCAGTCACATGCTTCCAGCACAGCAACACGGTGAGCTCGGTCCAGGACTTGCACAGCATGACCCTCGCATGGCACACTGACAGACACTGACACCAAGCCACCAGTCTTTGGACTGGAGGAGCTTCTCTGGAGCACATGAAGGGGACCCACACAAGTCCAGGGAGGATGGTAAAAAAAAAAAAACACATACACATACATGCAGGCAGAGCCGAGCCAGGAAGCTGTCCCACATCCCTGGATGTGTGAGGTCACAACACCACCCGCTGTCCGCGGCGCCACCTGTGACCTTGAGCTCTTAGCTTCATATGCACAAACCTAAGAACCTCCCAATATGTCATGACAGGTCGCACCACTACTTTCTTACTGGCAGATACAAATGCAGAGTGCTCACTGAGAAAGCCAATGACTCTATTCTGTTAAAAAATGTAACGAATCATGGCTGACTGCTTTTATCAAGTGTGATATTCGCATAAAATTACTGATTTTGTAAAAATGATGGCGAAATCCAGATAATACCCGGATCCTAAGGACCATGGGGTAGGCAGAGACTGCCCACGGAGTAGGCAGAGACTGTCCACGTGGCAGGCAGAGACTGTCCAAGTCACGCACTTTCAGTTCCCAGATTATTATGTATAAATAAGTGATTATTCTGGGTGTTCCTTTCCTAGTGTGGAGATCTTGTTCCAGAATGGTGGACGTTTGTACCGCGAGGGAAAAGAGGGGCAATAAAAAGAGAGGGATAAAGAACAGGAGCAATAAAAAGAAAAAAAAAATGCAATAAAATATTACCACAGCAAACAGGCCCCATTACTGTAAATCTTTTAGTTTTCCTAAGGTAATGGAAATAATAAAATGGAGATGTGAGTATCATTTATGAATCATTAACCATTACAAAGCAGAACAGCCTTTTCATATGTCATAGCAAGTCTGCAGTATCCAACAGTGGTTTATTATGGGATTGTGTTTTTTCTAGTAATTACTGGACCTTCATAATATTGCATTTACATCCATATATCCATTCATCGATCTTTCAACTGCTTAACCAGTAGAGGGTCACAGAGAGCCTGAAACAGAATATATAAGCAAAATATATAAGCATAGAGAATGGAATAAAGTAATGTTTCCCTCCAATCAGCACGCCCAGCAGCCACATCCAACCAGACCACAGCCTACCTCACCTGAATACTAGAGACACCAACACATCCCACAATAAGTCTTAATTGATGAATTAGACAATAACTGACAGTTACCAAGCTTGGCCCTCAATGGACTTTCTTTAGTCTTTGGACTGATTAGTGATGATTCTCAAAATAGTCCCTGTCTTCAGACCCTGCTTACAGATTGTGACTTGGATTAGGATGTCTGTGTTACTCTAGATCATTTTTAACCTGTGCTTGTCCCCAGACCAACTTTCTTGGATCACATTTGGTCCCCGTTGTCCTAGATCTCATTTCTTTAAACTGCAAGTCTCCACTGGTACCTCTGATTGTAATCTTTACAAAAAACCTTTCTTCATCTTCCAAAGTTCCAATTATTTTAAGATTCTTATTCTACAGTGCAGAGAGTAAATAATGATTTAGATATGTTCTACAATTCTAACCCATAAAACGAATTAATGGAGTATTAGTGATAACATTGGATGCATATTCTTCGTAGTATATAAAAATTTCCAGGCTATGACGGACACTTCATCCTTCCATAATATTTTTCACTTTTTCATTTCAGACCTGTTTCTTTAAATCTTATAAATCCTTCCGTACATTGTTGGCGAATCAGAAGGCAGCATCCTGCTACTTCACGGTGTTAATCTTGACATTACCTCATGGCAGATTCTCCGTTTATGGCGCATGCTACGGGAAGCTGTTTAACGGGGCCTTTTTCATTTTCTAAAGAGTTGTAAGTAGAATGGCCTTGAGCCAGGAATAGGTGTGGGTCCATCATGCAAAGCTGATATGTCACGGGGAAGAGGAAAAGAAAAACGAGTGACAGATAACGTGAACCGAAAAGATGGAACTGACACTGCTGAAGCGCATATGCACACCCACACAAACACACACGAACACAGAAACACACGTGGGTACACACACACACACACACCCACACAAACACACACGAACACAGAAACACACGCGGGCACACACACACCCACACAAACACACACGAACACAGAAACACACGTGGGCACACACACACACACCCACACAAACACACACGAACACAGAAACACACACACACACACATAAACATACACAGCTCCTATATTCTTATTATTGTGAGGACAAACGCAGACACACACCCACTCACACACACACACACACACACATTCAGACACATGTCCACTCACACACTCACAGACACACGTAACCCACATTAGCTCACACGTATACACAAATATACACATATACACACGACACATGCACACACATGGACACACGCCCCCTCACACATACATTCACACACAAACTCGGATTATTCGCCTATTTATTGACACTGTTTCTGGCCTCCCATACTTCCCAGTTGTGTATGCCAGTGACCTGTCCCTCGTTTCCAATAGGCAACATTCACCCCTCTCCTCCTCTATCAGCCATACTCCTTGATGACACCACCTGCCCCAGGATAGCCACTCCCCCCATGAGCCCCGGGTGTGGGAAGGCTTCAGGATGGAGTCCTGAGGCTGGGCCCTCCTGCACCTCCCACCGTCCTGGACAATCTATCAGTGGTCCGGCCCGGTATCTGAGGAACCCAGAGCACCGTCACTTTAAAAAATGTACCGCAGGCTTTTTGTACAGATTCCAGCTGTGTAGGACGGCAGCTGTATGGGGCCCAGGATGCACATCCGTAAAGTCACATGACCGTGCACGCCAACTGGTGCATACACACAGACTGTTGGGGGTAACCCTCCACCTCAATCATCCTAAAGGACACACAGGTCAGGGTTAATATTTAGTCATCCATCCCTAAACACAAATCATCAAAACCCTACAAAAAATACAACTGATAAAAAATGTGCAGGTTTTTTTTTAACATGCATGTGTCTTGCAGGGGTAAGTCTACAGAACATTAGTTATTAAAAGAAAGTAAGATATGTCCATAGGCCATGTATACGGATTGATATGCATGCATTTCCTGGGGACTATGAAAGTGCAAAACCAGTGTTGTTATTTCAAAACAGAACCCCCTTAAAATCTGAATAAACAAATGAAATGGCTCGCAGAGGGTTTGCCTTTTTATGGACAGCTGTCGGGTTCCAAGTAATAAACTGCACTGTACTGTTTCGTATAACCTGCAAAAGTATTTGAATTATGTCCATGTATAGCTTAAATAATCCTTCTGAGTGCAATATGTCATTATAAAAGCAAATGCCTGGATGGAAGAAAATGTTTTTAATCAATATTCACTGCATCTGTTCTATAATTGAGGACTTTAATTTTCGCTACAGCCTTTAAGAGATCTTGCAAACGTTTGAAATGCAGCCAAGCTGTTACGCAGCCAAGCCAAGTTACGCTGCGCTGTGTCCAGGGAAAGGGAAAATACTCTGAGGAGTAACGAGTAAATTTAATACTGAGTTATAATACTGAACTGTAATACACACAGAGAGACACACACAGTAACATAGATATCCATGTTTTTATATGTATATTTACTGTCATACGAACAGAATAATACAATCACATTTAGGTTTTAAGTGTAAGTGCTTTTAAGTACCCTAAGTACAGTAATACCTGAGATTCCAGCCCAAACCCACCACCCAAGCAAAGACCCTGATCAGATTAGGCGATCAAAAGATGGATGGTTACATAATAACACTAAGGTTTTAATTTACTTAATTCAGGGACGATTCTAGCATGTTTTGTGGACGGCACTAGTGGGTCCAACCTTATCATTACCCAATGATATGTTTTGAATCAGTGAGTGAGAGGGGAGGCAGTACTCCGGGGACCAGTCAGCTTTCAGCTTTAATTGCCCATTAATTGCTGACTGGTCAAAACAGAAGCAATGATGACAGTCATAACCCTGCACTGGTTAAGTGGTTGTGAAAAATGGATGGGATGTGTGCAAGGGAAGGGCAAAGCAGATCAATAATGTAAAATGGATTATTTCGATCTGAATGTTTCAGTTTGGGAATAGATTCTATCATCAAAATATTGATTGTCTTTACTTGGCCATTTAAATGTTTGTATTATAATAGGGTGCATGACCTGAACTACTAGCAGGCAGGGCTGACTATAAGGGGGGAGCAGATACTGAGGGAAATGATCAAAATTGTATTGTCTGTCCACTCCTCTCCCCTCCCTCCCTGTTTGGGAAGTTTTACCATCAACACCCACCCTCAGCAAAGTTTGTTAGCATTGGGCTGGTACCCAATGTCAGTATTGGTGATACCAACTTCGCTATTGGACCAGATCAAATCTAAAGGGAAACTGGTGGTAGACCTACCATTCATCCCTATAACACTAGAGATCACCAGAGGAAGGGCTGCTGCGCGCCGCATCCACGTCTTCTCTACAGCAGAAGTATCGGAGATGCATGAGGTTGTAAATCGGCCCTACTGTCATACATCTTAATTGAGGCAGAGCTGGGAGTTCAAGGCACCATTGGAGTCCAGACGTATTATTAGCACTATGGCGCCGTTACACTGATCTATTACGGTTTGTGACACGGCCAGGCAGTTCCCACAATTCCATGGGGTGGCTTTACTTCGGTCCTGGCTTCCCTCTTTCACTTGCTATTCGCCACCCCACCAATCATAGGCAAGATATGATTTGCTCGTTTTGGCTGTCAGGACGTGTTTGAAGAGGGAAAATTCGGAAATCCAAGGCAAACGGATTAAAAAAGAAAGACGCACAATGTGATTATCCACACTTTTTTTTATCGCGTAGCTGAAATCGGTTCTGCTTACCGAAAATAGGTAATGTATTCAAAAGCAGTATCTATTTTGTGCATCTGATAGTGAATAATAAAACTGAACATTTCATGGGTTTCAGTCTGCAAGAAAAAAAAATGTGTAGATGATTGCAATCCTCACCAGAAAAAAAGTGTTTAGACAATTAAGAAAATATAAAGTCTATCTATCTATCTATCTATCTATCTATCTATCTATCTATCTATCTATCATCAACATCTTTACATTATTAATTATTAGTATTATATAAGTATTATATACAATCCGAATAACATAATAAATATACTATCGATAAGTTCCTTCATAAATGCGCAGTGTCTCACAGGCCGATGCTCTGCATAAACATGACTCTGTGGCGGCTACATCTTCCCAAGTTAAACAGGGCAGCGCGTTTATAAATCTCAAGGACAAAGGCAAGGACCGGGGACATTAACGGTAACTTAAGACCAACCGGCGAAGCTGGGAGGCACACGGGAGATAAGGAAAGAGACATTCCGTCGGGAAGTTAAACCATAAATCCGTGTCATCATCAGCTCCGCTGCAAGGGCACCAGACGCCATTCTGGAGAATTATTCCGGCGACGGAAAACCGGCCACGGCGGCATTTATTCGCCGTTCATCATTCCGCCGGGGAACGATCTCTACCTTTGTCGCAACACAAATGAGTAAGACGAGATAAGGGACACCGCGCTCGGGGCCGGGATCTGACAGCGGCTCCCCGGCGGGCGCGCCCGCAGAAATGCCATTTACCGAACACGCAGGGCAGCCGCCCGAGTCCCGGCGCCGTCTGCGGCTGCACGCCGCGCTCCCGGAGGCAGCCAGTCGGCGCTGATAACACCTTAACTTCACATGTGGTCAAATGGGTTTCCATTTCACTTTCACTGTTCAGTGGCGCCTATCCGTACAAACATCCCTCTGCACATCTGGGGGGTGGGGATAAAAAAGCTTTCCATCTTTCGGCAGGTGAAGGGAAACAGAGTCGGTGACAGTGAAAATGTCCAAGTAGATCAGATCCCTACATACGGTCCAGTGGGCTGCGATTTCATTATTCAGTGTCCCGAGGCTGAGCGGTGGATCTTAATGTAGATTAAGCCTTCCCAAGCAGAGCCGTCAGAGCGGGGTATCAGTGTTAAGGATCCAGCCTTTCCTCCCCGGGGGGGTCAAGGCCTACAAGGGAGAGGCGGCGTTTCCGCTCCGCGCCTGGCCAGTTATCTCTGATGATGGATTTAACAACACGGGGGGTTCGCGACCCTAGATGATAGCGCTGGAGTTATTGACGTTGTTGAAGTCGCTGCAGCGTAGCGGCTGCTTTTCCTACGCAAATCATCAAGAATAAAAACGGTCAGCTAAGCCCTGCTTCATATTAATGAACTCCTGGCACGCCGGCGCTGCTGGTAATGACCGGGTAAATTCAGCTTGCAGAATCCGGTTTTTCTGACGCGCATTATCCTACATGCAAAAATATATATATAAATAAATAATCAAAATAAAAGCCAATAACCAAAACAAGTATAGACCAGTTCTGAATCAGTGCTTCCGCAGTAAAAATCATCTATGTATAAGATCACTCGTCGCTGGTAATTCGTAAATGGCTTTTCTGCAAGTTTACACATCAAGATGAAAAATAACGGCGCCTCGTTCACAGAACATTTGGTCTTTTAAATAATTTAGCTCATTTTGCTCTCATTTTACTCCAAAGTAAAAAATTAAATCAGTTCTTCAACCTGGTGTTATTTCATAGCAAAATGCAGTAGCTGGAGTTATGAAACAGTAATCATAATTGTAAGTAACAGTAAGTGCTTATGAAAACAACTTTCATCCATTCTGTTGTGCAAAAATGCAGAAATCCATAGCTTTTTCATCTTCCTTTCCATTTGATGTAGCAGACATTTTCGTTTTCCCACTAATACATGAGGTTAATTAAGTGATCATTCTGCCAGCTACCCATTAACAAAATAATACAATCACAAGTACTCTAATACATACCCTACAGACACAAACAATTGATTCAGTCACTTCTAATGCCTTTAAATACTGCGAAAATATAGAGCAAAATTCTATTAAGGCCGATCCCCGCAGTGCAGAAAGAAGAGAAATGGCACAATTCCTCTCCCCTTTTTCCCCCAGAATGGCTTTTGAAATGCTTGTCAACATGTTGGCATTGTGAAAAAATGAGAGCAATCGGCTTTTGAATTACTGGAGGTCTGGTTTCATTTCAATTTCCCCAGTCTCGCAAGGCGCTTCTGTATTGCGCTCAATTTTGAGCCGACGCGAATATAAACTCACCGATCTTCCTTCACTTTTACTTAGGCCTATAAATTATTTTTGCTCACATTAAGTGTAATGATGCATGTACACGATGGTATAAGTGCGTGTCCTTTTAGGGGGAAACATTATTATACTGTTTTTAATAACAGATTTAAATGGACTAAACTCATGGGAGATTTACTGAAACTATACATCGAAATGCGTTTTTTTTTTTCAGAACTTCAGAGATGAAGACTTGGTTGTTCTTGTTTATGTCTCTTTTGGGGTTCACGCATAATTAATTTCGAAACGAGTGTAAAATCCGCTAATGGGACGGTCTGGAAAGTCGTGCCAATATAAACACGATAATGTTATAACATCAAGAGTTTAACAGCTACAATAGACAACATGCTAATATGAGTGTTCAGCGTCGTGTTGGTTGCAAGTGATAAAAAAATGAATCGAGTTACTTGAGACCAACTTTCCGATGAATCCATAATTAATCCATAATTTTGTGGACAAACAAAATTACATTTTCTAAACCAAGTTTAAGTTATAGGCTACACTGATTTATTGCCGAAATTCCTTTCATCCGATTTGGGGGCTTCTTGAATCATTATTTTAAAAGAATGTGACGTACAACTCGAAACCACCAAAGCAAATCATACATGATTGCTTGAACACATTATGGAAGTGCTGAAAACGCTTTTCCAAAACAATGAATACAAATCTTGGCAGAAAATAGGAATATCTGTTTTCTTAGTCATTTTGAGGTAATTAATCTTTCGCTTTCTGCAAATACCAGCCTTTCTCTTAACTACTGGTGTATGCAACAATTCCCACGGAAAAGGTAATGCGCCACTGAGTATACTGTATGGAGAAACACTGGATCTGTCATTTTAACTGGCATCCGATAGTGTTATGTGAAATATGTCTAAAACATTGCTATTTGAAATATATATATATATGCTATTTGAAGTATAATAAAAAGATTTAAAACAGTTTTAAGATTCAGCTAAGCATTTTGTGAGCTTTAGTAAAGTAAACTGGGAAGTGTAAGTTAAAAACATTAAGTCTCAGCACTTGAATTTACAATGACTAACGATCTATTTTCAAAGCACTGGAAAACATTACACAATTAAGGAGGTCACAGTAGTTTTCCCGTGTCATGCAGAAAGGCAAATAAATAAACCATACGGATATAAGATCACTACCTGAATTAAAAGCACTAGACGTCAACGCAAATATAAACAAAACAATATAAAATTATATTTATGACGCGCGTTTCTACTTCTTTTTACACTTTCACGCCTTTTATGACCCCAGTATAATTTCCAACTATCTGAATCAACTTCAGTTTAGCCAGCGTTATAACTGCGATTTAAATGAGACTTTGACTACCCGCTTAACCTGTCCGATTCAGCTGTACCTTCCTACGCACTTTGTATAGCTACGACGCGAAGTCTGAAGCAGCGATTCGCTCGCTTCTCCACCCACATCGTAACATTATCACCGGGGACATTCTTGTCAAAATGCAAAACGCATTAGCGCCAATCCATCCTAGAGGAGGGCAGTTGTCTTGACAGACTGATGGGCCTCAGCCTGTCACAGAGCCTTTGGAAAGAGCTTATTCTGGTGAAGGCTAGCATCAATCACTCCGCAGTAATGACCACACTAAGCAGAGGACAAACAGGAGAGGAGTGTATGTGGGGGAGAAAAAGTGAGTTCCCTCAATCTCCCCTTACTTTGGGAGGATGGGAGCGTCGTGCAACAGTCTCTAGGTGTTTGTAAGGCACGTTTACAGCAATGGGCTGCAATCAACAGCCTGGCAATTTCGCTCCTTGACTGAACGTTTGGCCTATAATTTTGGCAAATTTGTCCTCCTACCTGGGGAGGGACACTCCACAAGAGCTGCCTGGCCCTGGAGAGGGGAAAACTATCTGAATTGGCTACACGCTCCCTCCGCTCCCCCCAAAAAATTGCTCTTTGCGATTAAGAGGCCTCTGTGAGGCCAGAAGAGCGGGGTGCTGAGTCAGGAGGGGCAGGAAACGGGCCTTAAGTGTCGCCACGTCACCCCCGCCCCCCCCGGCTTTTCAGAGGGCCGTGGCCGGGTGGGGGCCAAGGACGTGGCTTTATGCAGGCTGCTGTGCTCTGCAGTATCTGACAGAACCTGTGACTCCTTCGACGTGTCTGGAGCTCATCCACTGGGTTGGTTTGCTGCCTCGGTGGAAGGACTTAAAAAAAAAACAACACTCTGGTCAGGTGTAATTGCTGCTCGGAAAGTAAACATCCTTCAGTAATCAAGCCTAGTGGCTGGGTGTTTAACTGTATGCACAGAGCAACCCCCTCCCCCACCCACACATACACACAAAAAAGAATCAGTGATTGGCTTACAAGCATGGAGGGTACTGCTGGACTACCGTGGGACTGGTTAAACCCAAAAAGCAAAAAGGTTAAAAGCAAATATGTCTAGATAAAAACCTGTATGGAAGAGTCAAAGGCAGCAGACATGTTAAGGTGTTTGGGATTACAGCAAGCACTAAGCAAATACAGCAATACCATAATAGAGAACCGACCATGGTGTACTGAAAAAACATCCAAAGGCTCACATTAAACAATAATGGCTTCATTTCCTCATGAAGAAAGCTAATGACCTGAACTCAATGAAACAAACAAGGCCATCTTTAACGACCAAATCCAACATGGATTCATGCTGGATTTAAGCGATTTACTTTTTTCAGCCTAGATATTCAACTTGTGCAGCAGCTTAAGAAAAATCAAGAAATTGACTAAACAGTTATGGTGAAAGTACAGTATTAATATACTTTGAAACCTTTTGACAGTAACCTGATGCAAAAATAACACAATTAAAAAGATTTGTTTTCCACTAAGAATAAAAATCTCTGTGTTCATAGAATGTTCTTTCCTCTGACCCCAACAAAGATGTTATTTTCTTATAGCCTGAGATAAACGTTACTGTTTCAAACGTCAATTAGCGCCAATTTGAACATTAGCATTAATTTCAAATGTGCACAATAGCCACATATGCACAACCTAAGTTGTATACCATTGCCTTGTCTTCTAATATCTTTTTCTAGAAATGATACAGACAAAAATTCAGAGTAGTATTCATATAGTGATAAATTAAACCAATTTATTAAAATTAGCCTTTTCAATAACTTGGACCTGGATTTCAAAATATTGTTTTGAGGAACCAACAGCTGATCACAACAACAATGCCCCAATACGGGAATTTAATTACCCAGAATTCTTTTGTAGGATCTGTGTGTCCTGTAGCTTAATTAGATCCATTTGGAGAGCAGTTGTGCTTCCAGATGCTACACCGCAGGTATGAATGAGAATTTGCTTCAGACAAAGGAGTGACATTAAACAGAGACGTGATATATCACAAGGTTCAAAACGGCTTTTCATTCCTGAAATGTTCAATGCTGTTTCATGATCAAATTTATCATGGCGTACTTCCCTCTGTTGAAATGCAAGCCTGTGGTGCACCTCAGCAATTTATTTTAACAGCCTAATGAAGAAGAAAAAAAAAAAACTCACCCGAGATTAAGAGCAAACCAGTAATATGTGTTATTGATTCACATTCTCCACCACATGCATAAATGACCCTGTGAAATCATAAACTAAAAACAAAAAGAATAAATCTGCTCTGGGAACAGCAACCAAGCAGTCATCAAGATGCCAGCAACTTCATTTAATAATTCTAAAAGAGGTTATGGCATGGGGTAGCATGGAAGCATTTTTTTCAGTTGTAGATGGCAAAAAAATTAAGAAAACACATTTCTCTCTCCTGCAGCTCAAACCCCAGAGAGCACCATCTTGTTCCCCCACCCATTGACTCTACACCTGTTTATCCGCAGGCTCTGACATGAATAATGTTGGACAAACAGCTCCCTACACTGGGAACGAGTCGGCGTCTTTAAAAACATAGGGTCCGAAGAGAAGCGCTCCCATTGGCTGAATGGGTGTTAGGGGCAACAGGAACCTACGACCACGTCCTCCCCGGACCAGCTGATTCGTCCCCTTCCTATCTCGGCGAGCTGGCGAGCGTAGCTAAATACTGGCAAGTAACACAAACTGCTAAGACCTTTCATTAACACTGCTGCTGAAAAGCAGCCCAAACCCTCAGATATTGCTTCTCTTCTTGGCTCAGTGTACTGAGGGTGTCGATCTCAGTGCTAAAGGCTTTCCTCTCCCAGGGAAGGGGGAAAAAAACACTTCTTTACAGAGCTCACTGTGTTTGCAGGCCACGGGCATTTGATAGAACAATTTCTTTGATCGTGGGAAGAAAAAAAGAGAAACAATAGTGGTGCCTGGAATTTCATCCGATTTCACAGCTATAATACATAATATAATACATCTCTTCCCCTTCCCAGGCTATAAAAAGAGCTCCATTCAAACAGAAACGTCTTGGAGGCGACTGAACATCTCCACGCCCTAATATTTTGAATGAACAGATTGCAGTTTAATGGAGAACATTGCTTGTTACTTTCACTGGCATACTGCCTCCTACTACCGTTTTTGTTGCTATGAGTGCTAATGAGATTATGTTCAGGGTGGAATACGGATTTTCGGGATCCACTGCCAGGGAATGTTAACAAAGTAAGCGACAAATTATACCGTGGGGGTGGGGGCTGGGGCACAGCTCTTGGCTGTCGAATCCCGCGACACCTAATGGAATAAATATAGAAAAATGGACCCCCGCTGAGATAGCGGAAAACCAAGCCCGTAAGTATCAGATGAGTGGGCAGATTCTGTAGCTGAGGCCATGCCAAATTATGTTAAATCCCGAGTCTTGGTGAGTAAGTTATGCGGAATATCCAATGTCGCCTCCCCCCCCCCCCGAAGATCTTTATTGATTTCACCTCCCTTTATCCCTCCTCTGCAGGGAGGACGAGTAGCAGAGTCTGGACTATAAAGAGCTGGTTCTCTTCCCCCCCTCTGTAATGGCAGCTCGATTTTCCACAGACTGCTATTACCCGACGTTGCTGCAAATCCGTTTAAGGGCTGATTTTGGTTCCCACTGTGGGGAGAGTTTAGTGCCTATTTCCCTCGATTCCCAACCAGCAGCGGGCAATCACTCTACCCCCGGCCGCTCACTTTACAGAAAGGGCACGCCGTGTAGGTTTAGAACGTGGCGTGCTGCGGCTCTGTGGCCCACTGGAGGCATCAAATCTACGCGTCGGTTGCATGGAGACGGCAAAGGGAGGAAGGAAAGGCAAAGTAGACGGATCCTGTTTGCATCTCCTTGTATGTTACTTTATTCCAGCTACCGAGTCCTGCAGTTTGAAACCCACCCGTGCGTGAAATGAGAGGCAGCGTGGCGGTTCGGTGGAATTCTGTCTCTGCTCATGGAGAGACAGCCAGAATGAGGCTCCCATTAGGGTATCGCGGAAGCAACCCTCGCATGTCACCAATGTGTGTCACATGCGTTGTGACGCTTTAATTGCGACGAGGCCGGCAGAAGAAGGTCAGCGCATAAAATGTTGCAGTAAATGTCACGGTCACGGGTTTCCGGGTGTGAGAGACCGTTTCCCATTAATGTGCATTTTCCCGTGGCCAGGCACGGGATTTTAAGGAGCGTAAAAATGTTCTTTCCATAAACATTAGGATCACCGTAGACAAATGTTTCATTTATTGCTATCTACCAATTTCCTTCAAGATTCAAAGGGGGCATTGGGTATTGGCGGCCCTCTTGTGCAGTGGGCAGATGCAACCTGTGATGTCACCAATACACATGGTATTGGAATACCGGCTTGGAATTACATGGTAGCAGGCAGACAGCATGAGAATCATTCAGGGAGATGCTATGCCCAAAACCCCCCCCCCCCTTTAGCTGATAATATATTTCAGTGTTTCCCAGTCTGGTCGTCGGGGGCCCACAAACAGTCTCCCTCCCTCCAAAAAAGTGGATCATCTGTGGTTCCCCGACAACCGAGCTGGGAACCACTGCTATATCTAATACTAATAAGGATCCTGCTCCAAGCTCAGCTGGACGCACTTTTATGTCTGGTAGATGAAGCAATTGAACCTGCTGTTAAATAAGTGTCCTAGACAAAGGGTTATTCATCCATCCATCCATCCATCTTCCATAACTGCTTCTCCACAACAGGATCGCAGTGAGCCTGGAGCCCATACCGGGAAATAAAGGGCACAAGGCAAGGAACATCCTGGATAGGGGGCCAGCCAATCGTAGGGCATGTACACACATACACACACCTACTGGATAGGGGGCCAGCCAATCGTAGGGCATGTACACACATACACACACCTACACGCTATGGGCAACGAGTGTTTGTACTAGGGGAGGACAACGGTGTACTTGAAAGAATCTGCGCTCTCCACGCACACAGAACAGGGGAAGGGAATCAAACCCACAATCCTGGAGGTTTTAGGTCACAGCGCCCCCTACTGAGCCACCATGCAGCGCAGGGGGGCTATGCAATCATCACGCACTGATCCCAGAACAGTCAAAGTGCCTTCGGATGGGACGGCATCATTAACGAGAGAGAGGGAGTAGTTAGCATCACAAGCTCAGGCACATTAAACAATCGAGGGGAGCAGAAACGGACCTCATTTGCTCTGGTTAATAGGGTCACTCATCACAAAAGTGCAAATGTGTTTTATTCCCCCCCTCAGTCCTTTCTTTCGATTTCTCACCCCGAAAACATTCACCCACTGCAGAGGAACTGGATCCACATTAGGGAGGACTGGGAGAAAGGCGGCCATGCCCAAATAAGCCCAGGTGCCACGCTGGAGCATGGTAGACAAGAACATCATATTCCGGGTCCCCCGCATCAGGCGTCACCTTGGCGCTCAGACGACCAACTTGCGGACCTGGAGTAGCGGCAGCCGGGGGGGGGGGGGGGGGGGGGGGGGGGGGGGGGGGGGCAGTCTCTCCCGAGCAAATTCCCCTTGTCTCTCCCCTCTTCGTTTTTAATCAAGAGGATGCGTCGGTCGGCCTTTAAGGCTGAAGATACGGGCTCCCGGTGCAGGCTGTTATCGAGAGGCAGCAAGGATGAGCGCACATGTGACTGATGTGCTGCAGATAGACTTCTGGCAGGCGTACGTACTTCGGTCAGAGATGCGATAACAAGTTCCCCAGAGCCACTGCCACCTGTCATTCAGGTGATCAAACAGGGGAAGAGATAACATCATATCAGCTCTCCGCCATGATACAGGCCTGAAACTCTCTCCCCTGTCTCCATCCTGCGCGCGGCCTACGGAGACGTCACCAGTCTCCTCCGGTGGGAAACGGTACCTCTCTCCGGTGCACACTTTACCTGGATCGCTGACAGGAGAACGGCAGTCTTCGCTTGTCAGAGAAGTCGCCATTATGCGCTTTGCATGACATGCGATCACCGTCTGCCTCACTCTGAATAACTATGCCAGTGATGGGGGGGTAGCGTAAACCAAACCGAACCTCTTTCTCACCCGCCCCCTCCCCAATGTCACCGACGTGACGTGACAAGGGGGTAAACAGGGAACGCCGCGACCTCGCCGACAGTGCTGGAGAGAAGTCAGCGGCGGCCGCGGAGCAGATGGGAGAGAGTGACGTGCACGGGGTTGCGGGAGGCCTGGAAACGCCGAGTGCCGTGGAAGCCGCTGCGATCCGGCCCCCGCCGGCTCAGCTGGATGCACGCAGCAGCACCAACGCCGGCCTGCGCTGCCGCGGCTTCCGGGTCCACCCCATCCGCAAGCCCATGTGGGGGCCGATATTTCCATTAGGACCTATGCAGAGCCGATTCCTCCCGACTCACAGGATGTGATGCTGGTACTGGGCTCTGGGGGGCGACACTGAAGAGGTCATGAAAGGACAGATAAAGAGAAGCCGACATGACTGACACCTGCCATTGCCCAATACTCTTCATATACAGTATAATACCATACTAACACTATACAACCCTTAAATGATATAAGAATGTCACTGCAGCCCCATATCTATAAGGTTCAACTCCAGCTCTAAGATATTAGTTGGTCCCTGGGTATTAAAAAAAAAAAAAAAAAAAAATGACTTGGCTCCTTCCCATTTACAGTATTACAAAAAAAAAACCTGGCTGGCAGAATTTGAGATTGGGGTGGGACAGTAGCTGGGCCTGGTTGGGAGATTGATGAGTTTGCAAGAATATAACAAATGCAAAAAACATCAATATGTATGAATTTGGCGTATGTGTGAATGGTGTGAGTGCTCTGTGATGGGTTGGCACCCCGTCCTGGGTTTTTTTCCTGGCTTGTACCGGTAGCTTCCGGAATAGGCTCTGGACCCCCCGCAACCCAGCATAAGATAAGTGGGAATAGAAAATGCTTCAGTTGATGTATGAATTTACTTTTATATTTTCACAGCAATAAAAGATCCCATGTAATTTCCATCCTTATATCCTTGTAATTAGGTTGGCAAAAATTCATATACCCTGACGTACACTATAAGGACACCTGGCCATTACACTTACAGGAACTTTTATGACATCCCATTCTAAATCCATAGGCATAACCATGGAGTTGGTCCACCCCCTCTTGGCAGCTATAACAGCTGCCTCTCTTCTGGGAAGGCTTTCCACAAGAATTTAGAGTGTGTCTGTGGGAATTTTTGCCCATTCATCCAAAAAAAGCATTTGTGAGGTCAGGCACTGGTGTTGGCTGTGAAGGCCTGGCTCTCAATCTCAATTCTAGTTCATCCCAGAGGTGTTTGATGGGTTTGAGGTCAGCGTTCTGTGAGGGCCAGTCAAGTTCTTCCACACCAAACTCACCCAACCATGTCTTTATGGACCTTGCTTTGTGCAATGGGGCACAGTCATGTTGGAACAGAAAAGGGCCGCCTTCCTCAAACTGTTCTCACAAAGCTGGAAGCATAGAATTGCCCAAAATGTCTTGGTACAGCGATCCAACATCAGTGCCTGACCTCAAAAAATCCCACTCCAAACTCTTGTGGAAAGCCTTCCCAGAAGAGATGCAGCTCTCACGGCTGCAAAGTATATGTCAGGAAATATGCCAGGATCATATATAAAGGAAAAAGATGTCCATGTTTGTCTTATATCCATAAATAAAGTATACAAAAATTACAATGGAACTGTAGGAAATATAAACATTTATATAAGGACAAAGGCATACTGTAGAGGTCAGTATCCATCCATCACCTATAAAATCTCTGCCTCAATGGTTCCCCTGGTGTCCAGCGCACAGAGATCCTCGATGAGCCCCAGGAATCCCTGTACCCCCATCGCTCATCCATGTTTTTGGGGAGCGCGTATCTATATGCCTTTATACTAGACCGGTAACGCGAACCGGTTGTGCGTCGCGGCGAACAGAAACCGTATCAGTAAGTAGGAAGAAACGCGAGACGGAATCCGCTTTTTCTACTCGGGGACCCCGCGCGCCCCTGTTCCGCTATCGATCCCTGAATCGGACCGGCGTCTTAGGGGAATTGGGTGTGTAATCTCCAAAGAGAAGTGAACCTTGATGATTGTAATCGGCAGATATTGTTATCGATTCTCTGCCTTTATTCAATTGTCCGCTGAAAAAAAGGGGGGGGGGGGCACCGTTTTTTTTCCATCCGAATCGCTTCCCTTCTGCTTCGCCCGCGGCCCCCGCTACCCGTCCTGCACTTAATGCACTTTCCCCTCATTACAGAGCACTGGCATTTCCAACTTGGGCTTGTTGACATGGCCGTCCGTGCTCCTCCCTTGCCGCGGTGATTAAATAACAGGTCAGTCGCTGCGCATTACCGCATCTTTCGATTTAATCAAATCTACGAATTAATGAGCGTAACGGGATTTGCGGACGTCCCATCGGCGGCGCAAAGCTCCTTAATTCGGGGCTGATCTCCTCGCGTATTAGATTACGAGATGAACAAAGGGACCCTGCATCCTGACTGTTTTACATTAACCTTCCGCATTTCCATAAAGTTGCCCTCATCCATCCCGCCGAGCTCAGCCGACGTCAGTTATACGGAGATCGCTGCCCATTAACTATTAACAGAAACCCCACATAGATGCATAAAATGGGCATGTTTCTGTAAAAGACTCGACCCAGTTCTCTGATAAATTGCTGCCTTTCATCTGTTTATACCCGTGCAAGCTTCTGGCCGAACAGATACTGCACCCTTCTGCATGTCTACTTGCACTGGATGCGGCACATAACGTCAAACGGTTGACAGCAATCCCTATATGTTTCTATACATATTTCCATATATATCCATTATGCATTCAGTACAAACTTCCTCTTATAGTCATCCGATTTCTTCGTTCTCCTAACAGGCACAAGACGTTCAGAAGCAGCCCTGTAATTGACTGAAGTGTGCAAATTGTGATTGTGGAGGACTGAGGTTTATTTTTCTCAGCAGTATTTGTGCCTGTAACTTAAATACATGTCATAAGTGAAAACCCAGCTGGGATTCAGGCTTTCCTTCAAAAGCTTATGAAAATAGCACAGCAAACAATACCTGCAGGTTAAGGCTCAGGTTGATGCTCTGCGGAGTTTGGGGCTTGTTCTTGAAATCAAGAAAGGGTCTTATTTTAAATCAGGGCAGAGCGGCAGTATCCTGGCTCAGGGAGGCACACACTGTACTGCACGCGCCTTCAGGACTGGATACCTATCCATCCATCTTCCCGCTTCATATCCAGGACAAGGTTATAGGGAGGAGGTCGACAGCCTGTCTCAGGCAGCTTAGGGCAGGGGAACGCCCTGGATAAGGGGCCGGGCCATTGTAGGGTCTGCACACACTACAGACCATGTAGGCTAGCGTCCCTAACTGCGCGGGCACACACACACTCACATTAAGGACGAGAAAGAGACGTATTAAAGAAACGTATGCGAGTGTTTTGCTGCTGCCTGCAGATAATTAAAAACTGAAATCAACATGATTAAAATAAGGCTTTGATATTTTATTAACGGAGAAAAACGGAGGCACATTAAGCGCGTTAAGCCCGGTAAGCCTACTAAATATTGAGATTAATCTCAATCGGGATATCAGCAGCAGAATACAAGCTGGAAAGCCCACGCGCTGGAAGGACTCACGCGTGGCAATGAGTCCGCGGTTCGCTGCCGCCGGCTGGTTTCCACAGCTGAAAGGTACACCGTTTTTAGATTTGATTCTGAGAGAGCCCTGTCACCTCCATCCGTTTGGACCCGTTTTCACTCGAGCCGCATTCATTTCCAGACCTAGAGCAAGACAAAGTTTTAATGAAAAACAAGAGCCCCGGCAATATTATAATCCCACATTCAGCACAATCGCAAATGTGAAATAATTTGGAAATGTCACTCGGTTGATGTATTCCACCTGGGCCTAAGATGCTTCCCTCTGTTTTTAATTCATCATTGCCTGTCTTTCAAACAACAGAAAGAAATTAAAGACTGCACGGCGATGCCTGTATCTTTCTGCTTCCGCCACATTGGCAAATATACAACGGTGACCATTATTATAGCACAGCTTGATTCAATAACGGGGAAAAGTCAAAACGGATGCGAAGAAAAGATGATTTGTCAAATGGGATTTTTCCAGATCACCAACTGCACAGGTACTAATTGACATCTATAATCTATATATAGCTTAAGGAAGCACAGGATTGCGTCTGGAAATCAACTCAAATTCAATATGACTGTTTTTCTTCCTCCTTAAAGTGCATCTGGATAGTAAACTCTGGTTGCTGCATCGTAGGTTCGGTTTCTCTAATTGCTTGTTTCACTAACGGCGTCTGTCGCCACGATTAAATCTGCTCTTTCACCCCCTGCTTCAAGAGTAATTATCTTCGCCTTCGACTCGCCGCCCTCCGCCTGGAAACCACGCGGGTTTATCTTTCATTCCGTAGCGCCGCGGTAAGGGCGCAGAATTAACCTAAAATATAATTAATAAACAGAAATGACAGGCAATCTCCAGTAACGTGCGGGGGTCCAGGAAGGTACATGGCAAATCTGTTATGGCAGCAGCTGCCTGTTCATCTGTTGCATTACTTTTTAAACCCTCTTTCACCCCTGCTTTTAATTGAACCTACCGAGTTTTGTTAAAAGTATACATGTTTGACCCAGTGCCGTAGGCTTTTTTTTTTTTTTTTTAAATCACTTACCAAAAAAAAAAGGAGTCCACCCTCTCGCAACATAATCACCGCAGTGTATGCATGATTGATGATCATTTGCACAATGCAGTTCAAGCGGATTCAAACCCGCCGTTCGAACCTATGAATAATGAAATAGAATGCTGCCCTCTGCTGGCAACTTTAAGACTAAATCAGAGTCGCTAATAATATAGGTCATCGTGACAAAGCCTACCCAGGTACACAAGTATATACCCATTAGGCAAAAACGCAGAGAGAGATAAATAACGAAAGCTCACGAAACAGTTTTTTTCCTGTTTAAAATCCCCACTCCATCAGAAATACTGGTTCGAAAGGTTAAACATGAAATATTAATAATTAGAATCTTATAGCAATCAGCCCAGTCCACACACAGGCAACAGAAGATGGTCCTTTATAGATACTATATGAAACAAGTTCACAATCACTCGCATCAAGGTTATGTCAACTATTACCCTCAGAGAAAATCACAGTTAATCAAGATGTATTGCATCCACACCCCTCTGCCAGGCACAGAAAGCATATTACCTAGCTGGTGACCTAGCGTCTCATGTGACCGGGTCTGCACGACCTTCTGGGCTGGACGTGTCGAGCGTCAGCTCTGGGGATATAACAGAAAGCCTCAGGACAAGTCTTACTGACCTTCCTCTCAAACATTTACATGCAGGGATGCGTAGCTGTTTGTTTGGCAGTCAAACAGGGGGCCATTTCGCTTACATGAGTACAGAACAGCTGGTGCTTCTAAAGCAAAATGCTGGAATTGCTGAAATAGAAACCAAATTTTTACTGACACATCACAAGGCAGGCAAGTTTTACTCATTATTGTGGGAACTGCTGTGATGTGCATTAGCTTAAACACACTCTGAAACACCTTAATATCTGGTCTCCATAACGGCGAGATGGGCTTTATTGAAACGGGTACGTAGTCATCGTAACTGTTTGGCTGGATGTACTGCTTCAAAGCATTTCTAATAGTTTTCAGTGATATAATTCACTGGATATGTAATGCAAATCTCATCACAATACAAGTGCTCTCTAGTATTTTCATTATTTGTTTTTCCAAACTCAGAATCATCTCCAGCAGCCTTATGGAACAATAAGTGCATAATACCAAATGTCAAACTCTGTATTGCAGCAGTAAATTCCACACTGTATTAATAATACTGTATTTATTACATACATAACACAGAGTGTTCACTGCATCTGTTAGGAAGGACTGAACAATGTCAGGAAGATATACGGTGAGTAAGAAATCACACAAGGTCTCTCACACAAAGAAAAAGTTACAAAAAAAGTTTCAATAGCAATGTTACAGGTGTAAGCAAAGTTTAAAAGTCGCACTCTGTAAAAGTGCTTTTAAAATTCATCTCTCCAAGTCATAACACACATAATCCTCACCAACCTGAGTTTCAGAACCACCGTTTAGCTGAAAAACATAATTCTTTGCAGGAACTCAGTGTCGCACGAGACCGCCAGCTCGCCGACGTTCGCACTGCATTTTAGTGTCTCCCGAGTCCTTTGAGCACCCGAAATTTCAAACCATAAAATGGATTGATTACCCACATCCAGTAGAGTATGTATATTCCTGACAATCATAAAGTGCATATAATTTACAGGGTGCGTCTATGACGGGCTTAGGTGACAGACATCGGAGACCGCCAGGACTGAGCTAGCTTGTCACGTGATCCGCGGGCGTTACTAGTCACCGAGTTCCATCGTCCTCTTTCCGGAGCAGCGAGGAGGCGAACAGCGTCACCAGCCAAACACGTACTCCATGGCTTTGGTGACGAAACTGTCGTCTTTCTTGGGCGTCTGCTTGTCCGAAATCACCTGTTAAAGAAAAACAGGCTTATTACCAACTTAGCAGGTTATTATTAGCTAGACACATGCTAGACAAAGGCTGACATTCATGCAAGTTACCGCCCACCTCCCAGAACCAGCAGTTTCTTAGATGCAAGTAGCACCTGTATAGACATATTACCTGTAGTCTAGGTGGCAAAGAGCGCTCTTGTGCACAAGGCAGTGCTGCCGCCTGTTTTTCACAAGTCTTCCCACAAGCCGCAAATTTACCTGGTAGTCACTGCTGGATGCCTTGTAAGCTGCACTGAGGGGCCTCATGGCAGGACGAGGTGTGGAGACAGGCATGCTGGGAGTGCCAGCCGCCTTCACCGGGGGGGTGAACACCGAGCTGGAGGAGGAGGAGGCTTTCTCTGAGCTCTCCATCACATTCTGTGCAGAGGGAGGGAGGGAGGGAGGGAGGGGAGGATGGGGCCAGTATTAAAAATATAAGAATCCCAGCGAGACAAACCCTATCCAGCGTTTTACTTCTGCGAGTTCTCAGCGAAAAGCCCAATAAAGAAAGAAGATCTACTCCACTAATCCTGCCATCCGCCCCCAAGATAAAATTAAACTTTTAATAGTGTAAAAAATTGGCCTTGTCCTTTCGGAAGGAAAGCGTGCAGGAACACCGCAGCAGGCTGTGGGACGGAGATCTTCGCGTGTGATCTCAGCGTACCTTGTCTATACAGGGCTTGACCCCGATCATGATCGCCTCCCCGAAGATTTTCCCATCCTTACTAAGCGCCTTTCTAGCCTGCAGCTTGGACTGATACTGAATGTGCATCCAGTTGCCGGTGTTGGACATCTGTTTTGGGTAAGAAATATTAACCATAAGGACCAATTTCTCACAGATTTAAAAGAAATATTAGCACGCTTATCCTCTATCCTCTTGCGATATAAGTTCTCACCACATGCTTTAATATATTGCCGTACTGTGCAAACTGTAGGAGGATGTAGGAAGCGGAAGCGGGTGGAAACCTATGGGGGGAATAAAACAAAGTCAAACGGCTCGCACTGTTTATGCAAAACATGGAGCGAATGCTTCTTTCAGTTGTTTATAAGAGACGGGCACAAACTTACCCAAAAACCGTGACCCACGTTTCGTCCAGCTGGTCCTCCGAGGACAGGGCTTCCCCTTGCGTGTAAAACGGATCAGCTTGTGCTGGCGAGAGTGTCGATTTCCTCTGCTGCACTAAGCTTGCAGGACTAAACACACTAGAAGCTGGCGGAGAGATTAATAAAGCATTATTCCCTGCAAATATGCATGCGGCACAGGTAAGGTGTTTATTAGAAAATGAACTATATGTTTGTGTGTATATATGTGTACACACACACACACACACACACACACACACACACACATACTTGCACTTATATATACATACACACACTGACTCACATGTCCCTGGTGTGTTGGCCATCAAACCGGACAGTGGTGTCTGCATCACGGAGAAAGGCTGGGGGAGAGAATCGGACACGTACGTGGAGGCATTCCATCTGGTGAACACCAGGCTGAGGCACAGCAAAGGCATGGACTTACCTGCTTACGGGAGCTCAGCGGGGACATCCCGACCCCAGGCCCAGCCAGGTCATCATAGATGCTTCTCACAGGTGGGGCCCCACTCTTATCCTTAGGTGTGGGGACCACCGGCTGCGGGGGTGACCCCACTATCAAGAAAACAAAGGAGGTGCTCTCACTAACCCAAATTCCTCAATGCATAACAGAGTTAGGACATTTTACCATATATAGGTTCTCAAAACTGTGCTAATGAGACCTTGAGGTCTGACAAACACCTCCAGTGGGAGCCCTGGTCCTTGTGAGTCACACTGGGGAGAGAGACTCTGCTAACATGCCCAGCATTAAAGCCCTGAGGTACAGGAAACCTCCAAAGTCAACCAGCAACACACAGGAGAATAGGGCTGCGCGATACCACATCGCAGTGTAATCGTAATTTTACGGCGCATGCACAATAACCACCAAGGCTTTACACATTTATGTAGACCCCAGATTTTCGATACTATATAGACGTTTACCAATGGCCACAATTTGGTAAGCAGATTAGTAGTGCACCTAAAACATTAATGAGAGGCGTATTGTGATGCCCAAAAGTAAATAAGTAAATGCCCGCATAGTAGTGAAAAGCCAGCGTCCGGAGAGATGTTTACGCCCGTCATCTGAAGCCCTGGTGAATATTGTGCATGTGCCTTATAATCGCTATGTGATATTGTGCAACTCTAAACAGCTGTTTGGACATTTAGGTTCATGTTACTCACTGGGACAATCCTCACCAGAGCTACACAAGTTCCTGTTCATAAGATACGGCTAATATTTGCATTTGAAGATGATTACAAAGAATATCATAGTTCACAATCCGGCAATAGTCAAGGGGCAGCAAATTCATGCTAGAGGGAAACATCCAGATGAACTTCAGGTGTTGGGCCTAAAGTGCAGCTACTTAGGCCCAGAAGCTTTTCCCAGGTCAGGCCCTTTCTGTTACAACCAGGAGGCAGAAGGACTTCACAACAATAAAAACAGAAAAATCTATTACCTAACATATGCATAACAGCAAATTAATTGAATGGTTGATCAGCTTCTCAATACAGAACACAGACCAGTCAATATTCAATAGTGCTAGCAGGGCACTATTACTGCAGTACTGGGCCAGAGATTAATAATCACTATGGAAACAAGCGTCCCACCCCTATGATTTAAAAAATGTATCTAACCATCGAAAAAAAAGCTAAATGGTTATATTTTTAAACTAAAGACAGGCAAATAGAATTTACAATGCAGTATACCGCTTGCTTACAGACACGCAGAACTACAGCATATCTAGAACATTACACCATCAACCTCACCTGCCAAGAGAGGAGAGCGCACTTCCATCCCGCCCCCTGCTCCACCAAACGTCCGAGGCTGGGGAGTGACAGGAGCTGGCAGGTCTCCCATCAGAAACCCAGGCAGGAACTGGGCGCCAGGCCCAGGTTTGGGAGAAGTGGGGGAGCCGAGCGTCATCGGTTCTGTACCAGGTACCAGGACAAAGAAAGTAAACAACCTTGTAGTGCAGATTTTTTCCCGACACGGACAGGACAGCGGAGCGAGTCCCGAGGGCCGCGCAAAGGCGTGAAAGCATCCCGGGAAGCGGGGCGCGTGGGTCCGCCGATATGCGCGCGCCCTGAAAGCGGCACAGAACGCGCCGACGCCTTTTAAAGCCGCACTAAAGAAGCGCCGGGTCGAGTTCACCGCCGAGACCGGCGTGCAGCTAACAACCACGGCACTGTATATTCAAATGCATCACGCAAACATTGTGACCCATTTTAAGAGCAAGATTACATATTTTTCTCCAACTTTATTGTTCGCTAAAGTTATCTAACAGGCATCTAATTAACGACTGCTGTGCCTTTTCTTCCAGCCGACTAACCTGCAAGAGTCAGCACTATGTTTTATTCACAGCTGTGCACAAGATGAAAAGACTGACCTTGAAACTCCATTTCCACCGGCCTCCGTTACTGATAAACGTATCCAGAACCCTCCTGGGAACGCTGTCGAAAACCAGCAAAAAAAAGTGTAAATATATTGAGCGCAGAGTTGGCTTTTCAAAAAGTGGCGGAAATAGCGTGTCCGGCAACGGCGCGGAGGATTTCAGGAAATGACGTCACCCGGCGGATGCAGGGGCTCATGAATCGGTTCCGCGCGCCGCGTGCATGTGGTACATCGATCTTATTTTAGCATGAATACAAACTTTCCTAATATGAACCAAACATAAAGTCCTTAAACTGTTGACATCTACAATAATATCTACTTCATATCTAACTTAGTTTCCAAGCTAAAGCTATGGAATACATGGGTAATCGAATTGAATCCACCAGTCATTCATATTATATTATAATATATTATATTATATTATATTATATTATATTATCATAATTTCTAAAGGGTTTAGATAGCCACTCTTTCACAGTGACTGGCTTTAATGATTGGCTGAGAAGAACGTGACGGCGTCCCTACGTTTCTCCAAGCTAACGAGTGGTTTCATTACTACTGCTTCAAACTATCTGCGTCGTTTAGAGAGCGGGTTATGGAAATCTGAAATTTCATTTGTAAATCTGAAGGCCAGCTTCATGATTTAATAATTGTTTACAGCGGGTTTTAATTTCGCATCACTTTCGGTACATTCTGAAAGGCGTTTAGGTGGAACAAAGGAACTTTTGGTTGCCTGCTACTTTTCTCCATACAACCTGTGCATAACCAGAATAGTTTTACATAGTAGGATTTCCGGTAAGATTGTAGCAATTTTAGTTGATATAAGCGTTTGCCGACAATTTCCAAATTAACAATTGCCTCAGTGTAATTGTATACAGTATATGCTCCCAGAACGAAAATCTCTATCATTATTAACCAAATAAAATGTTACCATCTGTAGGCTTATATTTGTATTTACATGTCGATGACAATTAATATAACATCCACTTATGTATGAGCGCTTGCTTTACTTGTGTTTTCCTACGCTAGGGTCTCCGACGCGGTTCTTATATACGAAATGTGTAAGTGACTGTGGATAATATATTTCTATATATCTTGCAGTGATTTCTTATGATGCAGCTCCTCCAAGGCGCCACGAAGGCTCAAGTGACCGGAATGTCTCGCTGTAAACCGTGGCTGGCCTTATTGGTCATAACGTTTCTGGCAGCTTTCATCTCCGCAGCTGAAAATTATTATGCATTCCTGGGAGTTTCCAGAGAGGCATCTACCAGAGACATTAGACGGGCTTTTAAGAAGCTCGCTCTGACCATGCACCCTGATAAAAACCCAGTGAGTATGTCACCATTGCATTTCAAGTCTATATACAATATACTCCGTCTAATGCACTTTCACTCCCTCCCAGAACGACCAAGATGCCCATGACAGATTCCATAAGGCTAGTCAGGTGTATGAGGTATTAAAGGATGATGATCTGAGGATGAACTATGAAAGATTTGGAGAGAAGGGACTGGAAGACAGCAACCACAGCAGTGGATATGAAACATATGATTTTTACAGGAATGACTTTGGTATGTAATGTAATGTAATGTGCCTTGGAGATGTCCTAAAAGAAATTCTCACAAGTGAATCGGAAATATAAGCCAATAAAAGGAAAAAGATGGGGGGGAAAAGAATATTCATATTTCTTAAAGCAAAAAGATACAATGTCATGTGTTTTATGTAATTTTGATTTAAAAGTATTAAAGTTATGATTTATTTGCCTGACTTTATATGTACTAATTGTAACACATTCTGTTCCAAAAGGCATCTATGATGACGACCTTGAGATAATTACTTTAGACAGCAGAGAATTTGGTAAGTGATTTTTTTTTCCCCCCAATACTGAGGTTCTGAAATCTCCAGTCATCTGCAGTACAGCTTGTTACCATGGCACCTGAGGGGTCACTTATTTCAGGAAGCTTTTGTTTGGACACCCCCAGAGGAAAATGCTGTGAAATTCAACCTCGTTCCATTTTGAAAACACCTTGTCAATTGCAGGCTGATCTAAATCCATTAGTAAAATTCTAGCATAGAAAGCAGGTATGTTTCTGCCGTTAAGAATCAGAATTGTTCTCTCTACAGATGCCACAGTGAACTCTGGAGAGCTGTGGTTTGTGAATTTCTACCTCCCCCGCTGTCCTCACTGCCACGACTTGGCGCCCACAGTAAGATAAAGGCACACGCTGAAGTTTTATCTCGTTTATTTATCCCAGCTCCTGAGTAATATCTGCATCCAAATCATTTGTATTATCAGTCAATGTAAGCCAATTGACCAGCTAATATTAAATAAACATTTACAGTAATCATTTCAGTGTACAAAATATTAATCCAGCTCGGAAAATGGTTAAAGCAGAGTCAGCTTGGTGACAGTTGGGGTCCCAATTATGCCTATTTCATCGGTATTCCTTGGAAACACTAGTGAGACATTTATAAAGAGTATGAAATACATAAAAAGTCAACAGGATGGCTGCATGACAATGCGGCTAACTTTGGGTTTAGCACAGGTTTAAGCCAGATCAGATTAAAACCGATCTGGTTGGGTCGGGATGCAAGGGACCAAGATTTGGGAAGGGCAGGGAAACGTCTTTGAGCGACGCCAGATCTACGGCAGCGTTGTCCTGTGTATGTCAAGAGACAGATACCAGCAGTGTTGACGTTTAGTACGGCTAACCAGGCACGAACTGAGTGGTATCCAGTGTCTGTTCAATGACCCTGTTTCCTTGTTGTCAGTGGCGAGAGTTTGCCAAGGAGATGGACGGGCTGGTGAGGATTGGGGTTGTGAACTGCGAAGACAATGAAGTCCTGTGCCACAGCAACGGCGTCAGCAGTTATCCAACTCTCCTTGTTTTCAAAGAAGGAACAGTAAGTGTGAACACTCACGTGACCTGCCATGTGGTCCAGCATTAGAATGACTGTGTCATCCTTCTGCAGAAGGCTGAGAGGTACTTTGGAAACAGATTGGAGGAGAGCTTGGTCAAGTTTGCGATGCGTTTTGTGAACAGCAAAGTGACAGAGCTGTGGCATGGTAACTATGTCATGGAATGGATCATCTTAAAGATTTATTTAAGCTTTGTAGTTGTTCTGCCACCTAAGCACTGAGTTGGGGTGTCTGTAGGTAATGTCTTCAATGAGATCGAAGTTGCATTCGCTTCTGGCATCGGATGGCTTATTACCTTCTGTGTGGAGACTGGTGGTAAGGTTGGATAACTCAGATCGAGAACAAATTTAATATTTGAAAAATATTTATGACACGAACAGAGCACATCTTTAAGTAAAATTAAAGTAATGACAAGAAACATGGAAACATCTGAATTTTGAAAAGTACCTCTTGAATAAACAGAAATTAGCTGTTGTGTGTTTTTTTTTTTAACAGACTGTCTCTCATCAACAACAATGCAGAAACTAGCTGGGATGTTGGTAAGCAACAAACTATAGTTGACGTCCACCATGTTCACACAGAAATGGGTGCCTGAGTTTTTTTTTTTTTTTTAAACAGTCAGCCATAAATGTTTGTGTTATGAACGCAGCGAGCGAGACTTGTAGCAGGTCTTGCTGTGAGAGGTTTTCAGAGTTTAGTTCCATCTGTCCAGTGTTTCCTCAGGAGGGGCTGGTGAACGTTGGCTGGATGGATTGCATCAAGCACGCTGACCTGTGTGAAAACTTTGATGTGAACTTCAGCTCCACAGCCTACTTCCCCCCCAGCAGCACCATGAAACAGAGGGACAGCGTGCTGGTAAAAGTCACGCCCACCTCTCTGTCTTTCTCTCGAAAGAGTAGAAGGCCATTTCCTTTGAGGGCTTCGGTCAGGACTCTTTGGCATCTGAGTCTCAGTCTCGGATCCCTGAGGATTCCTGGGGTCATTCCCAACAGACGCCTATCCAGTGTCACTATTAAGTTATGTAACTGTGGGCTTTGTCGTAAATATTGGGACAAATCGCTTTCCCTTATAGTTTCTACGCAGTCTGGATGTGAAGGAGATTTACACCGAGGTGATGCATCAGCTGCCAGACCTAGAGACTCTCACGATGGAAACGTTCTCGGTAACTTTGCACACCTCAGTGGGATGTTTCAGGATCGTCGAGATGTTGCTACTGAAGGAGTCTTTCTTTCTTTTTTCCATTAGGGTAAAGTGGCGCGCCATCGCTGGGTGGTCAGTTTCTTGTTCGGTCTGGAAGAGCTGCCATTCCATGAGTACAAAAAGCTGAGGGTGCTTCTGAAAGATTACCACATGCAGGTACGAGCAGTGACTTCAGCTCACAAGCCCAGCCAGTGGCCCTTAATAACCAGAGCTGAGTGGTAGGCCTTCAAGTGGGCGGTGAGGTGAAGTGGAAGGGTAGATTTTCCACTTGCGATACGGACGCGGGTTATTTTTTCTTTTCAATGGCATCTCTGGTCCTTTGGATAAACAACGAAATAACTCAGAACCGTAACTTCAAAGTGGGTTGTATTATGACTTGAGAGCGATCGGTATAATTCTGCTTTTAGATAAAATATCAACTACTTCAATACACACTGGGGGTAATGTGTGGCTCAGCAGGTTACGATGATGTACCTGTGTTCAGAAAGTCGCAGATTTCGCCGTTGAGTCCTTGAGCAAAGCCCTTAACCCCCAGTTGCCCCAGGGACTGTCTAACCCTGCCTTTGCAAAATGTATCTTGCTTGGATATCTCTTGGATAGCTACTAGATAAATAAAACCTAAAAAACATTAATAATGCTCATATAAAAAGCACCGCAAGTGTAAATCGTATGCTGTATGCATTTCCTTGGATGAAGGCTGTACCTAGAAAATAAGATTTTGAGTATTTTTCTCAGTTATTTGCATCCGGTCCACAATAAGCTGACTTTGAGGTATTCTGAGCAGAGGACCGGGACCCCCTAAATGTCTAACGTACCGTCTGCGATCCTGCTCAGATGGGGAAAGTCAACTGCGTGAGGGAGGCCGACCTCTGCAGCTCCTTACACATCCGGAAGCCAAGCATTGCCGTCTTCAAGGGGCTCGGCATCGACAAGTTCGAGATCCATCACGGTCAGCGGGGTCCATGTTATGGGTCTGTTCCTCCGCCTGGATTTGTCGGTCAGATCCGTGACGGTGTTCCTTGTCACCTGTTCAGGGGGCGACGTCCTGTACAAAGTTGCATCCTTCGCCAAGGACAGCACCAGCTCTCATGTGACCACCTTGCGACCCGGAAACTTCCCTGGTCGTGAGAAGGAGCCTTGGTTGGTGTACTTCTTTGCACCTGTGAGTATTACAGTCTTCATCAGCCATAAGGGGGTGCTGCCTGTTCATCACTAGGTCTCGACTGCCCACATAGAGCAGCTTGAGTTCCTCACTTGGTTCCTGGTCATTAGTAGTCATCATACTCCCTCTCTGCTTTCAAGAAACCCCTCAAGACGCATCAGGACATTCATCAGGAATATCTCTTCTCCTAACTACCACTCTGTGTTCCCTAAATGTTTTTAATGTTGTACTTCCTGCTCATTAAATAGAACCTTATTAGGTTCTTGCTTTGTTTGCAAGATTATGTATAGCATCCCCTTGAAGTTCACCCTAGCTATATTTACATATAGCTGACTCCTCGACAGCACGTATGTTTGTAACGTGCTAATTGTTTCACTGGTACGTCACTTTGGACAAAAGCATCTGCTAGCTTAGTGTTTCCCAATCCGGTCCTCAGGGACCCCCGGTCGGTGTTTTTGCTCCCTCCGAGCTCCCTGCCAGACAGTCCACGTTTTTACGGGAGCTGGGACAGAGCAAAAATGTTTGAGGACCGGATTGTAAACTCTCGATGAACTGCCTGGATTTCCTGACGCAGTTCCCGGCCCACCGGCCGCCATCCTTTTTCAGTGGTGCCTGCCATGCCTTGCTCGACTCCCAGAACTGAGGAAGGCGTCTGTCCAGCTCTTCGGACAGGTGAAGTTTGGCATTCTGGACTGCGCTGCCCACGAGGAGCTCTGCAAGCAGGTGAGCCCAATGGGGTAGGAATCAAACAGAATAATCTGAGTCCGCTTTGCACGTGTAGCATCTGGCAAATGTCGACTAGAAGTTTATGTCCCTATAATGGCTTATAAACATGTCTGCTTTAATCAAGGTGGTCCATCTTAGTGGTCCGACACTCGAGCAGAAGCGTTTGGCGACTATATTGTTTGTCTCGATAGTTTAGCTGCTTCCCCGTCCGCCTGTCGCTTGTGATTTTGTCTAGTGGGCTGTGATGCTAAGCAGTGCAGGATGTCCCTGCCGTCCCTGTCAATCCCGGTGTAATGAAGCACAAACAGCAGCGGGGTTAGGCAGAGGAACCAAGAGGAAGCTCTCCGGGGCCTGACAGGGGAAATTGCGCCGTAAATTACAGGGAACATTCTGGAATGCGTGTTCAGCATAGAGCCATCGCTATCTCCGTCAGTTGGAGTCCATTAGCATGATTTCTCTCTATCTAACTCATATGCATGGTGCAGTTAATTTAGGGCCTGCTTTACGGTCCTGACAGAATTATGGAGACGGGTTTGGAGTAACAAATTAAACGGGTCATTGCCATTGGCTATGTCAAACCCCCCCCTCCTCCCCCCAACGGAACGTAGCNNNACACCTTCCCCACGATGATGGTGTTCAACCAGTCCAGCATCTCAGAGTTCGAGGGCTACCACACGGCAGAGGGCGTCATGGAGTTTTTGGAGGTGAGGCGCTCGGGTTCGCGTGCATCCTGGGTTTTGCATGGGGCCGCCGCAGTCGTCTGTCTCACACGGTGCTATCCTGCCCCCCTCCTCCCCGCCCCCACCCCCCCCAACACAGCACCTGGCCAGCCCCGCAGTAGTCACCCTGACGCCAGACTCCTTCCAGAAGCTGGTGAAGCAGAGGGGGCCTGATGAGACGTGGTTGGTGGCCTTCTTCACACCGTGGTGCCAGGACTGCCTGGCGTTGCTTCCTGAATGGAGGAAGCTGGCGCAGGTATGAGTGCTGGGGGGGGGGTGAGCGGGCTGCTCCCTGCTGGTGGCTAGTTTTATTTGTTCACTGGTCTGCCAGCTTCAGACCTGCAATCTCCTTTGGGATTAATGAAGTATGTATGTGTGTATACATGTAACCTGTCCGGTCTGTCTGTCCATCGATTCATCACCCCCCCCCCCAAATAAATACACCTAAATAATCTAGACCTTTCACTTACCTCCTCCCACCCCCATCTTCACATATCAGACCCTCTCCTGCTCCTCAATCTGGTCTAATTTCTTTCCAAGATTATTTACGTCACGTTACATTTCTTGCACTTCTGGGAGGTGCTGTGTGGCTCAGCGGGTTAGGATGCCGTGCCTGTAATCGGAAGGTTGCTGGCTTAAGTCCCAGGGTCAGCAGAGTGGTTGCACCATTGGGCCCCTGAGGGAGCCCCTTAATCCCCAGGGCTCCAGGAACGGACTCTGCCTGCTTTCTCAGCTGTGCTCTTGCTCAGTTAATAAATGTACATGTGACAAGTTCTCAATTTACACACTTCTTTCCCATCATTCATATCTTATGTGTGCTTCCAGATGGTCGACGGGATAGTTAAGGTGGGCACCGTGGACTGCAACAAGCATCGGTCCTTCTGCCGGCATGAGGACATCCTGGGCTACCCAGAGATCCGCCTCTTCCCCCAGAACGCCAGCCGCTGGGACCAGCACCAGTCAGTAGCGACGTCATATAGACTATTGGGATGGATTTAAATGAATTATTTCTCCATGAAATGATCTGAAGAAATGCATGTTTGTTCTGAGGCTGCTGGGTGTTTGGTCATCACTTGGGTCTTGAACAGGAGTTACACTGGCTGGAACAAAGACTCGCAGTCACTGAGATCGTGGGTCTTTGGGTGAGTGGGATCTCGTTATAGCTTCATATTTAAAAGAGAAAAAAACAACAACAATAAAGTCTGTTGGCTGTAGTCTGTCACTGGCCGCTGCCACCAGGAATTAATTAAGACTAAGGTTTCGTTAATCATTTATGAGTGGCCTAATGAAATCTTTAAATCAGGACAAACTTAATGGGATGATTAAATGATTAATGTCACGCTGGCTGTCCTCAGGTCCCTTCCAAGAGCGTCACAGGACCTGACTCCCGAAGACCTCCGAAGGCGGGTCTACGGCGGGAAGCAGCACTGGGTGCTTGATTTCTATACCCCCTGGTGTGTGCCTTGCCAGCAGTTCGCCCCCGAGTTCGAGCTCCTTGCCCATGTAAGAGCCTGTCCTGCGATACTCCTCCTCACATGCGCTGTTTTTAATGGGAGGGTAGCATGTGAGTCAGCAGGTTTGAATGCTGTGGCTTTGATGGGAAGGTCTTGGGTTTGAATCCCAGTGTTGGCAGAGTGATTTCACCCTTGGATCCTTGAAGAAGGCTCTTAACCCTTGACCGTACTTTTTCAAAGAAAATAATGTATGTTGCTTTGGATAAAAGCGTCATCCTCTATGGGAGTAAGCCATTTGTCATTTGGAAAATCGCTCCCTTCTATGGTCTCCGCCCAGGTGATGAAGGGCAGTGTCAGGGCAGGAAGGCTGGACTGCCAGGCCCATGCCCAGGCTTGCGAGAGAGCAGGCATCAAGGCTTACCCTACCATCCGCTTTTACCCCTACTCGGGGTCGGCCGTGGTAAGAAACGCCAGCCGAACATCTCCCCTGGCCACTCGCAGAAGTCTTGGACTTTCACGCTTGGCGCTTTGCTGCTCCTAATCCCTGGGGCCTGCGTGTGCCCCCCCCCCCACCCTACAGGACCAGGGTGGAGAGGATATTAACAGCAGAGATGCAAATGGGATCACCAGAGTTCTGCGACGGCGGCTGCAGCAGCTATCTGCAGACTCGCAGAGCAAGTTCTCCAAAGTCAAGGTAAGCCTCTTAGCTGGGCCCAGCAATTACCGCCGCTTTTAATCTCACCTTGTTAGTGGGGGATGGGGGAATTTTCTAAACTCAACACAGGTCTGGACGTCCACAAGCTTAATTAAATGTGGTTTCTGCTCTCGGATTCCTCTGGGGGGGAGCTTTAACGAGTTTTACAAATCCCCCCCGGGTTATTTGTATACTCTCCCCCCCCGCCCCCCACTCTCCCTGAGAATTATCCTCGTCACTTATTTTAGTTTCGGCTGGGATAACGGATTCACAATTAATACGATTCCGGTTTAAGTCGCAACTTGGTTGCAAGAGTTGTCTTTCCTCCTTGCAGGACGAACTTTAGTGGGCAGGGGGCTGGATGGCAGGAGTCTGAAGTTTTCCCGGGCTTCTGTGCCGCCCATGCTGCTGGGGGTGATGATGTTTTTGGGACACATGCCAGGTGGACATAGATGGGGTCAACTGAGGTCTTTCTTGTGTTTTACTTGGAGTCAGTTTCTGTGGGGAATACAGACGATGGACTGTTATACAGCACTTCATATGAATGTACAGTGTCAGTCGGCTTCTCTTAAGGAAACAGTTGATAAAGTTGTTCCTAAGCAGGCATGATGTAATAGACCATAGTCTCCTATAGGCACTTTCTCCATATTGTGACCTGTGATTAATGAGGCTCTGCTTCGATTGGCTGAGCCATAGAAATGTTGTCCACACGCACCTTTAAGTCACCGATGTAATTAGTGTAACCTTTTACTTTGCTCGATCGTGTTTGACTGGGCCATTAGTAACGATAGGTGTTGTATGTGTTTTTTTTTTCTTTCAGACTGGGTTTTCTGTAGTTTTTGTTTTTTTTTGTCCTCCTCCAAGCCGAATCCTTTCTGTCACTGTCTCAGTGAGATAGAATTCAGGGATTGCTTTGTTTGTTATGCGTTCAGTGTTTGTTTTGGAGAATTTTTGTTAGTTACATTTCAAATGTTTGTTTTGGAGAATTCGTGTTAGTTACGTTTCAAATCTTTGTTTTTCTTTTAACCAGCCAGCAAATACATTTTTTACCTAAAAATGCTTACTCAGTGTTTTCATTATATTCCATGTATCTGTATTCTGTCAGTGAGTTTTACTCAGTTTACAATGGAAATAGTAGCTAGATGGATCATAATTAAAAAGCCGCGATAAAAAAGACAGGATGGTTTGACAGATTTATGTTATTCACAGATGTATACAATTATTTTGTCAAACAGTGAATTCGATGTTTTCTTAAAAATAACATGAAATTCAGTTTATATTAATTTGGTTAGAGAAGAGTTTTCCTGAAGCCATTAACTCTTCTTACCCTGTTGGTGGAGCTGGCTAGTTTCTCTGTATTCCTCCAATGCTTTTTGCCTGAGGCTGCTCCAGTCAGCCCCTCTGGGTCCTGAACCTGAATGACTCGGTGCAGTACTGCACTGTAAGGTGAAGCCCAATGCTACCCAATTCCTAGCGATTCTCTTTCATGCCAGGTAACTGATTCAGATGTAGGCCTCAGGGTGTGTGATAATTGACTAGAGACTGTAAGCTGTGGTACAGGTGTGGCTAGGGCTTACCTGCAGGGGGCAGTATTGGACAGCAGTACTGAATATTACCACTAAAAAAAGTCACAGAAATCCTAGATATGATAACATATGCAAAATGACATTAATATTCAATAATTAAAACACGTTTTCAGAACATAAAGAGGAAAAACTTGGTAACTATGCTTTGCCCTGAAACATAATCTCTACAGGGCCATAGGGAAGGTTAATATGTTTCATTTGCATTTTAATTTGGGAAATTTAATTCAATTTTTGTGACTATGGACTTAATGCTTTTAAGAAAGGTAATAGCTGCTCCCTTAGAGGATAATCCTGTATTCATGCAAAAATCACTGTAATTCTGTTTTCCTCTTAAACAGACTCATGTTTTTTTTTCTTTCATTGACTGGAGCCCAATAATTCTGCTGGGTCCAGAATTTGTAATCTCTCCACTTTAATCCTGAACGTAAAATACTTCATTAAATGACATTCTGCTCTAGAGTGTTGCAGACCCTGCTTCTAAAAAGAGGTATTCTCGTCTCGTCATAATGCTGTGAATGTGGATGAAGATAACTAATTTACAACAGGCATTTACATTTTAGAATGACAGATTCATAGGAATGTTAGCATAAGTTACCTTGGCAGGGGTCCCCAGTTGCGGTCCTGGAAGGCCAGTCTGCAACACAATTTTCATATTTTCCTCTCAAACGCTTGATTCGGCTCACCAGCTCACCAGTTCACCATGCCAGGTTTAGCAGGTGTGTTTGAGCAGGGAAATCTGCAGACTTGCCCTCCAGGACCACAACTGAGGAACCCTGCATTAAAGCAAGATGTATTTTCCGTGCTTGTGACAGTATAGCTTGCCTACTTTGCATAGTCTAATCAGTATTTTTGTGATCTTGTGCTTAAAACTATGTAGCTATTTATGCTGCGTTAAATTCTATTCAATGTTGTATAGATTTTAGTAAAACATTTGAACTATGAATTTGGGATTACTGGTCTTCTAAAATAACTGTGCTTGAGAATACAGATTTAAGATTGGAACATTCTTGTTAAACTGGTGATGTGTTAGCTCAGTAACTTCAGGCATGATGGTAGGTAAGTGAAACATGCAGGTCTGTCTGTATGTATGTCTTACTGAACACTGCAATGGAGGTGAAAATACCCCAGCTCTTCCAGTAGGGGGCAGCAAAGAGCAAGTATTGCTTTTTCTCTGATTATCAAACCAGGATCCGCTCTAGATAATACACCACAGGACAAGGCGTCCTGTGTGACACGACAACACCGTCTGTTTCTGCCCCCTGAACATCTCCTTTCATCCGCCTATTTCCCGTCTTATCCTCTCTGATGCCCTGTCATGCTGCTTCTTCCCTCCCCCCTGGGGAAGCCCTCTCTCCACAGAAACGCAAACTGTTACCTGCCACAGGAGAGCCTTTCCTTGTATGGAAACATCAAAGTCCATGAGCAGGCCGCTGAGATATTGCAGTGCCCAATCTGGCCACGCCTTTGCAGGATGGAGGCCTGCACTTTTGACTTTCTGTTCTCCTGGTGACGGCAGTGTGACTTCGAACATTCGTTCTGTATTTATTTTCTTCTTCTCCGAAATGGAAAATCCCTGCTCGGACCCCTGGCAGCGTTCAGTTGGCAGAGTGTCTCTCGGTCTGGCGTCAGCGGTGTAACACCTTGTAAGCGCACTGTGGTTTTATTAGGGGAACACTGGGGTTCAGGGAAAACACACAATATACTATAAAAGCGGACAGCATTTAAAAGAGCAATGAATAATACCTTCAGTGATTTATCTCGCATGTAAAGTTTTATAATTCTCTCAGCAGTCACGGAAAAGCGCGCCGATTGCTTTTAATATTTCATTTTCACTCTGGCTGTTTATGTCCCTTCAATAGCAACAGGGAAAAACGGTTTTTGTTGCATTAAGTGGAAGGAAATTCACTCAGAGAAAACCATTATGAGTCACCCTCTGTTTGTATACTGCTACGCTTAATGATACCTTAAGCTTTAAGTCTTTTGTTGCCTGAACATTTTTTATTTGATTAGTTATTGTACTTTTACTGTGATGTAAAGAGAACAGGTGTTTAAGACACTGACCTCAAGAGAATTGCACACAGATATATAAACAGACTAATCCAGAGTGAGGATGCATCATTGCTGATGACAATGTTCCCACTGTGATTAAGCTATTTAATCCAGTTAAATAATGCATGAGGTGTGTGGGACTTTGAAAAAACCATGAAGTGCACAGCCAGACAAATGTCTGGCCTTCAGTAAACTTCTGAAAGGAGCTTCTGCAAGGATAAGATGTCATTGGATAGTGGATCTTCCTGTTTATCACGTAAATCTGGTTTCTGATGGCCCTCCACTCAGGACACTGATTACTAACTCCGGACCTCAGCTGGGGATATTCGTTCCTCTGAAATCTGCTCGGCACCTCGCTGTCCCCCAAGCACCGTCGAGGCATCACCAAGGTCCAGGTGACCTGCGTGGAGCTCAGCATTGCTTATGGTTTGATTGCGACAGCTTCCACGTGCTGTCGCAGGCCCTGCTGCCAATAGGAGTAGAATCAGGATCGTACCAAAAGGCGGCACATATGAGCAAATGCAAACCTGACAACCTTGGGCTGAACCATCAGCCACCCCTCCCCCACCACTTAAGGATATTTCCTGAGCAAGTTTTGGACTTAAACCCAGAGAGATATGAAATGAAGCTTAATTTGTCATTTATACAACTTTGAGGACAAGTACATTGGATTGGGTTAATTTTCACATTTCCCATCATGCTTTGCTGTGGGACACACACACAAAAGCAAAGCTTGGGGCCCGAGCAGATGATCAGCTGTTTATCTGGCACTCCTACAGTATCTGATCATCCAGAGAGTTTCTTTCCCGGGAGTGGAGGGCCCAACAGAGATGTGACTATTCTGCTGAGGACAGGATTTGAAGTGAATTTGCCAAGCCGCACAGCATCCTTTAGAGAAGTCTCTCTGTGGAGCTACGAGATCGTCTGGTCATCCATTGAATTGCTATTCCTACACATACACACAACATACATGCATTATTCTTTTTTTTTTTCCCCTCCCGTCTCCCCGACCACAGAAGCCTTCTCAGCATGCTAATCACACCCCGGTTATATAAACCCAGCGGCGTATCCGTGGCCTGACCCCTATTGACGCGGCCGAAATGAATGGTCCACACAGGCCTTGGCCAGCCTTTCACCGCATCAAAGGGCCTTGTTGTTCTTCTGTGGAGTGGGGGGGGGGGGGGCATTAGGGCAGCCCCCACAGCTGTTTTAATGCCGACGGGGGAGAAAGCGAACAGACTCTGAGCACAGTGCACATCTGCGGCCACGTTTAAGCTGGGAGGAGCCCATGGAGGGTACTGTTAGTGACTGGGGGCCACTTTTGTAAGTACGGCTGGAAGGGATTTGTCTCCTAAGGGCGGGTGCAGGGACTCTCTTTGAAGCTTGATTGGTAAAATCGTCAGAATTTGCTCCAGCATGTCATCCCCACCCCCCCCTCCCCCCCGTCGGCCTTTCGCTCTGTAGTGTAAATTCTGAATTTCAGTTCAACTCCTGCAATATGTTCATTGTTAACTGGGGGTGAATTCCCAGTCGTGTCAGACTGGGGGGGGGCAGCCTTAACACAATGCAGTGCCAGACCAGGACATGCATACACACACACACACACACACCCACAGGAGGATTTATCTCTCGTTATCTGCAGGATAATGGTACTTGACATCACATCCGGCATAAAGAAAGTCAACCCATGTATTCAGAGTAGAGCGGGGGGGCCGGGGGGGAGGGGGGATTTCTGTCAATGTCAAGGATAATTTCAAAGCTTTTAAAGCATTTAAAAGCAGTTTTTTGGCAAAAATGGCAAAATAAGCACTGTCTTTGAGTTCATTATATATGTTAATGTTTTTTCACAAAATTGCAGAAACCATTGGTAAGTTTTATTAAAAGGGAATGCTAGGAAATGTTACGAGAAACCTAACGTTCTGTCCGAAAACATGTTCAGACTCAATTTCAATTCACAGCCAACCTATTTACCTCCTCATAGCTATATTACACTATCGTACAAGCAAAACATGTATGTACTGTACCGTACACGTAATGTATTACCTGAGCTGTATTTACTATTGCAATTATATATATATATATATACACATACACAAACCGGATTCCAAAAAAGTTGGGACACTAAACAAATTGTGAATAAAAACTGAATGCAATGATATGGAGATGGCAAATGTCAATATTTTATTCAGAATAGAACATAAATCACGGAACAAAAGTTTAAACTGAGAAAATGTATCATTTTAAGGGAAAAATATGGTGATTCAAAATTTCATGGTGTCAACAAATCCCAAAAAAGTTGGGACAAGGCCACTGTGTGGCATCTCCCCTTCTTCTTACAACACTCAACAGACGTCTGGGGACCGAGGAGACCAGTTTCTCAAGTT
>JAODJU010000035.1:8353365-8373814 GCA_026776725.1 Gnathonemus echidnorhynchus | reverse complement strand
CCCCCCCCCCCCCCCCCCCCCAAACTGTTTATGGGATGCCTATTTCTCATCTGAGTGCCTTAGGAACATCAGGGAACCGCTCTGATATCATGAAATGTCCACAGCAGCCGGTGGTCCAACACAGAGAAGGTGTCCAGCCTTCCTCATTGTGAAATCCCCAGTGTCATGCCCCCCCACCCCCATGAAAGCCCTCACTTTTATACTAAATCCCACATCCGGCTCCACTCTCAAACTGTACACAGTGCCTTTTGGGTTAACACTACCTTCATGTGACGGCAAAGTGATGAAATGCAGAGTAGGAATGACAAAAGAAAAAAAATAATCTACATTCAACTAAAGTTCAATTAATGTGGCAACGATTTAACAAGAAACAAGAGTGTGCAATAGTGCAAATTCTTAAGTCGATGTTTCAAACGTGTCGTCTTTGGGCTGACGTCTGTTCGCCCCCCAGGGGGCGACTTCATTGATGACTACTCCTCATGCCGAACTCCCTTTGCTCTTATTGCGATGCGTCTGGTCCCAAAGCTAGGAAATCACAGCACAAAACAGCACAGCATTAAGGAGCTGCTTGTTCTCACACTGCTGTCTCTTTCCCAACATTACACTCCCTGCGTGTCAAGTTTGGCTAAATGTAACCTCTATTCTGTGGTTCTCTTATCATGTTTGGTGTCAAAATTGCATTTATGAATCTACTGAAGTGCCCCAATGTTTATGAATTTAGAAGAGGAACAATATAACAAGCACTCCACTCATATCCCGAGAGCCCCATGACTCTTAAAGACTCCCCAAAGAGTGACGCCTGTTTCTCTAAAGTGAGTCTGTTTCTCCTCGCCTGTCATGCACATCCAGTCTGTTCTTTGTGCCAAGTTAACAAGTCAAAATGTTATATTACTCTGGCCTCAGTGGACGCTGGTCACAAACACGAAAAAAAAAAAAGCAATCACAGTCAATCTGTTTGTGTCGCAGGCTCAGAGGATGTTGTTTTATGAAGTGCTACACATGCTCTTTGGTTTGTGGGAAAAGATAATTACATTTCTGCACTGAACTTTAATATCCAGTGGGTTCTTCTGGCTTGGCTGTTCTAAAGTGGTGAGACTTCAGTTCTTTCCTAATCAGCTTTTAATGACCCCCCAACTGAAAAACAGACCTCATTTAATCAACTAAATCCTCCAGTTATATAGTAAAGGCTAACGGACAGGCATATGACACTTGGAAGTGCGGTGGGGAATTCCGTTCTCAAATCAAGATGTGCAGCGATAATTAAACCATGTATGGTTTGATCACCACAGTAAATTGGCTATTGCGCTAATTAGCTGGCTGGTGAAATCTAACATATTGGCCACACATGATGGAGTACCTTCACTCTCCGTCCCATTCGATCCTTCCACTTCTGTGCAATCGAACCTTCGATAAGCAATAACCTACTCAACAACGACAAAACAGTGAACATAAGAGCATCAATACAGACACACTCCATCCTTAAGGCTAACATCACTCACTACAGGGACATCGTTAGACCTATTTTAGGGGGGCTTAAGCATAATGTTTTTTAACCCACCCCCCACCAAATAAATGTGTGTTTATTGGCTTAAGTCATGAATAGCTTTTTATACTACATATAAGTTTGCCATCGCCCCCCCAGTAAAGACCCAGGCCGCTTATCCATTCATCTCTAACTACACCCATGACTCAATAGTACTTACATTAATTTACTTAGCAAAGGCTTTAATCCAAAGCGACATAGAATTAAGACGTCACATCAATCTGTTGATCGAGGGATTTGAACTGTCTTACCCCCCCAAAGCCGATGCCCGCCCCCGAAGTCTGCGGCCAGCCATACCTGGACTGCTCCTCGCTCTCATAGCCCATGATCATGTACTCCTCGCGGGGGGTGAGAGGGGGACACGGGCATCCTGAGTTGTAGTACAGCGTCACCGTGTCGCGGGGGATGTTGACAAGGGATGACTTCAGAATATCTTTGACCTCCACGATAGCGCTGAGATCGTGATTCCGATTTCGTATTTCCTTGACTTTTGCTCGAATTACTGGGTGAAAAAAAGAAAGCACAAGAAGTGAACTTGAATAACGGAGCTTATGTCAAGATGATGAAAGATGTTTTTCTTTTTTGGTCAAGCACTTAACTATCCCATGCTAAATGCGTTCCTTAAAATTGCACAGGATGCCTCCCGACCAGGAATTTGTACATTTATTTTCCTTAACTACCGTTATTCTTTTCTTCGTCACCGGTCTTGAACGAAAAACTCACCATAATTATAATTGTTCTTCGTGTATGTCTTGTAACTTAATTTTACTCCCCTGCATTTGCATCGATCTACGGCAGACAGAGCAAAAGATTATTAGGAATAAAAACAGAACAGTTCAATACTACCTGCAGATCGCCAACATTGTGGAGAACAAGCGTAAGACTTGTAAGGAAGTATCACTTTTTAGCACGGCTGTGCATTTTCGCTCTTTATCTCAAACTGTCATTATAAAATTCACATTTAAACTAAGATGCATCGTGTACATTTCTGTTGCAGTGATTTATTTTTATGTATAACGGGAAAGCCAGCAAATTCAATATTACAATGTTTTCAGTTGCCATTCTGAAAATCCATTGGAGTTCCCACTGACTTTTACATATATACCTTATGTATTTTAAATTTCTAAAAGGGCTGGGAGCAATTTCCATAAGTACATAGCACCTTCAAAAGTCTACTTAACCCACAAAAAAGTAACTACGAGTATTTTCGTATTCTACTATTTATTTATTTTTTTAATCCTTAGTTTATTAGAATAATTCATGTGCATGCATTCATATTTTAAAATAACACAGGGAAACACTGAAACGGGTGAGTCATACAAGGCGATACATTACACATTTATTATCATTATTATTAGTAGTAGTTGTACTCATTTTGGCTGGGAATTACCGAACATTAAAAAAACAACAATAAAGTCGTTACCAGGCCCTTCCTGCACTTGCACTATCGCCTCCGGAGCAATGCAGACCCCGCGGTCGTAGACAGGCAGTTCGTCGCACGCCAGGCTCTCTGGCCATGTGTGGTTGTACTGCTTCATGACCGGCTCACAGCCGGACTTGGCCCGCTCGCACACCGACTTGCACGGCTTTATGGGCTCCTGCTGGAACTCAGGGGTGCAGATAGGACCGTACATGGCGCAGAGATAAAACAGTAGGTCCGGACTACACCTGGTCCCAAGCAGCCCCTCGAACTGCTCGATGGCCAGCATCGCGTTTGCCTGGGTGCTGTGGTGGAGGTGGTTGGGCATCTTGGTCATGTTCCAAGGCATCGACTTGCACATCGGGATCCGGACGGGCTCGCACGGCGCCGCCGCGGCTCGGGGTATCCCAACAAGGCACAAGAGAACCAGGAAACTAATATACATTTGGTACGAGAACATCTTAAAGTACAAAAAAGCAGAAACTTAACTTGTCGTCTCGGTTAAGGAAGTTTGCAGGAATAAGTGTGAACGGATCCCCAGAATGTCCGATAAAAAAACGAAAGTCTTTTTTTTTTAAAAAAAAAAACTTTCCAAAATTACTTATCTAAACATATTTACACTTGCCTAATGCATCACTGGAAACGAGCTGCGTTTCACCCCTCAGATTCTGTAATTAAAAATCGCATTGAAGGCATCTGGTAAAGGCAAAGATCTGCAGAGAAGTGGCTGGCGTTGTCTGCTCTCCTAAGCGCCTTATTTCTTAAGTCCATACCGCTTCATTATTCTGCATGTATGCGGGGGTAGCGCTGCTTCTTGCTCAATGAATTCACTTCTCCGGAGAGGCTCCTTTTCAGCTTGCAAATCTCCTCCACCAAGTCCGACCCTCCCCCCCCTCCATCGCCCGTTTGCCTTAAAAGCTCATGTCGACTACTGGGTGAAACTAGTTTGCATCTTTCCTCCCACTGCATTTGTATGTAACGTTTAATTGTAACAATCCACGGCGGATTTTTTTTTTTAAATACCGAGTGAAAGTGCAGCCTAATAATGTTCAAGTTTAATGCAAATTCTGTTTAAACTAGAGCCCCCAGACTTTCAGAAATAAGGACAATGCCAGCACAGATAACAGCAGTCACAAAAGCATCCAATTAGTCTCGACACAATGACCTTTAGGAGTGTGTAAACTCAGTGAAAGGCCAGGTACTCGAATTGTCACTCAGCAGAGATAAACACCGAGTTAAGTGACATCCGCAGGGTGCGTTTTGATAACTGCCGAGTGAGGGACAAAGGAAGCAGTGCTGATATTAAAGTAGGAGGTGAAGTGACAAGGACCAAATCACCAAATTACTTTTCTGCTCAAGGGGCAGTGAACTTTCCTGAGAATTCATCCCCGGGGTTCATAATGAATTTGCACATTAGCACCTGAGATAACAACGAACATCAGGCAAACTAAACGTATGAAGGACAAAATTTCCGGTTTTTACACCTATTAACCAATTCCTCAAAGCTGAATTTTAAGCTGGAAATCTGTTGTTGAATATTTATAGCCATATTAATTAGGATCTGTATTGCATTGTAGGCCCTGTAAAACCATCAAAAAGAAAAAATGTTTGATCATAGGACCTTAAGATGTCATTACAGGCAGTTGTTTCACAGGATCAATGCGGGAAAAATGACTCCGGGACCAGAATCGAGGGCTTGCAGTGTGTCGTATCCCAGATGGACACAGCAACAAACGAGAACACTCACATGAGACCTATCAAAAAAGATATCTTGATGATTATAACCTAATGTTTATTTATGTTATGGAAGATACACTGTAATTTCCAAAATTTTAAAACATATAAAAAGTGGTTAAGGAGAACAGTTTATAAACATTCAATAAATATGCAAGAATGTTTATCATACCATACAGATGGATACATTGGCGTGTCTGGGCCCACGCAGCATCATGAAAGTTAGTTAAAAAATTATACTATGCTTTGTACAAACAACACCATCTGTTGTTTCCATTATGTAGTTACCGACAGCTCTGTTCAGTTTCAAACCAAATGGGAGATGTAGTGTCAATAATTTGGCAAACATTTCAAAAGAATAGTGTAAAAATGCAAGTCCACAGAAACAAAATAATAATGCACATTGTAACCCACACAGATGAAATCTAGAACAGCCATCTAAAAAGAACCACAGCGAATCAAAAGCATTTGTCAATAAACAAGCGTTAGGTCAATAAACGAGTGTTCTGCATTATTGAAGATACTTAAAATATCACACCTTCTCCTTATAAGTGTTTCTATTTAAATCTTTGACATCTGAAACATAAGCTTCTCAAAAATTAAAAGTAATAGTATCACTAGTTTTCATAAACCAAGCTTGTGTGTTACTATGACAGTTATAAGGGGGGAAACGGTCATTAAGACAATTTCATGGAGGAGAGGGGAAAAAAAACAAGGAAAAAATAGAGTTGATATCACAAAGTTTTTGTACTTTTCACTCCAGCAAGATTGCAGATCTTTCCAGTAAGACCCCCCACCCCTCCTTTACGCTGACGAGCTGACACTCTGCTTGTACACAGCATGGTAGGCGTTTCTCAGCAGCACATAGGGGAAGCAGGACTCCAGCAGGTCCATGGTGAGGAACGGCGATTCCTGCACGATCTGGGAACAGGAGGGACACGGCCGTCAGTGACTGCTATCTTCCCAACCCTAACCCACCAGCACCCCAGCAGTACCAACATGCGCGACTCGCCCCACAGACCAAGGCGTCTGCTCTAGTGTGTGCTTCACGAACTTGATGATTCAGTGTAACAGAATTTTAAGCCAGCACTGCGGTAACTTCCCTGTTACGCCACACCATGCACGGAAAACTAAAATCTGGGAATTATTTGTGGAAAGAGTACCATGGCGACATCGTTGCATAATCCACATACCACTTTACTCTTAAGTAAAGAAATGGAGGTAATTTAATGAAACCTGATGCCCAGTTATCAATCAATGTGAACAACACTATCTCACTGCCAGTGGTATCTGCAGTTCCTCATTCATTTTATTTTTATTTACTTAGCAAAAGCTTTTATCCAAAGTGACAAACACGTATGAAAGCATGGTCAGCTAATCCTTAGAGCAGTTGTGGTTAAGGCTCTTGCTCAATGGCCCAAAGGCGAAATCACTCTGCTGTCCGTGGGATTTGAACCGACGACCTTCCGATGACTGGCAGAGTACTAACCCACAGAAGCACACACTGCCCCTTAGTTCACAACCATGGTCTGCCAGTAAGTCTCACACGGATTTGTGCAGAATCTGGTAGGAATATAGCGTTCCACCTGCAGTTTCTCATTCTTCAAAATTTCAGTGTGTACTTTGGCCTCAGAAGTGACAGTTATGATGCTGCGAGGTAATTTCCCTGGTTGAATTATAATAGTAAATTCAGAACACATTATAATAATAGGTTATTTTATGCCAAGACACATTGCCTTTCTGGGTTACAGAAGTATTACATTTCGCTTTTATATGAGAGGAAAAGTAAAATATCCCACAATGTTAGATCCTCCTTTGGAGTCTTGTTTTTTTTTGCTCTGCGGCTCTTAATGCGAAAACACTCACCATGTCCAGGAGCAGGTAGACCGATTCCCGGTTCCGTGTCGTTATTTTATCCGTTTCCTGGCCGATCTTCAGCAGGCTGGAAGAGGCAAGCTGTGGCACACAAAGAGGGTTATGTCACGGCAGTTGTGAAATAAACGGTCATTTAAGGGGTGGAAAGAATCGCAAAGGCTGCTCTTTACTCTCTGTATCTGTTAAAGGGCTCAAAGATCCACCGGGAAATAAGCTTATAAGAATGCTGTATTTACAAGCAAAATTATAAGGCAGGAACAACTTGCACTTGTTCAATTCCCATCAGAAACAATGTCACATTTCAACACGCATGCAGTAATGTTTCAAAGTAGACTTTGTAAACGGGGAATTTCTGGCCACTGTTAAAATAATTGCACTGAAAATAGGATACACATGGTTCCATTGAAACAGGAAAGATCTGTCGTCCAGGAAAACAGATTTCAGATACAAAGAATGAGTAACTAAGAGGACTTACAGAGAATTAAAGTTAATCAATCACAGTCAAAAAAATAAAAAAAAATAATTACAAATCACATAAATAAATCATCCCCCCCAGAACTGTAATAAATAAAAGACTTAATGAATACTAAAACTCTGAAGAATAAAAACATTATTATTTGAAAAATAAATAAAACTCAGTGATGACTGTTCTTCTGTGAATTGTATAAATGAACAACCGAGTAAGCTCGCGTCTAAGTGGAAAATGCACTTACGGCCAGGAATTCTTTCAGCCGGTCCTCAATGCTGCCCTTGTGAATGGTGAACAGGGCTGCAGCTATCTGGTTTATTGCTTTGGCCAGACAATGAATGTTGTTGCAGTGTCCTTAAAGGAGAAACGTGGTCAGTGCATCCCGGATGGGTCGCACACGCAAAATCACGCCTACATGCTTAACATAACTAACAAACACCCACTATATACACACAGTACATTGCATATATATTTATATTCTACGTTATCCTGTCCCTAGAGCCTTAGCGCATTAGCTTGAGCTGGCTACATGTTGTTTTGACAGGACGAAAGCGACTCTGGTTACCTTCAATGGCGGGACTGTACTGCGACATGACGTTGCTCGCCAGTGTTGGCAGGGAGACGGCCACGAAGACCATCAACAGGCAGGCGATCTTGTACTCTTCCTCAGGGCTGATGTTCTCTGCAAGGCAGGGGCGAGACGGGAGAGAGGGGACACTCAGACGATCCGTAGTGCCTGCCCAGCCGGCCCGTCAGGAGAGCCAAGGTAAACGGCGCTAATTAACTGCAATTCGCATTAACAGGACGACATTTGGGAACGATTCAAATAAGGCGAGCTTGGGTCACTGGGGGTTTAATAACAGCGCCTATTTTGATACTAAACACTGGGGGCTTATGTTGAGCGGTGGTGTGGGGGGGGAGGCATAACGCCCCAAAGGCTCCGAAGCCGGACGGAGTGCCGGTGGGGCTGCAGCCTCATGACCCTCAGGGTCCTACATGCCGCAGGCTGGACTCCCAGGGGACTTTGTTGCCGTGTGTATATGCGTCTGCGGGGCCGTCGTTGCAGAAACCCCTGGCTCAGTGCCCAGCAGTTGCACAGCATTTTGGGTACAGTCAGCAGACCTTCCGCCAGATAGGTGCTACTACAAACCAGATCGCCGCCGAAATGGCAGAGAGAATGTTCCCCAAACGGAGACTGAAAAAGAGGGACTGATTCTCAGGATATACTGCTATACTGTGAAGCCCCTCTCTCTCTCTCTAATTATATCTTTGTGGGGACTCTCCATTCATTTCTTTGGGGAAAACTCTAATCTAAACATGACACCCTTAACCCCTTTCCAGCCTTAACCGTAACCAAACAAAATACAAGTATTTCAGCATTTTTAGTTTTTTGATTGCATACACAGATCTTGTGGGGACCTGAAAAATGATCCCCACAATGTCAAAATAGCATGTTTTTATTACATTGTGGGGGACATTTGGCGCGCGCACACACACACACACACACACAGAGACACAGACAGACACACACTTTCACTGAAGGTGCAGAAACTGGAATTCCATCTGCATGTCCCCCTCATTCCCACAGGAAGTGAAGGCTGCAGCAATGGGGGCAGCTGAGAGCCAAGATGATCATCTAACCCCCCTCCCCGGTTTAAACCAGCCCCCCACACCCCAGTCTTGCCACGTAACACCTGGATCCACTAGCCTGGAATTCAACATGGAAAAAGCATGCGCAATTTCCAGCCTTGGCACCCAGGCCCAGCAACTGATATTTGTCTTTTATGCAATCTCGTACGGCAATTAGAAATACGACGGGGGGATTTCATAGAACGAGGTGTTCCCGTTGAGCTATTCTGAAAAAGCTGCAGCCCTTTCCATCATGCTGTGCTGGGATCTTCCCTGGGGGGCATGCTGTGCAATGATATCACGCGTGACACATGCTGGTTGCGGTTGCCTCACCGGCCTTTTGCGAGGACAGTGCCACGACCAATGCTGGGTCGATCTCGCAGGGCAGACCCGCAGCAGAGGACAGCTCATACACGTTCATCGCCACCTGGAGGGAGCCAAGCAGAATCAGCCAATCAGTGTACAGGACGGCTCGACCCTTCCAAATGGATAATTAGATGCCAGTCAGAGTGCGCGAATCAGGGCTGCCCGGCTGGTCTTACTTTCATATCGGTTTCTCTGGGAATGTGATCTTTGAAATCCTCTACGGAGCTCACAAGGAAGGGAATGTGACAGGACAGCACCTGAGAGAGTGGAGACGACCAAAAACACCCTTAAAGGTACCTTCATCACAGCCTACAGCATCCCAGCCAGGGCTAAAAAACAGATGAAAACACAGATGTATATTTACAGAAAATAGCATGAGGGCTAAAGCGGAAATAAGCTCACATCTCTGAGTGCCTCCTGAGCCAGGGATCGGAATGACAGGATGACGCCGATGATGGTCATCCTCTTCAGCACGCTGTCGACTGCTAAAGTACCAAAGGGGGAGAAAAACGCATTGAGATTCACAGCAACTGGACCGTGACCTTCTGGTTGTCCTCCAAAGGGAAACACGAAAACCTGAAAAAGCCTACAGGAACATCTTTTGAAACCTTGGAATCTTTTGGAACAGGCTGCAGTAGAAAACGAAATACGGGCCGTTTGTTTAACATAATGAAAGGCTCTTGTCGGCTATGCTTTGTTAAAAAGTGGACGTAAACAGGGGATGTTTTAACGGCTCCTCCATGCGGATGCAGCCCAAACAGAGAAGGTCACCACGTGGGGCTCACAGGTGAGCTTCTTGAAGAGCGCTGCCATCTGGTCCGGTTTGTCAAAGCTGGTTCTCATCTGGGTCAGCACCTCCACATTCTCCACTACCAGTTTCTGTGGGGGGAGAGATGGAGCCTCATGAGCGCCACGCTGGACCCAGGACCAGGCTACAGAACATCTCCAAATACAGGAAACCTGCTGCTCTTCCCAGCCTGCATTGTGACTGGCCAGTGACCACAGTCATGGCTCAAAAATGGCACCAGCCATTGGGCAGAAACCCTACCCCTTGAATTCAAGCCTTGAACGCTGCACTAAATTTCAGCCTCCCGATGATCTTTCAACCAAATTCTCATTTTCAGTCAGATATAATTTCACCCCCCTGCTTCACCAAATTGTTTTCAGATGAGATACTGTATTTGCCAAAGTTTCCCTCCCTCACACGCAGATGCACATCTGTGCTGACGACCCCCGCATTTTAATACAGAGCTCGTTGTCAAACAGAAATGATCACTTCCTGTTACTGATGCAGATATTTAACTTGTGCAGTTTACATATCACGGAGAAAAACAATTAATTTTCTACCCTGTGTGTGTGTGACTGTGTGGCATTTTTCACTCATTTTTCCTGTCATTTCTGATGCGTCATCAACAGCTTGTACAGCCTCACTAGCCAGATCATTTAATTATTCGCTGCATTTTGGCTCAACTGTGAAAACTGCTGAAAAAGTACCACAATTAAGATCATATCTTATAAACTGCAAGCTTCTCTCTAAAGCCTCATTTACGGGGTTTCCAAGTGGATCAGTGTGTGAAGAAAGCGGACTTGGTGTTCTGGCACTAGTAACCCAACCCGGACTGGCTCTGGGGAACACCTTGTTTTTAAAAAAAAAAAAAAAAAAAAAAAAAAAATGAACAAACACCGTTTTGGTTCCAAAGAGGTTTCCATGACAAAGCTGCATTTCTGCCAACACCTTAGGTCTTAAAGCTACAGAGAACAACAAGGACAGTGCCAACATATGGGATAAAGCTGCTTGTGGTGCCCCCTTCGGGCTTTGAGGTCCCCACTCAAAAGTGATTCTAGAATTTGTTAAGGTGTGCATAAGAGGAGGCATTATTCATACAGAAGGGCCAGTGTTTACATTGGCCAGCGATGTTCTGAATCGGTGCGTGATACAGTGGGCACTCTCGGTGCCAATCAGTTAGTCAACATCTCACCTTGAGCTCAGCCACCTGGGAGGAGATGTGCCACATGAGACTCTCACTGAGGAACTTCATTCCGTAGGGTCCCAGGAGCTCGGACAGCGACCGCATCTCTGCGGAGGGATCGAAGAGGAGAGCTTCAGGTCGACCGCGGGTGCCGGGAGACCACAGCCTCCGAACACCCGCATGGATTCAGCGTCCTCACCGGAGATGTCGGAATACTCTTCAGCATTGAAAGTCAACTCGTTCTCGGTGGGCAAGTTCACGAAGGCCTTCATCGCTGGGAAATAGGCGATGTGTCCATTGCTGACTTGGCGAAGCAGCGTTTCCAGGTACCTGTGGGCAGAGGTATGTATTAGGCTTGGGCGCGGCCTGGCTGCCCGCTTCCCAGCCCGCCATGGCTGAGGCCACGCACCAGTTGGTGTAGAGGCTGGTGATGGTGGGCTCGCCATGGCTGTCCAGGTGCTGTGTCTGCTGCAGCAGCACGTTGTTGAAGACCCTCGTGATGTCGATCTGCACGTAGTTCTCGATGGACTGCAGCACAGTCATGTAGGCGCGCACGCTGGTCAGCAGCTCCGAGGGCTTGGCAATCTCCTGTGTGGTCTGGTTGTACATGGTCATTCCAACGATGGACCTGTGAGGGGGTGGGATGAAGAGAAAGTGGAATGGCTCTCTGCGCGAGACAGAAGAGTGATTCTAGAGTTTTTAAGGTAGGAGGCATGAGAGGGCATTATTATTAGCCAATGATACTTGTTGAATCGTTGAGTGACAGGGGAGAGGGCCAATCAGATTTCTGCTGGGGTCAGTGTCCCTGTGGCATCGCCCCTGTACCGCTCAGAGCTTCACAGACAGGGGGTGCTGGTTACCTTCACAGCTGAGAGCATCACTCACGTTACTATCAAGCGTACCCGCAATCATACAACCTTTGCCTTCTTGGGTTGGTTCAGTATGGGAAGATGCAGCAACGTCAAAACGCCTCGCTGAGCCCTCCCAGAAATCCACCCCCGATCCCCAGGGACAGGCCAGTGAGGGACACGGGCTGTGAAGGCTGCCAACGGGGCCCACTACTGTGAGTAAGGGCAGCGGGCAGGATTCCCAGCCCGGGGGCGTGGGGGGGCAGGGGCAGGCAATGAAGGAGCTAAGGAGCCCACGTCAGTGCTGGGGCCCCCGCTTCGGAAAATACCTCTCAGCACCAGGCCGTTTAATCCACCGGACCACAGGCAGAAACTACAGACCAAGGTTATCGTGTGATTCAAACTGTCAGGAGGAGAACGATTAAGTTTATAGAGCTTTAGCCATTTGAGTGATAGCTATGCAAGTACAACATGGAAAGAAAACTAACAGGCTCATATACAGATAGTAAACAGGCCATATGGAAAAACAAATAAGCAACTCATTGACTAAACTCAGGTTTTATTCTTCTCAGTGTGGGAACTCACTTGGTGAAGCGGATCTCCAGGTGCGAGGTCAGGTACTCGCGGGGGGTGAAGGTGTGCTCCCAAACCACCATGTTGGGCACGTAGTTGATAGAGAAGCAGAGCTCCGACAGCGCCGTGTGCAACTTGTCCAGGCTGTGGAGAGGCATTCAAAGTTCATTTCCTGTGTGGTGGAGGCACGTTAGCCACAGATGGCTCTGCCTTCGGCGTGCCGTCCCCTGGGGTGGGGTCGTATTGTCCCCGTGTGGTATTGGAACGGCCTGGGTGTGAGTGGATGTGGCCTGGACCGCTCGGGCCCGCTCCCCAGCTTGGCCCCGCTACGCTAACCTGAGCCGACCCCGGCTGCTGGTGGGGGGGGCGCTTACTTGGTGACCAGCAGCCTGTTTTTCCGCATGCTCTCCACGCCCGGCTTCTCCCTCTCCGGCTCGCCCTTCTTCCCAGTCTGCTTTTTCGACTTCTTGTTCACTGCCTGACTGATGGTTTTGGCACAATGTTTTGGCAGGAGCTGCGAAGTAGAAAAAAAATATACATATGAAATAAAATTAAAATCCTGTAAAGCAGCCAGAACAAGAGTGACAAACTGATCCGGGTATATGACACTGCAATTTTATTACCACAGATGAGCAGTCACATAAAGCCAGTTCCCAACAACAGTCTCTCAAACTTTCTCTTTATAACCTAAAAAAGCCCTAATCCCACTGAAGTTCTTATCCTAACCATCCCCCCCCCAAGTTTCCACGGCGATGATCCCTCACCTGGTCACTCAGAGTGCACTGCTCTGTGCAGATGTCCGTGATGAGGTTGCGTGCCTGCTTGGCCATCTCATCCAGGAACATGTTACATAGGGATAGGCTGCGGTCGCCGATGTGGTGCCGCTGAGGGGAGACAGGGGGAGCCAGTGAGTCAGTAATCAGGGCTGGGGGGTGGGGGGGTGCTGCACAGTACTAAATACTGAACTCCCCTGATGTGGTGCAGCTGGGGGGAAAGAGAGGGACAAAATGGGCCAGGATTTCACTGGGGGGGTGGGGATATTAGCTGGCGATATGAGTCAGCGACCTGGGGGCCACAATGCTAAACTCTAGTTGTATTACTTTTTACACTGTTATCTCTACATATACATATTACTATTTACATTATTTATATTACATAAAAATATATATATAAAGAACTCACACAATATTCCAGGGAAGACGGACACAAAAATATGAACACAATTTAAGATTGTTTTAGTCACGGCTGTGTTTCTATAAACCTTCTGGAAAACATTAAAAAACATGATGCCTCAGAATAAACCCCAAAAAATATTTATTTATCCAGAGGACGCTGTGACACCACAGTAAGCGAGATGTAATGTCGGTGTCAGGAAACGCCCCAGCATGCTCCGAACATCCGGCTGGGCTCTGCCGTAAAAGCACGGGGTCCTACTGTTACTATAAGCCACTCTCGGAGAATTCTTTTTTTTCTGTTTGGGGTGGAAATATTTCTGGAAACTTTTAGTCCTTTTCCAACGTAAATAAAGTTTGCAGCTGTCTAAAGCTGAATGCAGTGGACATAGGAAGAGGCAGATTTCAGGAACATGCTGAGAGAGGGAGTTTCATGTTTAAATAAGGGAAATCCAAGCCTTCTGCAGCTCTATAAATCTCTTTTATTCCACTAAGTGCTATCAGATAGGGTTTTTGTAAGAAGCTCTCCTTTGCCTGGCCCACAATGGAACACTTCATTGTGCTACTTGTTCGTTCTGTTCATTACCCGTTTGGGAGCGTAAACACGGGTTGTTTACGAAACTAAATGGATGTTGGAGGTTTTTCCGGAACACACACTCAGTGACCACGACGGGCTCACTTCAGGCCCGGGAACAGCAATCCATTGTACAGAGGGATTTCTCGTCCCTGTAGATCCAGTGTTTCGGTCAGTTCTGCACTCTGTAAATCGAGCCGTTCAGCCTTTTCGTTTTCGTGTCTGGTGGCTGGTTCTCTGATATACGTGATCCCTTATGGATATCCCAGTCTCACTCTGCTCTGTCACCCATCTTACCGTACCTGCGAGAAATGTGGGTAAAGGGGGAGGGGCCCTGCCCCCCCCATTCCTGATACAGCATGTCGGAATGTTGCAATTAAGTTTCCGAGTGCCTCAAATCACCCCACGTGAGACCACATCAAAACGGGGGCTTGTAAAACCAAGCTTGGTCCACCCCCATCGGAATGGCAAAATTAAACACACAGATCCTTAGTGATTTCACAGTGATTTCTTGGTGACATTCTCAATGAGTGAGTTCTGCCATTGGTCAGTGAAGCCGTGTGATCACCATGCCCCGCCCCCTAGGGCCACCCCCTCACCTCCTCCGGACACAGCTCGTGGGTGCAGCTCATGAAGTGTGTGCACAGCAGGGGGAAGGAAATGGAGTAACGGGACTGTGAGGGCAGCTCCAGGCACTGCTGGAACATCTTCTCAAACGCTCGGCTGTAGAAGCTGCCCAGACAGAGAGGGAGAGAGGGCCGGTCAGTCGCCAAGATCTGAGGCACCATGAGCCTCTGATATTGCAGGTATTTTCAAATAAAAATATCCATTTCTTTCAGAAACAGGGGCAGTTAACTTCAAAAGCCGCAGGAGTAGCCAAACCTTAACTTGATAATATCCAGAGAGCTGCAGAGCAGGGGGGACTTAAGGTAAAGGCCACACTTGAAGGGCGCCCCGCCAGCCTCCGTGTGGGGCTTACCGGTTACCAGGACGACGGAGGGAGAGCCCCTACCAGAATATGGAGAGGTCGGATGTCTCCACAAGCATTTCCACGAGGGAGTCCACCATCTTTGTGTGAAAAATGATAGTGTTCATCATCTTGCCCAGCTCCTTGTGATCGGCGAGTCCCAGCGAGGCCTTGGACACACTTGTGTAGGCCTACCGGGGGAAGATGCGCTTTGTTAGGGCATCGGCTGTTCAAACAGGCGGCGGCCATTGGAGTTCCATGCTCTAGATGTGCATTCTTATGCTACACCCCTGTCTTTTGTGGCTTGGGTTTTCACCGGGGAGAGGAGGGTACCAGAATAAATCAGACCAATTTGAAATCTGACCCCAGGGGAGGACAAGCCCTGGTTTCTTGCTTCACCAAATCATTAGCATCTAAAGGAGATTTCTGGGAAATGTTCACATTAATCTGATACCGTGGGTGCTGGAAACAGCCAAGCAAAACACAGGCTTCTGTGCTTCAGATGGAGACGGCAAGCAGGACCCCTTCTCTCCCGTTTCACTTCATGGAACGACACGGCGAGCGCCTGCTGCACCTACACTCCACCGTCTGGGACCAAGACGGGCCACGTGGATTACTGGCGGGGCATGAGGTACCCACTGCATGCATGTGAGGATTGCCACCCATCACTGCTACCAGCTAAAAGAGTGTCCTGTCCAATGACTGTGCCAGGGGCCATAAACAGACATTTAACAGGTGCTAAACCCAAAAGCATGCCACAAACCGGCCTCTAGAAGCTCCACCTGGTGCTAAAAATAACACTAAGAATCAAAACAACAGTAGATGACTGGGGAGGGGGGAATTATCTTCCCTAACCTCATTCTACATGCCGTGGTTGGCATCATAGTCAGAAACAGTGACTTAGTAAGTGAGCAAATTCTGATCCCTTCGCTAGGGGGCGCTGTCACAGAAACTGAGCAGGGCGGTAAAGGTCAGGCCTTAAACACTCCTCTGCAGACTAAAGCTTCAGTGTTACCTGCCAACTTTCTAAAGAATCTCTCTATTATGCGAAACCCGGTGTGGGGATGCATAAAACAGGCATTCATTATTTCTGCCATGGCTGAGGCGTTTCTGGATAAGTCAATAGCCCTGACTGACTGGCATGGGTTACGGGTTAAGATAACGTTAACCAGGGCTGCCACCCTGAGCAATCTGCCACATGGGTCTTTCCTGGCGTGGGCGTGTCGGACAGTCAAGTGCCAGCTGGGTAATCACCCCGCGTCCTTACAGAGCTAAACGTGGAGCGATGTCCAGGGACACAGAGGCAGAGGGTGGGGGTCAGCAGGGTGTCTCTCTCTTATCTGCCCCACCATGTTTTTACAACCCTCTAGAGGGCTGAGGGATGTGGGTGGAGGAAAAGGGGGGGGGGCTGGGGGCTTGGAAACTCAGATTTGAGAAAACAGTTATTCGGCCGTGTGGCGGGAGCCCTTCCGCTCGGCCCCTCCTTTGCACATGGAAGCTTCTTGGAAACCTCTGAGAGTGAGAAGGCTCCGGGACGACCCCCGCCGGATCAAACAGAACACATTCCCCCACTGGGGCAGGCCCAGGTCCGACAGCTCGCATCGGGTCATGGAGTCCTCCGGGCCCTGGCGACCACAGCGGGCACTGACAGGGGCCAAGGCCCATAAGTACCGAACCACGCTTGAAAATAATACCCCATTCGACGGGCTGGGTTCTGATTCAGCTGGCCCGGGATGAAAGGCACATGCCATTCTTAAACAGCCAGAGCTTCAGAGAAGATTATTTATTGTCACTGATTTCAAAATAATTTCAGTGAGGGGAACCTATCCCACAGTCTATCCTCTCCAACAATAATTCATATTCCAAGTACAGGAAATTGCCCCCCCCCCCCCCCCCCCCCCCAGGCCTGGTCTGAAATGGTACATGCATGCAGAAAACAGGGCTCCGCTTCACTGGCATATATTCCACATAAGACACAGGATGAGAATTCAATCCTGCTGGAACTGTTGCTTAGCGACAACGTCAGGGAGACGAGGCTGGAACCCGCCACCCACGCGGCCTGGCGGCTCTGTGCTCCCCCGCCTTACCTGCAGCCTGAACCAGTCCAGCCTCATGCCCCTGAAGTCAAACACGTCCCCATCTTCCACTGTGAGCCAGAGAGGGAGAGACCATCACTCAGGGTGGGGGGGCAACCACGCGCCCTGTACCTTCCCCCCAGGTCTCATCATCACAGACCAACATAGCCACCTTGTTATTCTACTTATATGTCATTGTATATTGCTTATACATTGTGTATATTGCTTGTATGCTGTATATATCATACACTATAGTACAATGCATGTAGACTGTATATATAATATGTGGATATTGTATGTAATTGTTCACTGTTCTGTTAGATGCCATGTATTGTTCTTCATCGTTATATGTTGTTTAGGTCTGCAGGGAAGCATGCATTTCATTGCACTTGCACTTGTACAAATGACAATAAAAGCTTCTGAATCCTTTCAGTCCCTGAATAGGGAAATTTCCCAGCTATCCTGGAATGACCCCGGGTCACATGACCGCTAAGTGAGCAGATCAGCGTGCTGAGGGAGGGCTGATCACCTTGTTTGACGCTGAGGGACGTCATGGTGTTCACAAAGGAGGACATGATGATGGACTCATCCTCGGGGCACACGGAGAGGTTCTGAAACAAGAGCGGTGAGGGTGGAATAACGCGTTTCTGTGGCGACATCCAGCCCGGAAGGAGACCATCCTGCACAGACAGCTGCAGCCTCGCCTGGCTGCAACCCACACACAGCCAGGCACTGAGGAAACTCTTGGGTTCCCTCTAGTGGTGAAACCTCAGACTTGAATGTATTCAGAATAGAGAAACACCCCTTTAAACTCACTCCTGCCCTTAGGAAGCCTCTAGTTTCAAATGGGATCTAAAAAAGAGCCCGGGGGAAACGCAGGGAGAGGACTGCAGCCCCAGGCTCACCTGCACAAGCTCGTTGAGCACCACGGCGTCAAAGCCGGACAGGTACTGCACGTAGTAGCGCTGCATGACAGGGCCGTACTTCCGCACATGGGCCCTCAGTTCCTCCATGTAGAAGATGAGCTCCGCGATGTGCCTGGGGGGACAGGAGGCTGCCAGTGCTGACCAGGACACTCATTCCACTGCATGCCCAGACATTCCCATTGGCTGTCAAGACGCCGTGTGACTCCTACAGCACCACCGCCCCCTCCCCCGGCACCAAGGTCGCCCTTACTTGTCGATAAAGTCGTCTGTGCTCTTCTTTTGGATGTTGTCGGCGTGCCGGAGCAACCAGATGATCTCGTCCCGTGCAAAGGACAGGGCCATGAACACAAACAGGGCCTGTGTGAAGAGCGGACGTCTCAGCCAATGGGGGATGGTGCGGGGGCAGGGACAGTCCCGCCCACCTGCCATCTCCCCCCAGAGGTCAGACTGAGGGGATTTCTGAGCTCACAGATGACGGACTGATCGGTACCTTTGGGCCGAGCAGGCCCGGCTGGTCGGCGAGCACAGTGGCCAGCTCCTTGAGGGCGGAGCGCAGGAACTTGCGTCTTTCTCTGTGCAAAGAGCCCCTGTGGTGGGAGGAAGCAGAGAGTGTTAAACAGGGGAACTTGCTAGAAAAGCGATGCGCTCGGAGGGAGGTGGCGTGTGCCTGCATGCGTACTCACGCGTGTGACAGCGCTGCTTCCTTGCACTCCCGAATGTCATTTATACGTTTGTTATAGCTGAAGGGGAACAAAACATTTCAACATGTAATGAGCAGGTTTGGCTGCCTGGTGCATGTAGACATATGCTGCATCATTGCTGTGCATCTGCATAAGAGAGAAACGCGTGCAGCAGAGTTTGTTCTGCTGCCGGTCTGAAGCGTTACCCTCGGATGTTGACAAACAGGTCCTCCGCTGCCTTGTGGATGTGGAAGACCTCGTCCCGGAAGAGGCAGAGGCAGGAGCTGCTCTGAAGGGAGAGCTTCCAGAGGCTCAGGGCGGCCGGGTCGCTGTTCAGAACACTGTGGCAGAGGATGAACCCGACTACAGAGGGAGGAGGGGGAGAGACAGAAAGAAAGTGTGAGACAGAGAGGGAGAGAGAGAGAGAGAGAGAGAGAGAAAAAGAGAGGGGGAGAGAGAGAGAGAGAGAGAGAGAGAGAGAGAGATGAGCAGTGCAGGGAAACAGGAAAGACAAATGATTGTTCTGGTTTCAAAGATGATCAATCTGTCCACCAGCTGGTGAAGAGTCTGGTTTTAAGTCTTCGACAGGAAAGAAACTCATCCTCCAAGCAGAACTTACACACAATCCACTTCTCCATGGTGTCCAGGGACAGGTATTCACATGGCATCTGAAACAAAGAGACAGAGGGATTTACCGTGGCCGACTCGAGCCAGGGCACGGCTGGGGTGGTGCGGGGAGGGGGCGGACCCTCACCGTGTCCGACTGGGCCGGGTTCAGCATGGTGCTGGGGGCGCTGATCAAGCTGAGCAGCTGGGCGTTCCTCCACTGGTCGGCGGACAGGTTCCGCCGGGGGTATACCATCTGCAGGGAGATGAGGGCATCCGACAGGGACTGTGGGGGGGGGGGGGGGGTTGGGTTAGAAGCCATCTCATCACAGGAACTCGCATCAAATGACTGCAGGCTGGAGGGGGTCACCTTTCCATGAGGGACAAACTCTTCTGTCATCTTCTTCAGAGGATTCTCATAGTCTACAATCATGTTTCCGAGTCTGGGGTACTCCCGGTCGCTAATTAGAACAATTAAGAATAATATAAACGGGTAAACAAGAGGATGAGTTCGGCAGAGAAAAGATCAGCCACAAAAAAGCCCTCCACTGACAGGTGATAATACATTTCAAACATATAAACACAGAACAAGCAATAACCGGTAATCATAAATATTTAAAGTTTGTTTACGTGAACAAATCAACTTTTACAAATATAAATTTTAACCTGGCGCCGTGGGTCATCTCATGCGCGTAGTTATAGAGCCCGATAATGGCTTTGCGTTCCTCGATGCGCGACAGCAGTATCATCAGTGTAGTGTACGTCACCACGAGGTCAAGGTAGTTCTTTGTAAGGTCAAAGTTCACAGTCTGCAGAAGGTGGACACGGGGTGGGTAGGGGTGTCAGCCTCGGCACACAGCATGCTGGGTAAGGCACCATCAGAGAGGTTGTGAAGGACTTACTATGTCAAAGAAGACTTGGCAGGCATCAATAGTGTTCAGCAGTTCGCAGACATGGTCCTGGAGGAAGCAGCGGAGATCAGGTCAGCATGATGATGCGGGGGGGGGGGGGGGGGGGGGGGG
>JAODJU010000035.1:8296544-8353265 GCA_026776725.1 Gnathonemus echidnorhynchus | reverse complement strand
GCGCGGGTTACCGCATCCAACAACAATGTCAGCAAAACTCAAGAACCTCGCCCAGTTCCCTTGCACTAGCAATCCATGATTTATTGGTTTATATATATGGTTTATCTTTATAATAAAATGTACATGTTTCTCTTCACAAAGAGAAGACCGACTATTTGACACAGTTTATTTTGCTATAGCACCTGAAATTCAAATTCAACTGAATTTTGGAGACTAAAGAGTGGCTATGGGGGTATAGATAGAGAATATAGTAGTTTGTTTTAAAGATTTCGGTCAGGAAAACCTTACTATTGAAATGCATAAAATTTACCCTGCAGATTTCCAAAAAAAAAGACAAACAAAATGTCTACAAATCAATAGTAAAACAAAGTTAAGGCTGCATGTAGTGTAATAGTTGATCTGAAGATGGCAAGGCAAACATTTGGTTTTTGGGTGGAATTTGCAATGAAACTCAACAGAAAAACTGTTCTGATACAAACAGATAGCGTTTCAGAGACCACTGGTATCACTCTGGATCTTTCACACATACTGACGTCAGGTCAGGTCAGGTCGACAGGTGTTTGAGTCCCACACTCGGGAAGTGCCCATCTGTTTGCCGGAGCCAGGTGCTCAGCAATGAGGATCCTGCGAGCCAGATCACCCTCAGGGAACCTCCCCTCATGGCCATAGTGCCGTAACTGACGCTCCCTCACAGTACAGGTAATGTGCCTCCTTCAGGACTCCCTGAGCAATCGCTTGTTCAACACAAAGTCAAACCAGCAGTACCCAAGGATTCTCTGAAGAGATAGAGTACCAAAGGAATACAATCTTCATCACATGTCACTAGATAGCGTCCAGGTCTCACAGCCATACAGCAAAACGGGGAGCACCGGGACTCTAAAGACTTGTATTTTCATTCTCTTAAAAAGATAACAAGAGCACATCTCCAGAGACCTCATGACCCCCCATGCTCTCCTAATCAGTCTACTGACTTCATAGGAAGAGTCACCAGAGACATGAATGTCACTGCCGAGGTAAGTGAATCTCTCAACGCCTCGACATTGACATTCTCTCTGCAGACAGGCACACTGCTGATGGCTGTGCCCAAGAAGTCATTAAAGGCCTGGATCTTGGTTTTCATCCAGGACACTCACAAGCCCACACACTCAGACTCCTCGCTCAGTCTCTCGAGAGCCCTGATCAGAGCCTGCGAATTCTGCGAAGATCACAGCACCAAAGTCAAGATCGATGAATCTTTCTTCAACAGACCTCATGACTCTGCCCAACGCCTAAAGCCATGCAAACACTGAACAGAGTAGCAGCAAGAACACACCCCAGATGCTGACTTTTTGAATTGTAATTCAATATACAGTACACTGTATGTGCAGTGGAGGATGGATGTCTTACCTTAAACTCCATTACATCGACAAAAGTGAAGTAATACAAAGCGAGATTCTTAAGGATCTCTGACTTTTCTTTTTGTAGCTGAGCAAGCTGTTGCTGTGGAAAGAAAGTGGCAGCGGTTAGACAGGCGGAGCGTCAGGAGCTCACTGCCATGGCAACTCATGTCAAAGTCTTCAGCAAGGGTTCACTTTGCACTCTGTCCGTAAGTTTTCATTCTGTCTTTCTGAACAGTCCCACAGACTGAATTCGTTGTTCCCAAACCCTGATTATCCTATGCAACTATCCTGGTGCAGAGTACAGTTAGGTTAGACCAGGCCACTTGGGGTCTTCTCCCCATGCCAAAATGGCTGACACCTCCCCATCTCTGATAGGCGCATGAGCCAAGTAACAATGCCCATTAGCGGGGGTCCGTGTGACCCATTTCCAGAGAAACCCATAAACATTCACATAGCAAGGAGAGCCCGTTTTATACACTTTGCATTATTTGTAGACTCTTAAAAGCCATCTTCATAAAACGTGGCATGTGTGCACCTCTGTGCCTGTGCTGACAGCTACTAAAATTTAATCGGTTCAAGGGAGGGTCTGTCACGGATTTTTCCCACAATGACCATTACATACCGGGATGGGTATCATCCTTCAACCCTGGAGCACATAAAATGGCAAAAGGCTGAAAATCCCTCACTGTCTGCACAGCCCCACTAAAGTAAAAGTGCTTGAGCCTCAAGTAAAAGACGTTTTACAAACCAAAACACCTAAAACGAGGGAGATATCTGATAGACATGAGAACCCTGCTTCCACTTTTGACAGACACACTTTTGATACTTTGACAATTTCTTGCATAATTCTACAAACTACACCAGAACAAATGTGCACTGCTGGAAGTTAAGCTGATGAGAACCAGCCTTTTGGTTTGGAAATGTTTTGCAATGACAAATATAGATACCTCAGAGCATTACCTTGACTTGCAACAGATGTGCATATTTGACAAGAGCAGATGATTCAGCTGTGACAGACTGTTGCTCTCTGACAGCAAACGCTACAGGCTATAATTTAGAGTCACCAATTCACTTAAATTTCATGTATTTCAAACCCACAACCCTGAAGTGATGAGTCATGAACACGACCTATTATGGTATGTACTGGTATGTACTGCAACACAGATTAAAAGTCAGTAACATCCTTTTTGAATTTTGTCAAAAAAAAAATTCTAAAAAGCTGTTATACAAATACATCTAAAGATTTATTACATTCAAGTCAGTGCATATTTGCTCTGGAAGACAGTTAGTTGATATAGTATTGTTAGGAAAATCTCAGATTCAAATACAAAGCCAAAAAATTTATTTAAAATAGTTCTGCATTAAATTAAACATTCTGATAAAAAACCAAGCTGTAACAAAGCTCCTAAGTTAAATCAGAACACTTGAAAAAGTTAATAGGTCACTAATTAGAGGAATTTATTAGTATGATGGGTATTTTGTTTTTAGAAATTTCATTTCCATCTGGTGTTATTCAGCTTATAGTCAGGATGGCTTGAGTGGTTAATTTAAGAAATGGTTCTGATGTAACATTGTTAAGTTTCTAAAAATCTGTGTGATACTTAGCTATTAAAAATCAATTTTCATTCTATTCAAAGAAAAATAGCAAGATTGGAATTACTTTTAACAAAAAGAGGGTTACATTTAAAATCCCTCTAAACATTCTTTCAATTTTGTAAAAATCAAAACATTCAGCAGAGATGGTGGACAGAAATGTCTGATTAGCCAGAACCTTGAAGTCTGAATTCCCTGCACGTGCTATTTTTCACTGAAAGGTACTGCTGTACATAGCTGTGTTCCTTGAATTAGGAGTAATGTTGAGATGAGATGCTCAGTATGATGGCATAATGACCAAACGTGTTACCAAGCAACACAGGACTGAGGGATCTAAGAAAGACATCACAATCTAAACAGATCACATCCAAAACTTCATGTATATTTCACCAAGTATTAATTTTTATGGAAAAAAAGGCCATGACCTATTTTTCATTACGTAATTTTTTTATCCGTGAAATATTTAAGTACCAAGCTGTGTCTTTTCTGCTTTGTAATTCTTAGATTCCTCTGCATGGTCCTTGAGGATGAGTTACAAAACAGCTTATGTGAGAAAAATGAAAAAGATAACTACTACAGAGACAAGGATTGGCACTTAAAGCAAACTGGCACTCTGGGGAGCCCAAACTTACCAAAAAGAATATTCCAGAAAAAGCCAAGATAAGCATGCAAAATAAAACAGATTGGGGGGAAAAAACAAATACAAAGACAAATTAAAAAAAAAAATAACAACAAAATAAGAAAGACAGTTAAACATGATGCAGAACAATGTCATTCCAAACAGCACCTCTACCACAAACACAAGAACCAAAAAGGGAATGTTAGGAAAAAAAGAAATTAAATTTTTATGCATTTCAACAAAAACATTTCAAGAGACAAGGGAGGCGACCAGAACTGCTGACAGACCAAAATACACTTGACAATTACAGCACAGTGGAATCATGAGGATGCATGACATTAAATTAAAAAGATTAATAATGACAACTCTAAATGAATGTTCCGTTTGTAAAATACTTTGGATCAAAACTCCGATTTTTCCATCTGTTTCCTGTTTGCAATACCGTTGCACTGTCCCGCCGACAGAGGGCAGACGGATTTACACGGACATTGCTTTTAGGTGCAGTGTCATAAAAGGCAAGGTGTTGTGACAGGTGGCTACAGTCAGCAGGAATGTATTGGGGCCGCCCACGTACCAAAGGCCCGCCCACATTCCAAAGGTACACGCTTTAAACGCGGGGACCACACAATGTCTACATACCTGTAACTGCTCCCTTTACTAAACAAAAAGTAAAATCTCCAGAATTCACTGGTCTATCAAAGAAACACTGAAGGCTAGAATGAACCTGCACCAGATCAAATGACACTTAAAATGAAAGACGTATTAACATTTAGACATTTTCTTTTCATGTGTTTAAAGCATTGTGTTTACATAGAGTTCATACAGATTATTATTCTGCATCCCCAAGTACCCAAAATGCAGAACAAATCGCTTTGTGCCTGTTAGGAAAGATGAACGTTATCTGTAATTATACGCATTTAGCTTTTTTGACCCTCCTGGCTTGCCGTGCCAGGCATATCAGAGGGAAATAAAAGGCCTGAGGGGTGGTAGCTATCTGATTGGCTGGTGTTCTCGTCGCTCTGCGGGGCAGAGGGCCTGACGCGGCCCCTGGAAGGAGGAGGGAGCAGGCGTGAACAGCACAGGGTGTGTTTGGCCCAGCAGAGTGTGCCAAGGCAGGCCACCATTAGTCACCGTGATCTGTGAGAGTCTCACAAGCACACTCCAGAAAAACAACTCTGTCCACCACACACTGGGGCTTTCACTGCTACTCCAGAAGGTGCTAGTCTTACTACACATTCCATTTCAAGGCTCCGCAATAATAACAGTAAGCATTATTATGTATTATTCTTCATAGCACATGCTTATAAATGAATACATTTAGGCTGACTGCTAAAACAAGGACTGAGCTGAACAAAATCAACTGGCAATTAAATGTTCATCTTTATATAACCCCTACTCAGATTTATTATTATCCACAAAATTGCAAGAGATGTCACTTACGTTGTTGTTGCGCGTTTCCACGGCTGGGAATTTCCGGACGATAAACTTCACAGCCGACTCCAGGTTTTTGTCGATCAGGTAGGAGGGTTTAGCTTTGGGGTCCCCACATGCCTGGGAGGGAAAGGCACAGACAGAACACAAACAGGCTAAAAATGCTACAGCCAACAAGGCATGGTGTGCAAAAAAGCTGCATGATGGACAGTATATAGGCATAGAGCAAACACAGAGCTGTCTGTTTGTTTTTGGTGAACAGGTGACGTGATGAGCAGACAGTGTGGGGAGTTTGTCACAGCTGGAAAATGCAATGAGAGTCAGGGAGAGTCAAAGAGAAAGCCAAGAGCCAGGGAGTCAGAGAGTCAGGGAAAGAGTCAAGGAAAGAGACAGTCAGATAGACAGCTCCTCAGGTGCTGCATGGGAAGTTTCCAGTTAGTGCCACTCAGCAGGGCATGAAAACACACTCACTCCTACAGGAAGAAAAAGTAGTTGGTTTTGGCTATTTTTTAGTTGTATCTTTTAGGATGGATTTCTTTGGAGTGGTGGATGTCTGACAGAGGAGCTGGAAATAGTAAGCAGATATGTGTTTGAGGCACAGCATTGTGGTCAGGTGACTGACATGATGTTGTGCATGCACTTAAAATAATTAATCCTGAAATACTCAAAGCAGAGAGATAAAGGAACAGGGATTAATAATAGTAATACTACAACTACGACTACTACTACTACTACTACTACTACTACTAATAATAATAATAATAATAATAAAAGTTCAGAATTAAAACAAGAGGGTTTCAAGACCTACTGTGTTATTTTCATCATATTGCTGTGGGTGGAAAAATATTCTTAAAATTAAAAAAAAATAAACAAATCATGGAAAAATGACAAATACACAGCCTTGATGCCCAGCTGGCCCAGCCCAATCCTCACATTAATGAGGCCAGTGTGAAAATGAGCGCCATCACAGGGCTGCATGCCTCACCCTGCCGAACAACCCGTCAAATGGTCAGGCAGGTTATACATTACGATCCCCTGGGTCACCGTCATTTTCTTTCACGTGTTTTCTGCTAAGGATGCACTAGAAATCTATCAGAACTTCATTGTTGCCGACTTTTAGAACCCTGAATATTCAAATAAATGACTAGGGGGTCTGAAATTCTCTGAATTCTCTATTCTCCTCTCAACTCTCAACAAAGATGCTAAAAAGCCAGCCTTAAAACACAGAAAATTATCAATACTAAAAAAAGAGGAAATGTGCCAGTAACACAATCAGATGTCACGTTATCTCATTTATTTAAACAAATATAACGCAAACTCATTCCTGAACGTTCAAGGGAAGCTCAGTATGGTTTTAACAACACAAACATACAGGGGAAACAAAGAAGCCAATACAAAAATAATAAACTCAAAGTAAAAATAAATAAATAAGTCTCCATCTATTGAGAGATATGACGACAGTAAGGGAGCCGCCCCCACTATTTTATACTTTGACACTCTTTCTGGACGGCCCAGTGTCTAAGCTCTTGCGACAGTGTTGTGGATTACACACAGGGAGGCCATGGAGCATGATGCTGGTCAGAGAGCGGGCAGGCAGGGGTGGGGGGCAGGGAGAGGGAGGATTGAGGTTTAGGGAAGGTGAAAACTGTGCAAACCTTCCAAACTTGTCCTTGCTGGGGGAGGCATTGCAACAGAAAGAGAGAAAATTACACATGAACACAGGTTGCCAATGTCTATCATGCAGTACCAGTTTAAAGACAGTTAGCTTGGGAAACTAATGCTACAGCCGCTGTTCTTTTTTTGCATTTGAACAAATATATATTTTGCTCCACATTTCTCTGCAGATGGATGCCATGTATCAGCTGTCATGTTGATTTATATTTATGCTGCCTAGTTTTGTTCCAACAGCTAATGCACACGCACACACACACGCACACACACATACGCACACACACACACACGCACACACTGACCTCAAGGGACAGAGTGAAATTTTTATTTATTTATTTTTATTTTTTTGCATAAAAGTCTACATTCAAGAGGGTCAAAGGGTGTGCAATTAGTAAGGAGAACAGGATCAACAGCAACAACAAACAACTACAACGACAACGGCAGCATGCAAGTAAGGTAAAGGAACTCAATACAGTCGCTTCAATCAAGGCTGGTGCATTTGTTTATAAACCTAAAAAGAGAAGGTTTTAAAAATAACAATTAACAGAAAAGAAAAACAGTTAAAAACATGCATACATCAATTCTACCTTAAACCTAAGGCATCAGAAATAAGACAAAGCTTTATGAAATCCACATTGCCAACAAACGACCAACGTCCAACGCCCAAATGAAAAATATGATACAGAATAGGCACAGAAGTTTTTATGTTCCAGTTCAGGTCACAGCCACAAGACCCCCTACATTTTCTTGGAGTTTATATTAAGAGGGGGGGGGCAAGTTCTTATAGGGTACCAGTTGAAGAACACGTTACAAGCATCAAGCGTTCTTAAAATCACTACAGGGCTTTTAAAATGCCATTAAAGCATTTACGACTCGCCCACAACAAACCACAACCCTACTCATAAATCAATTCTACACACGGTGGTCTTAGAGCTGACAACTGTATGAAATCACTTGGATTTAACAGTTTATGTGTCAATACAAGAAATTTTTAGAACAATACCAGCTTAAGCACATCATACAACAAAGGACTACAACAGATTATACAATTTCCCCTACCCCTGGCTAAACTGTAGCAGTGGCATACCAGGCAGCTAATTCCTAACATACAATCACTTATCCTCAAGAAAGTCTACATTACATTTTATGTTCATTGTTCCAGATTGGATGGAGTAACTAAAAATGATATGCTATCTGTGGTATACATGCAAAATTACGGATGACCTTGTAGGCTTATTCGACAGAATAAGCGTAACTTTCCCCAAGTTGCAGCCTGAACCAAAATCCGGCATGAACATGGCTGCTGGTTCTGAAACCCATTAGTGCCATGATTGACTTTTACTGCGCCGCAGTGCGAAAGGAAGGCCACAGAGCGGGAAGGAGACACTATACGGCTGATAGGGTCACTCTGATGGATGCCACCCTATCGGGGACAAAGCTGCCGGTCCCATTTCCTCTCAGACGCACACTGGAGGAATGGATGGGCCTTCTGGTGGGCTTTAAGCAGAGCTCAGAGAAGCTGAACCACAAACCCTCTGGTCTCAAAGGCCAGGAAGAACAGTATAGAACCAACTGCCTTTGGTCCAAAACTAAACGCTTCATCTTCCCATCTGAGCTTAAAATTTACTACAAGTGTGGATGAATCCAACCAGAACTGAGTTTGCTCTGACCCTCCCTGACCAATTACCCCTTATCCTTACACATGAGATAAGAAAGGACATCCTGCATCTCTCCACTGAGCCTTCTCCAAAGACCTGACAGGAAGTTTCTGGGGTCTTTTTTTCAAGCTGAAAAAAAGCATCACCCTTTCCTCAAGTCAATTAATCCCTCACAAAGATTTTAAATAAAGGAATTAACTGCAGTCTTTCAAAGTGACAAAACTCAAAGACTAGAAAAGATCACCCTCACACTATTCTGACATCAACACAAAAAAAAGTGGGCGTTTGATTTCTTAAAATATAACTCTCGAGAACAATGACATTAAAATTAAAATTTAATAAAACAATGCCATCTGAATGCAGGATATCAAATTGGCATCTGTTTGTAAAGTTCTCTGCAAAGAACAAATATTCTGAAGTGCATCTTGTGCTTAAAATAATTATGCAAGAGTTGCTGCCAAGTCAGCTCCAAAGGTATCCAAAGGTATTCTTATACACTATGGCTCTGCACTGTTCTAAAATGAAATTTGGGTCCCTGTTACCTGGACATCAAATGATAAATATTGAAGAAAAGGCTAAATACTTAATTACCACACCAACAGATCTAGTAAGATGATTTGCTTGCTTATATGAATTATTTTGACTATGAAGCTAATGCTTCAATTACATTTCAGCAAATACATATTTTGCTCCACATTTCTCTGCAGATGACTTTCAATTTTCACCATTTTAATTATTACATCTTTTCAAGATTAAGTATATGTATAAATATCAGTTTAAAGTTTACCTCTGATGCTTTTGCATGAGTGCTGCATGCGTTCTCCGAGACAATGACAATCATTTTCATCCTTGCTGTTTAAAACATTCCTAGATGGGTTTGTGAAGAATTTATGTTGAGCTCCTTTTTTGTTTTATAAATACCCCTATATTTATTACAACAAAATCACATTTCAATACTTAGAAATTTTCCAATACTGTGCTGTCTTAGTATATTATACAAAACAGTTTATTTATTTTTATGCTGTCTTGATCTCTGGTTCTTCCAACCAGATCATAATTAATGCTTGGGTCACTTCATTTATCCACACATCCATTATTATAATTATTTTCATTATTATTATTTTTTTACTTCATTATCATCATTTTCTGAGTTTGCAACTGTTTTCAAGATGGCAGTGGTATTGCATTTCAGATGCAGGCTATTTGTATAACCAATCAAAAAAGAAAGCATTTCAACTCCCACCCCAAAGTCCAGAACTGCCAAAAAAGTATCCCACTGGCACGTTTGGTACTGGAACTATCGACATGGCTGTTTTTGTTACCCTAACTGAATGGTCAGCTGAGTATTTCCTTTCTGTTGTCAGAAGTTGATATGTTGGTCCTGGATCGATCATGTTTCCCCACAGTCATATTTTGCTGATTCCTTTTGCAGTTTAATGAGTGCAGTAAACATTTTAATTTGAGAACAAAAATTGTTACAGAAAATCATGATCTCAATTCTAAGCAAAAAAATCGTGATTCACATTTTTTTCAGAATTGTGCAGCCCTAAATGTAACTGTTACATGCTTTCTATTTTCTTTTTATTTTACTATTATTACTGAAGTGAGCATAACAGTTTATGCATAGATCTCGTTCATTTTATTTATTCATAGCCTTTAACGCAGCTTAATAAACCCAGATTTTGAGAGTATCTATGTTGGTGTTTGGGTCTGTGCCTGCCAGTTGCCTAGCAACAGAGTCTGCCAATCATTTCAACACAAGTTTACACATTCCAGTTGATAGAACATCCACAAGACACTCAAATTTTTAAAAATGGAACCGAACAGAGACATCAAATGAGCCACAAAGCATGCACAGGTGAGCCATTAAGGTTATGGTATATGATAACAAACAGGTATTTCTGTAATATAATGGATCAAACTGCTCATAAGTCTTCAATGTTTCCCTAATTGACAACAACCCCAGCCAGGATGACCACAAGAACGGGGCAGTGTCACCCTCTGCGCCCATGATCTAAAGGGTGTCAGTTCAAATCCCCAGGCAAAAAAGATTTCACTGTTGAACCTTTGAGCAAGGACCTTAACCCCACCCGCTCCTGGGACTGGCTAACATGCTAATCTGATCTTCATCTGTATGTTGCTTTGGGCAAAAGCATCTATATAAATAATCCTAAAACAGCAAGCAAGTGAGGCCCAATGTTCCTGAGTGGGAATTAGAAAATACTATGAATGCATCCCTTCCCAGCAGCCTCAGGAAATATTTGTTTGCCCAAGACCTATATCCTGGCTGGAGCTGACAACAGCCAGCACTGCCATCTCAGTTCTGCAAATTCAAGGAACAAACTGATATTCATTTTAAACAGTTAATACCCAAAGGGACTTACATTTTTACAGTTAGGAATTTCACTAGATAAAATCAGAGAAACTTTTCTTCTCAAAAGGTACAACAGCATGACTCATCTTTGGACTGACAGCCACCATGATTCAAATCCAAGTCCTTACATGATCACTACGCCATCCTCCTACCCATGTTATGACATCTGAGTAAAAATGCTTTTGGTTATAATATATAACCACTGCCAAATAATATGATGGCAAAATCACTGCAATGTTTTTAAAATCACAGTGACAGAGCGTAATGCAGACAACCCAAAACCATTCAACAGATTTAGACTAAATGAAAACAGAAAAAAAATGAGAACAAAAGCACAAACAGAAAGTCTTTGTGACAAGGGTCCTTGGAGGCCAAATCTACTTGGTTAACAAATTTCTTCTGGAACTTGACACTTACTTTAGCAAATGGTGATTAAGGATTATCCCAACTACTGCTGCTCTGTGTCAAGCAACATGGCAGCCCAAAATACTTTGTTTACCACTGCACAACACTACTATTCACAATGCCAAAAGGAAAGGGTAAGTGCCAAATTCAATCACAAGTAGCTCTCTCACGCTGTTCAGCTCCTTTATGCACACAACTTTGCCATGCCATAAAAAGATTTCCTGGAAATATAACATCTTATTTTTATGCAAGGCATCCTTTTCCTACTCTATCTGTCCTCTCAGCTTAACTCTACACTTCAGTACCCAGGAACATGGACAGCTCCAACTGAATTAATTACAAATAATAATAATAATAATAATAATAATAATAATAGCAACAACAATACAAGAAGTATTTTGTAAATCTTAGAAAACGCTCTCGTTTCATTTCTTTGGATAATGCCATTAATGCCTCAATTTTGTTCCTATGACTGTATTCGTAACATAGCATCTTTAATAGAGAAGAACCTTCCCGAACGATTTTTTTCTTTAATCTACTCTTGACATCTGCACATGAGAATGACAAAGACGGTTAGTCACTGTCCGACTGCACTGAATACATAACCTATTCCCCCACCAACTAAACAGTATCAATTTGTCCCAATCAATCATACCATAATATCAAATGTAGTGCTAAATTACACAGATACGTTTTAAATCACCACGGCACCAATCATTGAGTTGTGCTATACCTATTTCTTTATGCAGACCCCCTAAATGTGTCCAAAGCAGAAATAAAAACTCATGTCCCGAGTTAAGCGAATTAATATTACATTTCTTTCATTCTAGTTACTTCATTTTTGCGAATAATTTTAAAGGAATTTGGATAAATGATACGAAGAGCTATGTCACCCAAAGAAACACGACTGTTTCAGTTACTATCACTGCAGCTGTTAATCTTCATCGACGAAGACCATTCTCATACGCGTAACTAATAGGGCATTCACCGCTAATAAAGGTCAGTAAAAGAATAAATTATGCAACACATGTTAAGAACTGCATTAAAACACATCCCAGAAAGCGTGATGATTAGCTGGTGTCGCTTCCCGATGCATCAACATGCCTTCTAGGGCCTCGACTGCATTCCTGTCCATTCATATACGCCGCAGTCATGTTTCACTGCTATTGCTGCTAAACTCAAAACAAACATACGGCAAAACATCGAATTTAAGACAGTCCTTTGGTTTCGAAAAAGCGGTCTGCGCCGCTCTCATACCTTACCTTCTTGATGTTATAGATGCGAGTCAGCATCCCGATTCCTCTATCGTTTAAGATGGTCAGTTTCTCCGCCAGCTTCTGCTGGCTCGGCTGCAGCACACCCTTCGACATGCCGCCTTTCACGTTCGCGTCACGAAACGGAGAAAATGGTAGAATTACCCTTCTGTGTAGTGTTTATGGTGAAAATAAAATAGCTCGGGCGTTTTAGTGTTAGAATTCACCCATATTACGGGTAAACAGGCGAGTGAAGAGCGGACCACCCTCCGGCCGTCTCCCTGTTTTCTATAGGTGTTGCCCTCATCCTCAGAACGAGGCTGTTTCCTGCGACACCCGCGCGTCACGTGGCTTGTCACGTGACGCGTGCTGCCGCCATTTCCGCCTTTGTGGTTCGCTATGGTAATGAGTCATAATTTTGGGGCGTGAGGTGGCGTTGCATTGTACTGACACACTACGGCATGAAGACTAAGGGTTTATTTGAGAATTGATTGTTTCGTTTTCTATAGTAATGCGGTGCTTTATGTTGCATGAATTATGCTTTCAACGTAACGTAAACCAGAGACTGTTGTACTGACTCGTCGCGTCGGATTATTTACCTACTGCGCATGTGCATTTTAGACGTTTCCGCGTTACACGGTTGTTAATTGCGTCACGTTCGGCCCAGCTGTCAGTGGCAGCTGGTCGGTGTACGCACGACAAAATGTATTGGCGTAACTAGCGTTGTTTTCTGATCGTTTTTACAAAGACTTTACATTATTCAAATACAAGAAAATAAAATTACTGAACAGCAAAAGCAGTTTACCAGATAGTTTAGCTAACTGTTTTTGCGTTCCTAATGTCCTATTCCAGATGTTGTATTCCAAACCACTAGGTGGCAATATTTTCATTAGATAGCAATAAAATATATGCTGGTTGATTTACCATTATTGTAATAATCCTTAATATTTAAGCAGTGTACTTTAAATAATTGGCTATTTGGATTTTTTGGGCCGCCTCTCCTTTCTTTTGTCGTTAGACATCCATACATACGCAATGCAGTCCCTTGCAAATGAAATTAAAACATTTTCTAAGACCGCCCTGAAAAAACAGTGCACCCAGGTGACAACATTAGGCGGAAAGAGACTAATCGAAACATGGCAGGGTTCTCATTTGTGTGTCGTTGAAGATGGCGGGCAGCCAGATGGAGCGTATGGTTACGTTGAGGATAATAGTTTGGATCTTCAAGTTGGAGTCATCAAGCCTTACCTGCTCCTTGGTGAGTTAGAAGAATGGATGAATAAATAAGATTAGATGTTTTGCAGCACTCAAGTGAAAATGACAGTTTAAGTACTACAAAGATTTTTTTTATATTTTACAAGCTCCCGTGAGGAATAACTGCATTTCAACAGCAGTTAGTCTTGTTAACAAGTTAGTTTTTAACTATTAGTAATTAAAACAAAAGTTGAAAGAATGGTTGTTGATGTCATATAATCTATGCATATCCTGTGTTTCTGTAGCTTCGCAGGATGTTGCACATGATTTAATCACTTTGAAAGAACTGAAGGTGAGTTAAGTAAACTACATATTTCTGATGCAGTAACTATTTATATAAATATATAAATATTTATTTAATATTTATATAATTGTTTTTTTTCTTGTTTGATTTTCTTCCCATTTCAGGTTTCACACATTTTAAATGTCGGATATGGTGTTGAAAACATTTTCCCTGATCTGTTTGTATATAAAACATTAAATATATTGGACCTGCCAGAAACTGACATCACTTCATATTTCCACGAGACCTCTCAGTTTATAGACCAAGTTAAAGCAGAGGTAAAGTGCACGCCTTGTGTACCCATGCATTGGTTCCCCTTTCTGTTATGTCCGTAGTTATATATTTATTTTGAATTACATCCCTGTAAAGAATCCCTTCCGCACTTTGAAAGAATTGTGTTTCATCTGCATCCATTTCACATATACCATTTGTTAACTTATTCATTTTTTCATTTATACATATTTGCTTGCTATTCCATTTTTCAGGATGTTTTGTGTACTGTGAACTTTTTAATTAGCTCTGTGTTTATTTGTTTGCACTATGTGTACTATCACTGCACTTACATGTACGTTTGTGCTCTGTGTACCTCGCAGCTGCATGCACGATATTTCTTTTAATATGGTTTTATCCTGTCTACTTAAGTTTAGAGTTTAAATTTTTATACTGTATTTTTTTGTATTTATGTATGTCAATTCTGTGCGCCTTTTGTTCTGTGTACTCTGTTAAACTGGAGCCATGTCGCCCCTTCTCTCTGTACACCGTATATAGCGGAGATGACCGTAAAATTCACTTTTTTTTTTTTAAACTTGACTTTCACTTGACGAGAACTTCTCCCGGGGCCCAATAAAGATCATAAAGATCTCGTTGTTTCCATTCCTGTCCTGTATGTTGCTCTGATAAAAAACAGCACAGAAACAGTATATCCAAAGCTCTGTGGTAAAGACTAAATGAAGACATTTCGCAGTACTGTACTGTATATTGATACAAGTAAATGACTTTGCCTGGCACTGGGGTCAGCAGCCCTGCTGCTTTACTGCATAGCTCCGCAAAATGGAAAAATGAACAATAGGACCATTTATTGTGATTTGTAATCAAGTTTTATAGGCTGTTGTAAAATCAGCGCTGACAGTCTCATTCGAGGAATGATATTGCCTTTCTGATTGTTTCACATGAGATGTAAATGTTATTTTCTCTAAATAAATTTGTAAAAAGTGGCTGTATTGAATAGGTGTGTGTGCCCTTTGGTTTGTATTTTAGCCTTTATAATCATTGCCTTGTGTTTTCTTGCCTGCAGGAAGGAGTGGTGCTCGTGCACTGCAATGCAGGAGTGTCCCGCTCTGCTGGCATAGTAATCGGGTACCTGATGTCCAGAGAGGGACTGGCGTTCAATGCTGCTTTGGCCCTGGTGAAAGCAGCCAGGCCTGCCATTCGTCCGAACCCGGGTTTCTATGAGCAGCTGAAAGACTACAGGCCGTGAGGGGGTGTGGCTGCTGGCTGTGCCACTGCAAATTGGAAACACTTTAAAAAGAAAACATTATGACTGCTGCTTTTTTGCTATTGTCACATTTTTAGATTTTGATGATGCACTGAGTTTAAATTTATGTCTCAAAACATGTTTTCCTTTTATTCAATTTATAGATTGTATTCAGTTTATATAAAAGACAGGTGAAGCGAAGATGATCTCCTTTATTGCAGGTATAGACTAGTTTAAAATGCTCGTTCCCAGATAATAAAGTGTTTTTTTTTTCTCTTCATGTGAGGAGCTATGAGAAAGGATGAAAAAAAAAATTGATGAATGAGGAGAAACAAGATGGAAAGTCAGGCAAAGGGGTTTCTGCTTCAATTTTTTCAATGGCAACATTTCTTAAAGGCATTGTCTTAAAGGCACACAGAATTAGCTAAATACAACACTGTTTTGTATACTTTGTGCAACAGTTAGACATTGAATGGAGTTCATCCATGTTGGCACCTGTTGGCAATTTATGTTGATAAATTTGTTAATGTTACAAAATTCTTTCAAAAAGAACCAGCATTACCTTCACAGTGCTTATCGGATTCTTGGTGGCCACTCTGATCAACCTCCTTTAGTGCGATGAGCTGATCTAGGCAAGGTCTTGGTGGTGCCATGTTTATTAATGATGAATTTGACAGTGTTCCAAGGGATCGCAAAAGCCCTCAAGATCATTTTATAGCCATCACCTGATCTGTGCATCTCCGCAGTTTTGTTTCAGACTTCTGAAAGATCCTCACCCGCCGTTGAATCTGCACTTTCAAATGCACTGCCTTGTAAAGGAGGCTGCCTATAGTTTGAATCAGTCACACCTTACAGTCAAACACATGGAAGCCAATTAACCTCTTCTGTCCCGTTAAGCGGTTTGTCATACTTCTTAGGGGTTGTTGTTGAGATTTAAAAATCAGATTTAACCAAGTTTCATTAATATGTTTTGTCCATTTTCATTTTTGTTTCCCTTTCACTTTGACACAAATATTGGTTGTGATTTGTACATAAAGGCCGAAATAATCTGTCACTGTGTCAAACTGTAAATCCAGCAAAGGTTACTGAATTTAAAATGGTTTGTATAGACATAATAGCACAACAGTACACACCAGTAGGACAGTGCTCTCATGGTATTGTATTATTTTTGTTGCTTTGCATTTTATAGTGGCATTGTGCCAGTCAGTTTAGGCAGGCACGTGCCTACCCAGTATTTTGTAAAAATGTATTGCATAAATGAATTATTCAGTCAACCTATAACGTGCCTATGTTGACTGTGAATTACGTGGTGTTAAACTTACAGTAAACTTGCAATCAGGGTAATCTGGCCAATGATTGAGCTTCCTCCATCAGATCGCATCTCTTAATCCCCCCCCATCCCTCATCATTCCCATTTTCTACCGAAAACGCTACGCATCATTAACGAGTTGTCACATCGCGACATTCACGCAGCTGAATTGTTTCTGTCTGGTTGTCCCACAGACATTTCTACATTAGCCTAGAACTGTCATAATATTTCACACACGTCTGCTTTAGTAGCTATGTAATCAATGTGCTAGCACATGCTGTGATGTTGCGTTATGAATTTATGTTAATGTTAGCTAGCTAACGTTAGACAGCAAGGTAGAAAGCAGACCGACTCAGCTCATAGTTTTGCCTGTAGAAATTACAGTGTTCTTAAGTATTTGCTAGCTAGCCACAAACACCAACACAACACAGCCTTTTTCATCTCCAGGTCATGTTTTTTGAACACAACTAGCAAACTATTTTCTGGCTGACGTTAACTAGCTGGTCATCTAGCTAAATGTAATACTGCCAGCAGTGGTTGTGATTTGCTGGACATATCTGAATATATTATAATTATATTAAGTTTTAAGAACTCTAACATCTGTGTATGAGTATTATTTGTTTGGAAATGATGCCTATCCACAAATTTGGTTTGCACAATGCCCCTGCTTTTCTATAAGCCTACAGTGCATTTTTACTGCTCCCATTAATATTTGTGTAATCAATACTGTGTTGATTTTTCCCACTTCTTTTCAGTCAGCTAAAGTTGCCAATTTAATGTTGCTAAACTTTTTTTGTTCACAGTAATGTAATCCTTGCAGGTGCAGGAAAACTCCTTCTAAAGCAACACTGCACATCAAGAATGTGTCTTCGTAGGGAATACAATAATCGTTGATACTTTAATATTTGTTAATAACAACCAAAGACCTAAATATTGAGGGAAAAAATCTTGGTCAAACAGGCAGTTTGTTGAACCCACCTTGATGTCATGTTTTAACATTAATGTCCTATAGAGGGCGCCAAACATTTGTTAGGCACACACTGCAAGTGCACTTAGAGTTTTCTCAATTTGTCTTAATACTGCATTGGCTGGCATTTGAAATGAATGCTGTAATTGGACTATTATGTAGTTTCTTACTGCAGTTGCGTGCCAAACTTTATATGATCTCAGAATTATCCCTGCAGAATGAACCCTACATTTAACCCAAAATGGCCATACTTGAAAAGTCTTCATCAGTAGTCGAGCTTCTGAATGCAATAATGTAAGCACTGCATTTCCTTCCCCCAGTAGGGAAGCCATAAGGGGGGAAAGTTCAATTACAAGAAAAATCTGGAACATTGTTGGATTGGTCTGGGTTAGGGGCTCAATTTGGATATGTTTTCATGGGGCCCAAAATCTTCAGCAGCGCCTCTGTCCTCCAGGACAAGATATTTTAGGTTTAGATTCATTAATGTCTATCATTTAAATTTATTTGAATGAAATATGATTAATGAAATTTCAGTCTCCTGCAGAGGCATTTGTACATAAGAATCATTCATCTTAATTAATCATGTATGGTTGCACTAATTATTGCTTACATTCTGGGCATGTTTGGGGTATTTATAACTCCTTTTAAAATACAGTCAGTTCTTTGTAGATGTCACAGGCTTTCTCTCTAAGCATTGCATTTCTGCATTTTAATTTAGTGCTAATTTATTGTTTCATTTGTTGTGCCAATGACGACAAGTCCCTCAGGCGGAAACTAACGCTAAATTGCGTTGAAATCAGGCTGAAGGAAGACAATCTACCTGTAATAGTAGGCCAATGCAGCTTATCCAAATGAGTTGACCGATGTGTCATATTTTGTAAAACCTCCTGTGCTCAGGCATGTGAAAAGTAAAATTAATGTCTAGAATACGTATGACCTTCCTGGATTTTTTTCAAGGAAAGCTAAAAATGCACAACTGTCCCGTTAATGAAATGCTAATTACAGCAGGCGCAAATCATGAAACGAGCCCGATTCTGAAATAACAGTGTCGCCTAATCTAGGGGAAGCATCGGAGTTGCAGATTTACTTGCAAGTTATCAGACAGTGACAATAGTGTTTTGGGAATGAAGTGAGAATCGCCGGCTCAAATGCAGATGCTAGTGTCATCGGACGGTTGGATACGTCGTATTCATCCCATAATTTAAGAGAGGTAGAAGACTAGGTTTTCACCTTGGTTGTTTTCTGTGTCTTCGCACAAAGCTGCGACTCTCATGTGCGCTTGTGTCACCGTTCTCTGAATGGGTACCCTCTCCTCCACGCTCAGCAGACGGAAAACAGCGACGGTTTCGGTCAAAGAAGTGGAGTCTGCGAATACAACTGAGCTGGACGCCAAGGAAAGCCGGGCTGCGGTCATTAATAGTGCGCTTTACCAGGTCGGCAGGGAGCTTCAAAGGGTTACTGGCATCAGCGGAGAAGGCAAGTGGTGAGACAATTCTGAGCAGCTTATCACTGCGTTATTTGCAGAGATTCTGGGTAGGCACATAATAAGCCACTGGCCGTCAATCATTCATTTGAACACTATCAGTATTATTTTGTATTTTACGAAGAAATAGCATATCAATGTGACATGAATTAGGGCATATTTGATCCGCTTATGATCCATTTATAACATCTTGAAACTCCACTGCAACTTCATTGTTCCATTAAATGAATGAATATGCTCTTTGACATTACTGAACAATTACAATTACATGTGACATTACTGAACATGCCACATGTAATTTATTCGCAATCTTGTAATAGGTCATAAATGACGCTGTTTTGTCGATTTGTTTTAATTAGGATATAGTGCCGTACGTGTACCTTAAATTAAATTCTTTCCAGCCCTGACAAATGTAACTTGTCGTATCCTGAATAAGTACGCCTTTTCTTGATGGAGTCGAAAAGCTTCTGGGTTTGTTCAATAAGTTTCATTGATTAACGCAAATAATGCCATTTACGTAACTCTGTGACTCGCATTAGGTGGCCTAGGGTACTTTCGTAATTATGGTAGCTCTGAATCATCAGATGAAAAGGGTAAATCGGTCATAAAAAAAGACTCGGTGGCTGTGCAAAGAAGAACATCACATGTAAACCACAACTCCAGTGTTGAAGAGCAGATCAATTAGGGTCCAAAGCACGTAGTGCTTTTTTCAGTTTATTATTGTACTGGGGATCGACTGACTTGGGTTATATTTAAAAAAGTTTACGTTTTGGAGTTTATCAACCGCGCGAATTTGATTTGGGTTGGGGAAGTTGTTACATAACAGTTTTCTTGACAAGTTGTGAGGATGGTACAAATACAGAAGTATAAGTCATAAATGAAACGTGATCAGATAGTTTTCCAGCTTGCAGTACGTCTCATACTAGTGCGCTGTTTGGCTTTCTATTGGTAAAATTACTGGAGTTCTTCTTCTTGTGGTGCTAGGATTTCCAGTACAATATCAGTGAAGTGAAGTGAAGTGGGTAATCCCATCAGTCCTCCGTTTACTTGGGGACGACCCTCCCATGGGGTGGGATGTTATTAGTGAAAGCTAAAGGGTGTATTTATGGACAGACGGCTCTCCTTAACTGTATTGCAATGACAAATTATATACTACGTACTGGCAATTACGAATCAACTCTATTGCATTCCGAATGACAGCGCGCTTCTATGGAGGTGCACGCAGGTGCAAATTCTCTGCTCCACATCACAATATGCACCAGGTAATTAATATTCTCATGCATTTCACTAAAGTCTGTGTCACGAGATGCGAGACGAAGGACTCGAAGGCAGGCATTTGCCAGCGAAATGGGGTTTATTGACGTGAACGGGAGCAGGGTAACAAACCAGAACACAAGGGGTCAAAACGAGGAGGCGAGTACAGCCACGGGCAGACAGGAGGGGCAACGGCAATGACCGGACAAACAGCTACTTAAATACAATGACTGGCAAGGGGTAACAATCAACAGGCGTGGCTCATCAGGGCCACGTTAGGGAGGAGACATGAGGGTCTCGCGGACATGGGGCAGGACGTAATTGCGTTTGGCTTATAGTAAGGCTGGCTATGTGAAGACATGAGCGTGGTATTTTTATATAAGTCTTTGTCATGGCAACCCCTTTCGACATTATTTAAATATCATTATTGTGGTGCAATACTCGTGATTTGCACAGCATGCATTATAATGATTAGGTCTTGATATTTTTCAAGCACGCTGAGCACACTGGTTGAAGCAGGCAGAACAAAGCCATGGAATTCATTACACATCCTCTCCTGGCAGTGGGCTGCGGGTTTTGCTTTGCAGAATGACCCTTAATCTATCCCCTTTTGCATTATTTGTTGTTCTGGTTTTGTTGCTGTTGCCAGTTTTTCTTTTTTTGGATGGCTGCAGGGAAAGCAATTAAAGATTTGTGTTATAGCCAAATGAGCCATAATTAAGTGGAATCATTTTAGCCTCTTCATTTCACAATCAGACTGAAGAGCTGTTGGGCATTGAACAAACAGGCCCTCCCAGGAGGTCGATTTGAGCAATATTTTTCCAGGGTAACCCCCTCAAATAAAAATATCTTCAGGATTTTTAAAAATCATAAATCTGTTTAAATGCTGTTGTGCGTGCACACAGTCTTATGTAGGACTAAATGTTATTGAGTAACTTTAGTAAATGATAGGCAGATCCCACCATACAATAAATGTAAATTGGTTGTCTGTTGGTAAAGGCCTATTTTTAAATAAATAATTCTTAAACGGTATTCAGGTTTACTTTGAAACTTTATCTTCTTGGCTTCTGTGTTGCAGTTGTTTCTTTTCAGTTTGGTAATTGCGACATTAATGCACTCTATAGTTTACAGACTGTCATTAAGCCTTTCACGAGCCGCGATGGCTTTTTATGGCTAGTTTCACGCTCATATGAAATGCCTTCCAAGCAGAGGACAATTGTTCTCATTGTGACGCACGACGAAGCCTGTGGCTGCTGCCTAAGTGACAGCAGAAAATCTCCGTAAAAACCCATAAAGATAGCAAATGAATACTAAACTACCGTTTATAGCTTATGAGTGTGCATAATCACAATGGCAAAAAAAACAGATATATCCATAAATGCTCATAGTAGGCCTATGTTAAGAACAGGTCTTTCCAGCAACAAACGAAATGAACCTTATGATGCTATAACATAGGCCTACCATTGCATAAAATAACAACATTTACTTTTTCACAACTATCGATCTCATGACCATATCAGATAAACTTCATTTCTGGATAGTTGATCGTACAGTATGCTATAACACCTTATATAGATGTGGGACTTTGAATGTCTGTTTATTGCAATCATGCTGGATTGTTGAATCTCTCATCCCGTGTTTATTTGAATCAGGTAAATGTTAGGAAAGAATCAAATCACATGTCTTCTGTGTTTGAAAAGGGATCCCTGCTGCAGATTATTTCAGGGATGTGGGAGGGAGCCGGTATTACCAAGCAATAAGCAGGCAGTAGTAGAATTTTGTTAGGCTACTTTGAGGAAATGATACGGATCTGTGTGGTCTGACACCTTGCCCAGACGTCGTTTGCCCATTTCCCCATTTGAGTATGTTTTTGTATAATGACGCAGGTTTCTGCTCTAATTTTGAAAGCGGTATTTCAGTAGGCGTGGTCTAAAGAGCCGTGTTCCATTACATCCTGAATAGTCCCTTTCAACTGTAGACAGGTATATCAGAAGGGCTATGTGTAAAGTTACAAAAATGGATGGTTCATTTTTACTATCTATTTTTAAGATGCTGTGCTTTGTTACTGAAATGTGGGGTGGAAGTTTTTGAAAGTTGTCTTTGAAAGTTTATATTAACAAAGTTTATTTTAGCATACACATAAAATAGGTTATATTAATTAAAAAGGCACTTTATCTCCATCACCTGTAAAAGAAGCACTTAATTTACTGCTTAAATAATAAGGTGTTACAGCTCGACCAGTAGAGGGCTGTCTTTCACCGTATAAATTACATGATTTTCGTTTCTCTGGAATGAGCAATGCATGAGCTACTCGGAGTGAGCTCGCAGATTATTATCCACAGTTAACAAGCGTTACTAAACTAAATCATTATTTAGACTCATATCCTAGACATGCTCCAGTGTGTGTGTGTGTGTGTTTAAGACAGGCCAAAGCGCCTATCAGTTGTGAGCGTAATGAAGGCGTCCACCTTCAGCAACAGCCGGGGCCTACTGATTTAGCGGTAACCTGATATCGACGATGTTAATAGTGGAATGACGTAAGCCCTTCTGGCAGAATTAAGCTTTTGGCCTTAATTTGATGGTCTTATCATGTATTATTGTAAAGGAAATATATAAAATTTTACGTTTTTGAAATTGCATGATCTTTTATATTGCTCAAAAATGTCTCAATGTATTTTGTAGTTTTTAAATTATTAATAAAGCAATGTTATAAGTTATGTTACATAGAGACATCTCACCTCTCCCGAAAATTCCGGGTCTCCTGCCAATTGACAGGAGCAGTGTTGCCAGGGGCGTCGGAAACATTTTGAATGTGGGGGGAGGACACACACACTGGCATAAAACTAATATTTTTTGTTAAATGTGGCGGGGGGGTCCAAACGAATAATTATGAAATTTAATGGCGGCGTCGCCCATGAGTGTACTTTCAATGGAAAGTAGCAAAAGCCATTTCGAAAAGTTGCTAAGTGTCGCTAGATGCACTAATTAGCATATCTGTGGTGTCATTGTGTGAACCCTGCAGAAGCTATGCTGGGGCACACGTTTTTTTTGTCAGCATTTTAAAATGTAAATCTGTTTTGGCACTCCCGATAAAAATAGGCTACTGTATTACCGTAATAAAGACCAGGCCCCCCTCCCCCACCCCCGGGTTCCTTACCCACCTTCCTGAAATTAATACGCCGAAGATAGGATGTATTTCTCTATATATTAAAAAAAAGGCAAGCAAAGCAAATTTGTTTTTCTGCTTCTAGCAAAACAAGTTCATGTTTCTGTTTTTAATACATCTTGATCAGCTATGAATTCACTATTGAGCGACATACAATTACCCCATTACTCACGACGAGTATTTCAGTTTGTACCGTCACCACTTCAGATTGTAAATATCCATTCATCCATCCAGTAGAAGGTTGCAGGGACCAGTAAATGTGACATCCATTAAAAATACATAATAGGGTCTCTGCACTTAAACCACACCTTGGTTACAAACATAGAAGCCTAATTATCATCGCAGATTTTGGAGAGAACACGTGGTTATTTGTTTGTTTTGTTTTTCTGTTCTGTAATATATGCGGCTATATTTGATCTCTAATAAACTAACATTTTACCTTTTTGAATTCCATAAATGTCGATAGCGACCAACTGCTTGTCTCAGGTGAATTGTGAGAAGTTGAACCACCTGGAATGGAAGTAGCGTGTGAAAGTAACATCTGAGCTGGTCACTCTGGGGTCATTTTACGATAAAATGATGAAACCGGCCGTAAGTCTTTTTGTTCCTCCTGCTCACACTTCATTTACGCACTGAGGGCAGAGCAGGCATCCATGTGCATGCCGGATTAAATTTGGAGGCTGCGCTGGATTAAAATGAACATTTGATGCCCTCTCTGGTAATAAACCACATAAGTAGAGTGGAGGCAAGGACAGCCTGGGTCTGAGCCAAGTCGAATGTCATTAGGCCATTTATGAGTGGTCAAGTGAAGGAAAGGGAGGCTTAATTTAGTCCCCAGCTTAAACCTGACTGTTTTCCTTATTTATTTACAGCCATTGTCCCCAGTTGTGAATCCTAGCATGAGTAAGTTGAACCCAGGGCAGCTTCATTTACGGAGTCGTGTCTCAACCTGATGACCCCCAGATGGTCCACGTTTTTGCTCCCTCCCAGTTCCCGGCTAGACAGTCCAGAATCGCTGATTTGCAGCATTCTCAGGGGGTGCCAACTTAGCAACCCCCCCACCCCCACAGTACAGGGTGAAGCTGGTTGGCACAGTTAGGGGAGGGGGAGGGGGGCGTGAATGGTGAAGCTTGCCCAGGGACGCCACATGAGCTTCGGTCGCCACTGATTAGGCGATACCAAATGTTTTTTTTTTTTTTTTTTGAATTTTAGATTTAAGATGAGTCGCTAAAAAATGTTTCAAATGACTAAAGTCTTGCTCATGTTCAGGTTCAACGAGAAAAACGACACATTTCTCATTTACAGTTCCGTGTGCAATTAAACCTTACGGTGCTTTCTGTTGATTATGGGGACTCAGGTTATAATGTAATATACTGCTATTACAGTTTGCATGTTGCCCACTGAATTCCCTTATGCATGTAGTAAGTAAAAAAGTTTCTTTTCACTGCAGAGTTTCATTTCACTTCCAAAAGTTATGAATAGTTCATGAAATCCACTATAGTTTCATAACAGATTGATGTTTCACTATTACGTAATTTGGGGGTACTGAAGAATGTTTAATGTCTTATTTTCAGTTTACAATATTTAAAGTACTGTTAACAAATTCAGTACTGATTTAAGAACTGATGTTGTTTGTTCTGTTTGTCTTTTAGAAGACCCCCCCCTCGGTAGCACAATAGCAAATTTTCAAAAGGCATGTCTAACACCAACATTAATACAGTGTCATCAAAAAGTGATCATTTAGCTTGCACGCTAACAAAATGAAGTATCTCCCTATTTCTATGCCAGTGTTTCCCAATCCAATCCCAGTAGGGAGCTGGGAGGGAGCAAGAATGTGGACTGTCTGTGGGTCCTCAAGGACCGGACTTGGAAATACTGTTCTGTGGTATGCTGTAAGAACGTTGGGCACCCTGATCGTGGTCAGCGACCCAGAACATTTCTGTTTTCTCTGTGAGCTCCCCCGGGCAAGCTGAATGATACCCCACCTCTCTTGTCCCTTTTTGCTGTTGTAGAGAATAAAATAATTAATTTTGTGACAAATTGCTGAATAGTTCTAATTCTGGGGCTGGTGTTTAGTATGTGCTGTAAAGGAGTGTCATTGAACGATGGGGCCCATGATTGAACAAAGAATCAATTATCTTTTCAATTAGGCAGCTATTTCTGTGCAGGGGGAGGCAAGAAATCATTTCTTAATGTGGCTGATAATTAATTCAAGACTTACATTACCTTTGATACACTTTGCGAGTACGAAAGGCGAAAAAGGGATGAAACAATAATTATTTTTCAAGCCTAAGGAAGTCTGTAGATCATAGGTATCTAGCAAACCTAATCTGTGCTACGAAAATCTTCTTGCGTGTTTGTGTTTTTTAATAAGTGGGTCTAATGAATTGCTAGGAGACAACATTTTCGACCTGCATTTCAACAAATAATACTGCTTCTGAATTGCCTATCTAAAAAGTGTTTATGATGACGGGGGCGGTATGGTGACGTGGCCCGGTGACACAGTGGTTAGTACTGTTTCCTTACGCCTCAGGAGACCAGGGTTTCTAGTCATCGAGCGGTTTCCTCTGGGTTCCCCCCACAGGGGTACATGCTAAGGTAAATCTGAGTTACCAAATTTTGCATGTCTGAGTAGCCCTCTGATGGGTTGGCAACCCATTCTGGCTTATTTCCTGCCTTGTTTGTCTAGCTTCTCACGACCCTACATAGGACAAGGGGGGTACAGAAAATGGATGGATGGTTTTTGATGATGGTGTTGATTGTTTTGAGGGTCTGCTGTTTGTTGTGGTTTTTCTCTAAAGCCTCCCTTCAGCATTGACATTATCTTCTTCCTACCAAAGCAAGGTTATAATATTTATTTGATGTATAGCATTGATGTGAATCATAAAGTTACTGCACAAGAACCACAGAATTACAAATAGAGGTGGAACAGCATGAAATGTCCATGGTATGATAGCTATTAGTAGCAATAACAAATACAGTAGAACCTTGGACCTCGAACGCCTCTTAACTCGACCAACTCGGACATTGAATGGGTCTTTCGATTTTTTTTTCCTTTTGTACGTCACCCGAAATTGTGGAACTCGACCATTCCTGCTAATACTTGTATGGGTCGAGACACGTTCAATTCGGACCTCGAACAGGTCGGTTGAGAAAAATCTAGGCGCAACTTGACCGAAAATTCGGAACACGACAAAACAAAGCAGAACTGGTAAAACTTGTCTGGATAGGTCTCCCCTTCCAAACGATAATCCCTCCATCCCTCCTCCTCTCCACCTGCCTCTTCCAGTAAGCCATCAGCTCACCTCAGTACAGGTAAAATGCTCATAATTTGTCATTCATTTCATGTTTATTGCTTTTATGTGTGTGCTTTTTTAATGTGTCTTCTTTTTATATTGATTGGTAATGTTTTCTATCATTAGTTAACTAGGTAGATAAGTTTAATTAGGCGATCATTTGGGTGTCTTGAACGGATTAAATTCATTTACATTATTTCTTATGGAAAAATTCGACTTAGACCTTGACGAAATCACGACTCGACCAGCCTTCTGGAAAGAATTGTTCTAAGGTACCACACTATCTTTATGGCTGTTTCCATACAGATATGTAAAAAAGGATTTATAATATTATGCACTTACAAGTTGGTTGGTAGCTTGTCAACTTTTATTATTGTTGAATGATTTTTCAAATTATAAATCACATAACTGCAACTTCTGAGTTCAAAGTTATACTTGGGTTCACACAGCATTATGTTGTGCTCTATGTCACAGGAATGATTCCAGTAAAGTAATTTTACAGCTTGCTTCCTGTCATTAATATTAATATAGGAGGATGTGACTCAGGTGACTCAGAATTTAATCGTTGGTTATGAGAGATTTGACCAACTTGACAAATGGAAAAGCAATTTTCTTCTGGACAGCCTTCTTCAGTTTTTGAGACCAAGGAAACAAAGTTGAGTGAATTAATTCGCTGGAGGATAATGTATCATTTGAGACGCAGCATCCAGTGTCTAGACAGACAACCACCAGCTATTATAGGATGGAGACTGCAGGATCTGTGTCAGTTAGTCATTGTTGAATGCTACATTCTCGTCAGACTTGCAAACAAGTTGTAATAATACTATCTCATCAACAGTATGACTTAAAACTATTATTTTGTCATTTAATACGTCCACATTTTTCACGTCATTCAAATTCTTGCGCGTCAAAGCAAAGGTTGAACAGCGACGGGATTGTAGCCTTTAATTATTAATTGATGAGGATTACGATAAAGTTGCATGCATAACAGTGAGTTTTTCCTACTACATTGTCGCCCTTGTTTACCACTGGCTAACCTACTAAGGGCTTCCATCATTCCTCTTTCCAGTTCTATTTTGGCAATGGTGACCTGCAATGCCAGGTATGACTATTCACTGTGTCTCATGCTTTTGTCAGGAAGGGATAACCTTCTCACCGTGGCAACGATTCAAGAAGAATATACTCTGATAAATGAAGCCGCTTTGTTCCATCCAATGCTATGGAGGTACATAGCAAAAAATATTAAATATTGATGTTGAAGAGAAATGCTAATTGGCTAATTAAAAATTTCTGCATCAAGAGCGAGAAGGATGTCAGATGACGGTTACATCTGAATTTCCGTCAACGTCGAGGAAAAACGTCACACAAACAGGCTGTCCCTGATCGCATGATTGGTCATTATTCCAACTCTCTCTGGCAAAGCTCCAAGAATCCAATTGCGTTTGGTTTACCAAAGTCGTTTTGTGTAGATTTTGGGTTTTGAAGATGTGTTTGGGAAATGACAACACATTGCGAATAAGAAGCTTTTATTCTTTATCGCCATCCTGTGATAAAGGGTCATAAAGGGAATATTCAGCTTAGCTTGTGTGCGGGGATGCTGTACGGGAACTCTGGGGAGAGACGGGTAAATATCAGCCGTTTCACCTGGGAGGTTAACAGTATCTCCAAGGACCTCATAAGCTAGGGAACATAATATTTGCAGGTTGCACTTAAATGAGGAGGAGATGGATTTGGTGAAAGGTCTGTGATTAAGTGCAGTTTAATTAACCACCTAGAGATTCTCACCAGAGGCTGAAAACAAGACAAAGACCATTAGAAAGTGTGCAGCTCCCAGTGTTGATAATTTCAATGCTGTTGTGGCCTGATTAAGATTTTTAAAGGCTTGTGTAAATAGTGTGTTTGTTCATCGCTAGGGTGCAAGAGGGGGGTGTCATTGATAGAGTTGATGGAGGTTCTCTCTTCATTAAGACCTTCTACGACCTTGAGTGTCCTTCTCCTAACCTCCCTGGCCCTTGCAGGTAGAACACAGCCAGAGATGTGCTTCTAGCCATCAGGAAGCCCTTCTTCAGACTTCAGGGTAGCCTTTTGGCAGTGAGGGAAATCTCAGAGTGTTTTGGAGGAAACGGAGTGGGGCATGCCAGGGAAACCTCAGTCAGTGGACAAAAAAGGAAAAATACAGTACCGGATTGCGGAAGCATCCGGAGCAGTCTCCATCTGGTGAGTGGAATGTGGATCACCTTGTTGACTTGAGCGTATGAGCCTCCCTGTTTCCGTGGCAGCATGAGGACAAAACAGCTGAGTGGGGTGGGGGAGGGAGGAATCTTGCAGCAAACGCCGTTCCCACTGGAGGTACTTCTGGGGGCAGCGGGGCCGTCCCACAGCGTGTGTGTGCACGTGTAGGAGAAGGAGCGTTAGAGAGTGAGGAGTACCTCCCCCCTCCCTCACTGGGTCCCGCTTAGCCGCGGTTGTCTGAAAGTGAACAGGTGGGTGGACAGGAGCTCTTGTGAGTCCTCCCTGCCTGTAGAGGGTGTATGTGAGCCGCTGGTGGACACCATGGGCAGATCGAAGGGGTGGCCAGGGGATGCTTACATGGTCACCCCAGTTGCCATTTCTCACCCAAATATAAAAATGAAATCAGGAGCATTTAATTCTTTAAAGCAGAGCTGCCCAACTCGTTGATTAGTCGATTGCAACATGTCGGCAACTGGACTGCGAGATGATTCATGGATAATGTTCGCGATCGGCAAAAGATACCGAGGGTGACCTCTGTTTGAGCCAGTGTGGTGTCCTGTACACAGATGTATGTTTCTGCCGTTGTACTCTCATTTGTACAGTTTTATTGTTATGTTTGGATGGCACACTTCAGAGTCAATAGTTATCTTTGAGTGTAGTTAAGTTCCATTAATTCAGCAACCTTTCTGCTCCATTTATATTTTGGGGGGACATGTGGCTTTGTGTTCAACATTTTGGTTTATTGCATGATTTTTCGGTCAACCTGCTAAGAATATTGCCTAAGGTGCCCAGGAGGATAATCCTCTCACCTTCTCTGTCCCATTAGATAGCATTGTGCAGACAGGTGCTCTGTAAATAGTTGTATATAACGCAGCAACTGAGGATCTGCAGAAGCATATTGCTGTAGGACAGGGAAATGATATTGACTTCTTTAAAAGCCAAATAAAAGGTTTTTCTAGGATGTTTGTGAGTTATGTAAAAGCAGTGCTGTACGGTTCTTTCCCTGATCATAATCCTGAAGACTTTAACCAGCTTTAACGATATATAGCAAGATATACAGGTACAGAAAGTCTTCAAATGATGTCAGATGCTTAATAGTTGACTATTTCTTTGGTTCCTCTCCTCCATTGCTTTCAGAAATTCCTCTTCCTTTGTTCCCTTTTTCATGCAACATGTTATATGAATGTAATAATTGATGGCCACAGTCTAGTCAAGTGCCTTGGGGCAAATCTTGTGAAAGGCATTATATAAAAATAAATTGGATTGAAAATGGATGGATGGATGGATGGATGAGCTTTGGGTACCCAGTGGAGATCTTTCTGTTCAGAGCTGCACACGGCTTGCTGTTAATTACCTCCAGCACCCCGAGGACCTGTACGAGGCACACGGCACCCTCTCGCTCCCTCTCCTCCCCAGGAGCGCTCTGGGTGATGTATCGATCGCGGCTCCTGCTCTCCTCTGGTTCATCTGGCCCTGTGTGTTGGGATTTACAGCGGCTGAGGCGAGGCACGATCAGAGCTGAGTTAATGGGCAGGCAGAGAGGCCGGCGTTCAGAGGCAGCGTCGGGGTGTTACTATAACAACGTCCTTTCTGCGGTATGCGCATTAACATTTCTTTGCTTCGTGTCAAACTGCGCCGTTTCATAGCACATCATCAGCCAGCGCTCGTCAGAGCTTTTAATAGTGTTTATGCTCCATTTTCCCTGCTGTTTCCTTGACTTCACCTTGACATCGCGCTCTATTTACATACCGCGCGCTGGTGCTGTGTCACGATGCAGGCGCCTTTTTATCGCTCGCCGTAAGGACCACGTTAACGTTGCCTTAAGGCGCCCCTAATGACTCCTCCTGCATTCATTTCCTCACGTCTCCTGTCCATCAACGGGCCGCGCGGCGGGTGGCCGTCCTTTTATTTCTCCATAGCAACGGGAGGAATGTAGACGAGCGCGTTCTCGCAAGGCGTGCTTCGGCCGCGATCAAATCCAATTCCCTACGAAGGACTCGCCTCGGCTTGCCAAGCCTTGCGCCCCGCGCATGCCCCGGCGCTCCACCATTCCATCAAAGACGATGCACTTGTTCCCTCTGTTTATTAATCACTGCTACTTTAAACCTCAGCACCTTTTGTCCTATTGGTATGTTATTGTGTATGGTATGGACATTGTACATTGCTTGTTTATTGTACATATATATTATATGTATATTATATATTGCTTGCATATTATATATATATAGATATTGTATGTAATTATTTACTATTCTGTTATTTGCTATTGTCATTTTTATCATTGTATGTTGTTTAAGTCTGAAGGGAGGCAAGCAAGCATGTACTTCATTGGGTCTCAGTATGGAGTTTGTGTCCAGGCTGTTCTCCCGGCTGCTGACGTGGTGTTTGGCAGGCGTGATATTCTTCTTTATTGCGGCTTTATCACTTCGAGTGACCAACTGCATCCCTGCCCGGTGTTAGGGATTTGGGGGGGGGGGGGGTATGCGCGAACGTCCGGGGTGTCATGAGGTAACAGATGAAGTCTTGCTGAGGTACATATGGGTATTTCAGAGCGAAAGAAGGACAGAGAGAGGGAGGGAGGGGGAGGACAGGAGGGGAGCAAACGGCCAGTACTAGTGAAGACTGGCATTTACGTTTCCTCATTTCCAGTCTGTAGTGTGTAACTGTGAGTCACTGCTGTGTTCCTTACTGTGGGTGGACAGAGGTTAGTGTATATATGAGGTTATTGGGCTCCCACAGACATTTGCAGCTCTTTGGAGATTACCGCTCACATTAGCTGGGAGCAAAGCCATTACTTACAGCCCCAAATGTGCCATATGCAGCCGTCATCCAGATAACCACTGGATAGTCACACTGCCCGTGTCCGCATGCACCGCATTTTATAAAGAGGCACAGTGTCAAAAACGAAAATAGCCTTGTGTCAGTATTTATGGGATGTTAAAAGGAGGCTAAATGTCTTTGATTCAAAATGTCAGAATGACAAATGGAAAAATCAAGCGGCTACTCGATGTCCACTGTGTTCTCTGTGGTTTTTCTTTCGGAAATCGCCATGGGAACGACTCGCAGTCCGCTTTGGCGGAGGGTCCGGTTGGCCAATGCGCGCGGCTCGACGCCGGTGCGTGTGGCTCAGTTTCAGCTCCCAGTCTTTATTTCCTGAGGGCGTGGGGCTCTCAGCGGCTGTCCATGTTGCCTTCAGACCTTGAGGGAGTGATTTCATCTCCCTGACCTCTACCGGAATGCCGTAGCCAGGCACAGGAGACGGGAAGTAGAATTATAATAGAGGCGAGCATCGGCACATCTGCTCCCACCCCCAGCCCCCGCCCCGTCCTCTCAGGGTGGGACTAAGCTCCAGATCCCCTGATCCACTCCTCCACTTTCCATTCCCAATGTGGCGGAGGGGATTATACTTTTAACTAATGAAAGCTTGTTCACCTTGTAATGGAGAGGGGGGTGACTGACAGCCCACATTAGGGTTTTTACGCTCATGACTATGTCATCCCCGTTACGACCGAAGAGGTGTGACTGGCTGTGCCTGGTGACACAGTCACAAGATCACGCTGCTGGTCTGTCTCTTCGCCCGCTTACGAGATCGCCCAGGCGACCTGCCGAACTGGATTCATCAGCATGCTTACTGAAGTATAAAATTGCGAATCTATGAGAAGACAGGAGAGGTCTTTGTGGTCGCGGGGGCAGCGCTGTGCGTGACTGATTCTCTTTTCCGTTTTTTAAGCGTGGCATTGTGGTCAGTCCTTCAAAGGGAGAAAAACTATCATATATATTTAGACATATTTACTAACATTTATGTAAATCTAAACACAGTGTTAGAATTGACTGGACACTTACAGTTTGTTGGTGATCCTGGTTCTGTAGGAAACAATGAGCAGCTGACTGAAGATGTTTATTTTTTATATATATATTAGTTGCTGTAGCCCCTTTGGGCTGAGTGGTGGCTCTGAGACAAGGGATCTGTGCTGGCAATCGTTAGGTGGCTTGGGGTCTATGGGGGCAACAGAGTGATTCTGCTCCATTGGGTCCTTGAGCAAGACCCTTAACCTGCAATTACCTTGTCCTGGGTATGACGTTAACCTGCATCCAGTTGGAGCAGGTCCTCCAGCTTTCAGGGAAAATTTGGGGGTTGGTGGCAGGATTGGCACTCCAGCCCCTGGAAGGAACTTCACCCTGTCACGTTCCATTCAAACTAGCGCGGTGCTGAGGTATCGCCTGCCGCACGGCTGCACTCAGGTTCTCATCCCTGAGGTGGTTTGTCATACGGTGGGTACAGCGATGCATTGTATCAACATGCACTCCTTACCTACTCCTCCTCCTGTAGGGCATTGTGCTATGTGCAATGCAAAGGTTGTGGGTTTAAAGCCCAGTCTGCACACATAAATTGTAACCTTTCTCTCTTCTGTCAGATGAATGAGTAAATGTGTATTATATTAAATCATGGATTGTCCAGTAGAGGATTGCCTGGAGTCCATCACAATAAGAACAGGAAATGAGGCGGTTGATTCCTTGGACAGGATTAAGACACCCTTTCACCTAAATACATATTCTTGACGTACCTGGCATGTGAGGTACCATGATCATCAAGAACATGTGGTTAGGTGAAAGGGTGTCTTCCTCTCATTGGTGTCTCAGGTGCTTTCATGCTGACTGCAGTGAATCCCCCACATGTGGGAATCTCCACTGCATATTTTTGTAACAGCGTCAGGGTTCAGCATGGGTTCAAATTGTGATGCTACAGTGCTGCCCAGTGAGCCAATATGGCATCCATGCTATACACAAGCCTTGATAAGATGGTCTCATCAAACAGAAACATCTTGACTGAACACAAACTGTAATTTGATGGCCCTGATGGAGTCAATACCTTAGTACTGATTTTTGTTACTTGCGCTGAGGTCTCTTCCAGATCCGCTACCTCAGAGTATCCATCCACCCATTCTCTGAAACCACTTGTCCCATTCAGGGTCAGGAGGGGGCCAGAGCCTGTGGGTCCAAGGCAGGGAATAACCCATCAGAGGGAACACTTACAGGCAATTTGTGAACTCCAATTAACCTCCTCGTGTTTTTGGACCATGGAAGGAAACCAGAACATCCAGACGAAACCCCACAAGAACATGGGGGGACATGTAAACTCCACACCCAGGGAGCCCCAGTACAGATTCAAACCCTTGTCCCAGAGGTGTGCAGCAACAGTGCTCACTGCTGCACCACCATGCCACCTCATCGTATATTATAGATGCATGGCTCCCAGAGACAAGATAGCTATGAGGAAGCAATTTAATTCCACATTTCAACATCATTGGCAGGAAATGACCAAAATTCCAGAATGATAGGCTGCTACAATAATGCATTCTAATTCTGTGAGCTTCATCAGACCGCCATATTTCAACTGAATTACAGGAAGGAGTCCAAAAAAGGAAGCCATTAATGGCAGTATTTTTAAACATCTGTTCCAGAAATTAATTAATTGCCTGCTGAGGTACATTTGTAAAACAAAAAAAAAAAAACAAGATTTTTACAAGTTCTGGAGAATTTCTTTTTTTTCTGATTTAGCGCTATGCAGAACTGCATTCAGCATATGGGGCTGGCCAAGGCAAATCTCTGATACTCTTTCCACAAGAGTTTGGAGTGTGTTTGTGGGAATTTTTGCCCATTCAGAAGAGCATTTGTGAGGTCAGGCACTGATGTTGAACATAAAGGCCTGGCTCGCAATTTCCGTTTTAGTTCATCCCAAAGGTGTTTGGGGTTGAGGTCAGGGCTCTGTGCAGCCCAGTCAAGTTCTTCCACACCAAACCTCTCCAACCATGTTATTATGAACTTGAATGCTAGAACAGAAAAGGTCCTTCCCCAAACTGTTCCCATACAGTTGGAAGCATAGAATTGTCCAAAATATCTTGGTAAACTGAAGCATTAGGAGTTCCCTTCACTAGAACGAAGGAGCCTGGCCAAACCCCTGAAAAACAACCCCATACCATTATCCCTCCTCCACCAAACTTTACAGGTGGCACAATGCAGTCAGGCAGGTAACGTTCTCCTGGTGTCTGCCAAACCCAGACTCATCCATCAGATTGCCAGACAGAGAAGCATGATTCGTCATTCCACAGAACATGTTATCACTGCTCCAGAGTCCAGTGGCAGTGTGCTTCACACCACTCCTTCTAACGCTTGGCATTGCACTTTGTGACGTGGTCTACCATGTCATGGCTGAGTTTTTGTTGTTCCTAAATGCTTCCACTTTGCCATAACACCAGTTAAAGTTGACAGTGGAATATCTAGCAGGGAAGAAATTTCACAAACAGACTTATTGCAAAGGTGGCGTCCTATGGCAGTACCATGCTTGGATTCACTGAGCTCTTCAGGACAGCCCATTCTTTCACAAATGTTTGTAAACCTGACTGCATGGCATGATTGATTTTATACACATATGTGACTATGAGTCTGAATGAAACACCTGAATTCAATGATTAAGAGGTGTGTCCCAATACATTTATCCATATAGTGTATAATGGGGATGACTGACTTTAGGGAATTGTCAGTCTTATCTTCAATTTTGGAAATTTTGCTGTTCAGTTGATATCTCTAATTTGCTCAATGTGTCTGTATGTGGTGTGTGATGGACTGGCCTCCCATCCCTGGGGCCCTTAGCCTGGATAGACTCCAGGCTCCCTGTGCACCCTGGTAATGAGTTATCAAAGGTACATGGACTAAAGGACAGACATACACCTGATGCAATCACATGGTGTGCAGCGTAGGTACGTGGTGACTCCGCCCATCTCATGTGTGCAGGTGACCCCCCGTCATCCTCATGCCCCTCCGCCAAGCAGCACGCCCCCTGGCTGTCGATGGTGAAAACACACCAGAGTCAGAAGAGCACGGGAGTGATACGAGGCCGGAATCAGACGGAGAAAGACAACATCAAGGACCCCAGGATCAGGTGAGGATGCCTGGTAGACCTTCCTACTGTGATCCAATCTCAGCTTCCCCACAATGGCCACAAACAGCGTACATCATTATTGTCCATGCTAACCATCTTCCAGCATGTTTAAACATATTGTACATGTGTGTTTATAGAGCTGTTTGAAGTGATCCTGCTTCAGTTGTACATTGCAATCCATTCAATCATCTCTGGCAAGTGGTTTGGCGTCGCGTCTGCTGCAAGCTAAATTTAAAACTTCTAGTCAGCTTTCCTTTTGTGCCCAAAAGTGCATTTGGGACCAGCGATTGTGACCGCAAATAACATTTGGCTACTGGCTAGTCGCTGTGACATAGCTGCGGACAGCTAGCTAGCTGGGTGTGAGCTGCCATCACATTTTGTATGTGCGATGTGGGCAAATTGAGTAGCCTTGGATGAGGGCAAGCAAATCCACAATAAACACCATAAAACCAATAAAATAGAAGCTCCGTCAAGCCACATGAAGCTTTTCTAAACGTTTTCTATGCAGTGCTGAGCTACCGAACTCAGCCATGCGAGAAACCCTCCTGTCACTTAATTATATACCGTTTTCGAGCTGCGCTGTGTACAATGCAGGCGTGTGGTCTGAGTGGTATCGAATTCCTTGTGAAACATCATGGAAGTCGTATAAACAAAGATGGTCTATAAAAAACGTAATGCATGCTATCATTAACCTCTGTTTAACGAGAGTTAGTCAATATGGAGCAGTGTGGTTGAGGGAGAGGATGTCCATGACTGGATTTTGGAGAAAGGGAACCTCTTTAAAGGCATTGCCTCATCATACATATACCTGTAATGGCGGCCATTTGTCAGCCGCAATGGATACATGCTTGGATCTATCGGCATCATTTGAAATGAAATTTGACAGGTAGCCATAGCAACATCCCACTCCACTCGACTGCTCGCTTGAGATGCAGAGGACAGTCCCTGTAATTTGCAGGGAAGCAGCAAACGGACAGCCAGCGCATGACCACAGAAATGTTTCCAAAAGTCATGGCGGGGGGGCAAGGATGCTGTTGACATAAACGATTTTCAGCGGTTCATATTTGCAAGTCTGTGGATTTCTCTGGATTTTTCCCTCGCTTTTCCAAAAGGTGCAATTATTGAGTCAGACTGGGCCTTTTCTCAGGTGGAAGATGAATCAGCACAGTTCCTTTCAAAACAAGGCTAAAAAACTGCAGTACAGTTGGTAGGACCCAGTACTGGGCGCCTTTGTGCCCAAGTCGAAACATGACTGCATATCTTTAAACCTTTACCATGTTTCATAAAGACGAATACAAGTTTAGACACTGTATTTTTATTTGAACTCATATTTCCACATGTGTGAATATGTGTCACTGTGATGGTCTAACATCCTGCCCAGGGTGTTCTCCAGCCTTGTGCCCTGTGCTACCTAGGATAGGTTACAGGCCCCCCTGCAAGCTGGACCAGGATAAGTGGATGGATGGATGGATGGCTGAAAAATTGTCATTGAACACCCTGAAAAGTTTTATCCGGTTTCATTTTCAATCTGTTTAATTTGATCCTTCCTTCTCATAACAAGCTGAAGGAAAATAAAAAAAAGCTTCCAGTTTACATGGTACGATGCAGCCCCCAGTTTGTTCATGCATGTACCCATGAACGGCATTCCTGGGGTTTATATCATTCCCTCACACCCCTTCATCCCCCATTAACACACTTTTTATTAGTGTTGGCCTCGATCCAATTAGATGTAAAGTAAGGTGTAACTCGCATCACCTGCTGTGGGGATCCTGTCTCCGTCGGTTATGGTCCATGTCAGCGGCACGGTCCCTCGGCTAATTAAGATGCTAATCGCACATTGCACGCTCTGTGTCTGTCAGTACAGAACCGCGATGAATCCCCACTATCGCCCCCCCGCCCCCTTTCCTATGATTGGGTAACACGAAGAATAAATCACAGACACATATGAAAGAAGCACACTATAACAAATTTCCCCTGTATTTAGCTAACGAAAATGGAAAGCGTCAAATATTCAACATGTACCTTCAGAAACATTTTGACGTTCCTGTGAATGTCTAAGAGTCTCCACCGACTGGCGTCCACCTGAGGGGCATTCAGCAGGTGTCTTATGACCCCCCCAGCTACAGAGTGGCCTGTGGCCTGGAGTGTGAAAACCAGCTCAATCAGTACTCCTAAACCAGCTAATTTCCTATTAGCACAAAACTGCATAGCTATAGCCATTGTTGTTCTCGAAGCGGACGTCTTTGCACGGTACTGTGTGAAAAGGGTGCACCTTTGCGGGAGTAAGCCAGTCTGATTTCCTGGGGAGAATTCCATCACAGCTGGGGGTGTATCCTAGCGCCGTTCGCGCTACCGAGGTCAAAAGCAGGTCAGTGCTAACGAAGGCTGAGGAAAGAATATGCGAAACTGCCTGGCTTTTAGATTCGTGATTTAAATCCTGTGAAAGTGACTAATGTCCTGTGGTATTGAAGTGGTCCCTAGTTAAAGCTTGCTTAGAAGCAAATGTCAAAGACACCTTTTCATGCAAGGCCCACACAGATGCACAGTCAAACAACCTGGGGGGAGGGAATCCTGTGATCTTTTCAAAGCTGTATTTGAAAAGTGGGGATTATTTTTCTGCTAAAAACCTACAGGTTATCCTCCCCTAGATCTGCCCTTGGTGGGGCTTTCAATGATCTGTTTTGTGACAAACCTCTTTCGTCTAGAATGGACCCGGTGAGGTCTCGCCTGGAAAATCCATCTAGGTCCGGCTGTCAGATGTGGTTATGTGGCCATTTACCTGGGGGCAGTCCCACTGGGGCACAATCAATAAGACTTAAAACGGAGGGAGTACCTTTTCTGTCTTGCAGAGGATTTCCAATTTCCAGTCTGCCGAGCTCTTGATGGGGTACTAAACCAATATGCAAACAGCTGAGGAGAACCGGATTGCTCGATTGTTTGTTTTCTGGTTTGTTCTGTCCAATCGAAAACAAAAACCTGCCTTTTAACATTACACTCACTAGGTTGGTCGTTCGACCTGCATTGTTTTTCTGTTTCATCTATGCGCAGGGGTGAAGGTGGATGGATGTCTGCTGCCAGAGTTCTGACTGCGATTGTGATCATGGAGCTTCTTGCACTGCTTTTCCATGGAGAATCAGAAGCCTGCATTGCATGTCGGGCCTTAATGTCAACTCAGTCGTCACATGGAAATGTTTATGTGATTAATGCAGAGGACTCGCAATGCCTGACCTTTCGGGGCCTTCTTTAACGTACGTCAGTGGCTGTTTGCTATCCTCCATTTGGGTGCTCAAGTTGTAGTGATCCATTCCGCCATCAGTCCTGCCTGGGTTCATGCCATTTGGGGGGGAGGGACTTCCCTCTCATCCAAGGGTGGAGTCGCCATAGTGCTACTTCCCGTATCCATGTTCGGACATATGACCTCTCTGCCTCTCGTGTTCCTGCGGCAGCTGAAATTTGATTCCAAAGTTATTGCTTGGGATAAGGTCAGGTTTCAATATAAAGCTCTATCATTTAAATAGGGTCAGCCTGATTTGGCTCGTTCTATGATTGTTGCAAAGACTCTTCCAAAGCTGTTCCCTCAATCTACATCTCAGAATCAGAATCAGGCTAATTGGCCAAGTGTCTTCACACACATAGAGAATTTGTCTCTCCTTGCCACCAATGACACTCATACATACACAGGAAAGTGAAGAAAAGAAAATCAATTTCTGTATCATAAAAGAGACTCTTTGCTGTTGAGCAACCCAACACGGCAGTAGAGTAATCTCAGAATTATTCAGCTGTGCTGGACCTCAGTTTTGCTCATCATACATCCATGAAGGTCATAGAGCAAGCAGTCATCCCTGCTAACTCAGCTTAAGGAAGCAGGATATTTGTTTTGGATTCCCGGTTTGTGAGGGGAAACGTGTTGTGTGGCTGGAATGAAGGTGTTAATATTAACTCTGATGTGACTTGGCTGGATGCATAAAGGTTTTTTCTAATAATGTCAAACATGCTCTGCATATGAAAAGTCAAGTACGTAAATAAATATTGTTCAGCTTCTTCTTTAATTTTCTTTTAATCAGCACTGCCCTCTAAGTTGAATGCTGGCAGGCTGATAGCAGCAAGGAGCTGGGATTGCATTCAGGAGCCCGAATACAAATGAGGAGTTTATTACTGCCGCCCCTCCTGCCATCACGGAAGAGCAGAGGTGAAGGGCAGTGCGCCTGATAAGGAGAACAAGGCCTTCCCATTTGCTGGCCGTAACGCTCAGGATGTAAACGGCCTTGTGTTGCACGCTCTGATTCAGTAGCCAATTAATTAAGATGAAATATTCAGCGTACGGAAGGCCGGAAAACAGCTGCGTTGTGTCTGTTGAGCATCTCCAGGGACGTGCAGTGGGAGATCAGCGCACTTTCGTTTTAACCTCTTTCATTCTGGATTGTTGTATCCGGTCAGTGTTGGAAGAACATTTTCTGTTCCCTTTGAAACCAAGGGAAACCTCCTCAGGGTTTTCATCTCTTAAAGAATGGACTGTGAATTAGCGCCCTTTTCTGTTCAGAGGTGCATTCAAAGACCATAGTGAAAAGCAAAGGCACTTGGAGCACTTCAAGGCTGAAGTCAAAGTATCCTTTAAGCTGCCTTTGAATCATTACATTGAGCACAATTCAAAAGGGCTTGATTTTGAACAAATTAAATTATCTCTAATAATTGCTGCAGACAGGTAATTAAAACCTTTGCCTGGCTCCTTCTGCAATGAAATGCAGTAGTCTGTGACATTTTAATTGATAGGCTTCAAATCCCTTTTGGTTCTGTTTCACAACGTATTTTTTTTTTTAAGTTGAGAAAGACTCAGCCAACTGAGATCTTTCATGAACACCTCTGGAAAATGGAGAATGAAGAACACCTACACCTTTTTGTGGCTGAGTTCTGTACCATTTACTGTTTCCACCGAATTCAAATACACCAGAAATGTGACCTGATGCTATCCCACACAAAACGAAAAGCATTTTGTCAATAACTAAAATATAATCATCTCGAGACAATATCTAAGACGAATGAGGGTTTTGGGAGGCAATAATCTTTCATAAAGGGCTATCACATTTAGCCTTGCAGGAAAATCACACCATTGAAATGGTAATGGCACCCATCTTGTGTCAGGGTTGAATGTGGGAGTCAGTGATTAGCCATTCAGCTATTCTGTCTGAACGTCTTTGTTGCAAAGCCAGGGTGGTGTTGCCAGCCAGTGTGACATTGTGCAGCTGATTAAATTACTCCATTAAAGGATCATTTGATATTTCAATATATTTCACCATCAGGGATTTTGGAAAGAAAAAAACAAAAAAAAAAACCAAAGCGTGTTTCAAATGGTGCGCTATAGTGATACCATTTATTATTTGACATTTATAATTAAATATCTATTATTGTTATTAATTTGTTATTGTAACCTGAACACAAACACTTATAATGTTTTGTTTGAAATATATTTGGTCTTTGGTTTAATCATCACAGTCAGAGATCTGGAGTTCAGTTCAGTGTAAGTGCTACAGGAACACAAAGGGATCGTACCTGTTTTCTCGGTGATAGCAGGAGACGAGTGTTAACAATGTTTTTAAGGTGTAGTAATTCCCAGAGTATGTATATTATTGTTCTGCCTACAAACATACATAAATTATTGTGTTTGCTAATTATGTATTTAATAATGAATGCTAAATGATTTATAACGAGTACAGGATTTTTGTACTGGGCATACGAATATAGTACTGGCTTTACGTAGGTCATAGACCAACAGGTGGGAGACAGCAACTCAGTGTAATGAGTCAAGCTTTTCTCACTGGACTGGTGGATATAAGATTGTTTCAAAAACCCCAACAAGACGAAAAATGAAATGCATTTCATAAATGCCTTGCCTTGTGTTCATTTCAAGCAAAATTCATAATATTTAGCTTCTCATATTTGGTGTTAGCGTGCATGACCTTACATTAGTGGTGTACAACAGTGGTAAAAACAAGACTGTTTAGAGGCATGAACAATAGGCCATGTCACCTTGGTCTGTAGTTGGTGTTTTCTTATTTTGCTCTGTAACTCCGCTTACATGCAACATCTGTGAGTCAGAGATTTCTCTGTGAACTCTGTGACGTCTAGGATGCAGTAAAGTTTGCTAACCCAAAGTTCCACATCATTCTTCAATATAGGTTCACCTCTTTCTGGACAAAAAAAAAATTGTGTTTTCTTGTCATGCCAGTTGGTTCTGATGCTGTATGGCCTTTGAGAATAGCAGAATTGTAAAAATAAGGAAAACAAAGGCTGTTTATAATTTTATGAGCCTCTTTCACATCAGTTACACAGACTAACACTGATTTTTTACTTATCTTATATTGTCCAGACACTAAGGCACTCACAAACAGGCACAGTCTCATACTCACACGCAGGCTCCTGCACACACACAAACTTGAAACACTCATGGAGTCTCACGTACAGTCACATTGGCCCCCAGTCACACTGATCTGTAGACACTCTCTCACACACACTCTTTTCCCAATGCAACGCTCAAAAAGACAGACAATGCTCCTAATCTGAAAAAAAAAACTGCTGCAGATAAGTCTGACGCCCCGGCTGCTTACAGCTATGCCGAGAACAGAAAGTGCACTGGATTTTTACAGTTCGCGCTCACCATGAACGCAACAAAATTACATAACCTAACAATGCAATATTGTCAAGCGTTTAAGTTTAAGCGCCTGCAGGCGCGATCGCACCCGCTGCTATTTGGACTCGGACGGTGGGCTGCCTTTTCCGGAGGCAGCACGCGGACGCCGCTCGCGCCACATCCATTCGCGTGACAGGGAATGGCGCGTCGCCATGGCGACATCCTTTATCAATAACCGCTGTTGAAGAAAAGAAAACGATGACTTTATTTACAGACAAGGTCTGAATTCCGCATTTATCCCGACGGAACAGCACTACGGCGCTGCCCGAGTCTCACGCATCTCAACAGTGCCTCCCCGAAGGGAAGTGGAAAGAATAGGACCCCCCCAGCACTGTAAGGGACTATAATTTGAAAACTTGATGGTATCATTTTACGTGTCTTTCAACCATTGTTGTTGTCGCTGTTGCTGCTAATAACAGACTGCCGCTAAATAGGTTTGGCAAGTGCTCTCGGAAAAGGCATCATTCTGTGTATTAGTATCACATGAGCCTGAAATGTTACAGGAGCGCCATGTTTGAAGACGGCGAGGAGAGTCGGGGCCGGAAAACGAGCGGTTTACCGCGATAATTCGATGGAGGAAATCTACTTCCTCATAGCGGCTCCTTAATTCCCTAATGATTAAGTCGCGGCCCCTTAACTAGTTGTAATTTGACAGAAGACAGGCCAACAGGAAAAATTAGAGTTTAGTTAGTGCAAGAATCGTCTGGGGACACCGAGGGACATGACGGAGATGACAAAATGACTATTTCCTGCTTGCCGTAGCCCTGTGAGGCTTCACAGGGTCTGGTAAATGCGTGTTTTAGCTGACAAATACATGCTTTCTCCTGAAGCCATTGAAAAAAAGAGGTGCTTTCCTTTTTTTTTTTTAGCAGCACTCTTAATGCTGGCTTACCCATCAACCCTCTTCCAGCCACAGTCATGAAGTCTTTATTATCTGTGCTGAATTTGGCAGACACCTGGGAATAGGAGTGATGGTCCTCTCTCCCAGCTGCACCATGAGCTATTAAGACTCCTGGTCTTCTCCACAAAGGTGTCATGGCACTGTCTGATATGTGCCTAAGTTGCCCATGCATGTTCTGTCTGTGGGACAGGCCTTAGGACTAGCATGCCCCCCCAGGTCGAAGTTAATGGGCATGCCTGCCAGACTTGACCACCTCTGAGCATTTGGGACCTTCACAGCCTCCCTAGTTTTACTTTCCAGTGTCACCTTTGGACCTGAGGTGTTGAAATGGACCCCCTTTTCCCTTCTGATACCTCCTGCCTCCCCACACATTGGCTCTGCCATGGTGATTGTCCTGCTAACTGACTTACCATGCCAGCCTTCAGCCACATTCCATGAGCCGGAAGCACCTCTGACCGCCTGTGAACTCTGAAAGTGCATAGGAGTGCGCATGAGAGTGCCGCGTGAGTGTGTGATTGTGGGTGTTTTTTTTGTTTTTTTTTTGCCTGTGGGGGACGGGTGCTCTGTGCCCACCTACACGGCGCTATAAAAACTACCTGCGCATGTGGTCAGGGGCCGATCACGCAGACACAACTGGAGTGTTACAGATTTTTGTGCATACTGAGGACTATTACTAGAGGCACGGAGAGCGAGCGAGCGAGAGAGAGAGAGTGGGAGTGAGAGAGAGAGAGAGAGAGACGGAGAGCGAGCGAGAGAGAGACAGCGAGAGATTTGACCACCTGACAGCAGAAAAGCAGCCAGCCCCTTTGTGAGCTGCCGTGCCTGCTGGAGAGCGTCTCTCCGCCGCGACACGCGGATGCGCGCAGATCGCCGCAGCCGGGAGACACACGGAACGACCCTACCCGTCACGATGCGCTGAGCACGCAGCCACGCAGCCTGATCGCGGATGCCGTCTTCTGATAGTCATCGTCCCTGCGCCGTAGGACAGTAACCATGGAATCTCTCGCCGGTGACACAGATGGTCTGGAGAGCGACTCGTTAAAGTACCCGAAAACTGAACAGACAGAGAAAATGTGGATGCGTCTGAGAGGAATGTGAGTACTCCTTCTACCTCCTGTTTGACCGGGATGTCCCGTAGATGTAGCATCCTGGTTCAAATGCTGAACCAGGTTCTGGTATTGTAATATTGGGTGAAGGTGTACATTTAACGGACCAGTGTTACCAGTTACAGGGCAAACTTACTGAAGTTGACTAAGGACAGAGAGTTTATTTCTAGTTTGGTTTGGATTTAGATGAATGAGGGCTGACATTTCACAGTCTGTTGACTGATCGCATCCACAAGCTTGCTACATTCCAGCGTGGGTCTCTGGGTCTGTGTGTTTACAGGGTATTCAGTACCTTAATCCCTGAACGAAGCATGGAGTTAGAAGGGCTGATCATACTTACTGTCATACTCCAGCTGTACTTATGCTCGTTTCAGTTTTCTGAATACAGAAAGCCTCGTCTGGACCCGGAAGGCACGACCCTCCAGTCAGCCCTGCAATCATTTTCTTCCTGGGTACACCCACACTCTTCATTTTTTTTTTCTTTCACAAGTACTGGCCACCTGTTAGTTTACGGTGAAAGCATCCCACCAGTACCTCTCTGAGTCTGAGTCAGAGGAATCAAACGATGAAAGGAATTCCAGTTTGATCCAGCCCAGTCTTACAGAATGCGAATCTACTTCTCTGCTGGCACTGCCAACATGCGGTGTAAACATCACTGGGGGGGGGGGGGGGGTTCATCATTGTACTTTTGTTGGTATGGTGACAGAAGCTCTAGCGTAATCATCTCCTCAGTAACAAAACAATAGCAGGGCTCTCACAGTGGGGATGCAGGTGTGTATGTGTGTGTGTGTGTTTGCGTGTGTGTGTATTAGGTTTATATTACATTGTGGCGACCAAATGTACCTCACTATGTGATAAAAACCTGTTATTTTGATATTCTGTGGACCATTTTTCAGGCCCCCACAAAGATCTGTGAAGGCTATCAAAAAAGTAAAAATGCCAAAAGTCTCATATTTTGTTTAGTGATAATGGATAAGGTTAGGGGTTAGGGTTCTCATGTTGGGATTCGAGTTTTCCCCATACAAATGAATGGAGAGTCTCCACAAAGATACAATTACAAACCTGTGTGTGTGCGTGCGTGCGTGCGGGTGTGTGTCCCTGTGGGGGGTAAGAGTTAGGGATCATCAAACAGTGCATTTGGGGATTGTTTCCCTGCTGCTGGAACGTAGAATTTTGTCCCCCCCCTGTTTTGTTGCTGCTCGCGGAGTCTGCGCTATATATAAGCACAGGCTTATTCATTAACTATTCATTACTACCATTAACTAATTAATTATATCTGGATATTGAACAATGACCCAGCTGACAATAGTCGCACACGCCTACAGAGTCGGCGGGGGGCAATCTGATGGCATGGCACATTTCACGACCAAGCGCACAGAATTCTGTCACTTTCCTGCGCATAAGTGAGCCATTCCTGCAACCATTCTTTGGGGGGGTGGCTGTGTTTTTGTTCAAATTTCAAGGTTAAGTAGGGGGGTAGTCATTCCAAGGTATCCCCTCCCGAGCATCAACCCGACCACCAAGTGAGGGGGTGCCAAGCGACCGTTGCCATGGAGCAGCACAGTGAGGAGGGCCCTGTTCATCATGCCAGCGCAGTCCCGGCCTGTGCTATCACAGGAGCCTCTGGTCGACAATGAGTCAAGGACCAGGACAAGCCAAGAAGCAGATGTTCTGAGAATTTTTTTTTTCCACGCAGCGTTGAAGTAATATCAGCGAGATATTGTGTATGGACTGGTGACAGCATTTCTCAGACACCTTCAGTCTCATGCTAAGTGTGGAACATCACTCAAAGTGCAGGCTTCATTTGTTTTTCTTACTACTCCATGGCTCAGGCTGACCTTTTTCTCATTCACCTCAAGGCTGTCCTCAACTCAAGACGCTAAAGAGATTTTCGCCAACAATTCCAGTGCTGGCAGATCCATCTTTTCCTAGGGACTTTTTTCCCATAGTGCAGATAAAGATGTTTTGACTTTTTGGGCGTGCGCTTATATTTTGTGTACGGCACTTGGTCAGCTGGTTGTCAGGGCCGGTGAGGTCCTGGACGTGATGTCGCTGCTTCTGCACCGACCTGCAGGTGAAGCTAAAGCTGACAAAGCCAGGCGAGACAGAAGCCCTCATGGTGGTGCTCCAGCTGGCTCTCACCCGTTCGCTTTGATTCTAAATGGATCGGGACAGCGTCCACTGGTTATCACAGGCCAGGAATTGAACTGAAGCTCAGGGCTTGATGTTTTTCTGCCTTCTCAACAGAATTTATTTAAAAATTTTAACGCAAGCTACCTACGGTCAGTGTAATGGAATCACGCTAATTAATTATTCATTGCTCTGACATGGTCTCAATAAGTGCGATTGTCATCTGAGTTGCCCCATCTGCTTTTACTGGGCATATGTCAGTCTTTCTCGGATTTTCACTGCTGTCTGTCATAACATCAGTACCAGTACACCATGATTTTTTTTTTTGTTTTTTTCTTTTCGACAAAGCGATGTGACAAGCTGCCAGTGACGTCCATCTAATGAAAACCCATTTTCTTTTTCAGGCAGAAGTACAAAAACGCTTCGCAAAGGTAAGCCACCGGTCTGTTAATTAAGCTTGTCTAGATTTTATTGAGAGCGATGTAAAAAAAAAAAAAACAACAAGGGATGATTAAAAAGATAGACCTAAGTCATCCAGTGGCTTTTCAAAGGACAAATATCGACACCTGGTTATTGTCGAAATAATCAGGCTAGCCATCTTGAATATTGGTCTGTTTTATATCATGTTTTGAAATACAAATGGACTGCGATACAAGTGAGCTGCGATACAAGTTATACATGTAGTTAATCTAGGCAGGATAACATCAAGTGTTTAGCTTTATAAATGGTAAAAAACACAAACCACTCTCATCTGCTGATACTCTCAACTATTGTGATTTCAGCTTTTTGGAAATATTACAATGCAGCTCCTGTGAAAAAGGCTGTGGGTCTTTTTTGAAATGATTTAATGTAAACAATTGTATTCAGAGCTCATTACTTAGTTTCACTTTAATGTTAAAATGCTCACCAGCTTCCGCAGGCCTGTTGTTCATCTCCTTCGAGTGACTAAAACGTGACATCTTGGCTGAACTCGTGTTTTAATGATAGATGTTTGTGCGATTATGTCGCCCGTGTTGCCTGGGAGACTCAGTTGAGTGGGGTTATTGCAAGTAAAGTGACAGACTCACTCTCTGAGGATGTAGTCAGTCTAGGTAAATCAGCTCAGCACTTTCCGTCTCCCCTGGTACAGGTGTACCACCTGTTTCTTTCCGGAAGCTTCCTCTTTCCCCCCCCAACAATATGGATGCCCAGCTGTTTTGACGGATCAACCTGGTACAGAAATCTGTGTTGGAGTGCAGTGAAGTGCTCCATGTACACCACAACCATCCGCACCAAACCATGCTGGCAGTTTGCACTGCAAGAGACCTGCATTTATGCAGTAAGAATCCGAGGTGTTTTTGCAGTGATACCCCCGCCATTAATGGCAGCGTCGCCACTGTCAGTCATCCTGTTATAAGGGCCTTGTAGGGCTCGCAGTGACACTCTGCATTAAACATTCCTCTCCCGCATGAAGCTGCGTCTCTCGGCCTGGTCGGGGGGGGGGGGCAGCAGTCGACTGCTGATGCCGCGTCCGCTGTCTCAGGAAAATGCTCCTATCAGTCGTGGGGTACTGAGCGGCGCTCCGTGTGACCTGCAGGTTTCAAAAAGTGTGCTTTGTGTCACACGAAGTATACTGGGGGAGACCTCCTGTTACAGTAAATAGCAAGCCCCCCTCGCCCCCACCCCTGATGTCTTCAGAACTAACAGGAAAAGATGTCTGGCCTTGACTAATCAAACAGTCAAACAGTTTTCACACATTGGAGCAGGGACTCGTGTGTGTTGCGTGGGATGCACACCAAGGCAGAACGTTTATGATTATGCATATATATTACTCTGTGGTCGCATATTTTGGTGGGCTGGTTGATTTTTTGCACATATCTGAATGTGACCATTCACTCAGCACTTTTGATTCTTTTATAGATTGTCTATTCATCTAATCATCCATCTGTCCATAACTGCTTATCCAGTGATGGGTTACTACCAAACTCAAGTCTAGGTATTACTTTTCCATCCATCCATCCATCCATCCATCCATCCATCCATCCATCCATCCATCCATCCATCTATCCTTCTGTCTAGTGGGCTGGAATTCCATTCAGGGTGTTAGAGGATCAGCTTCAGGCTCTCCGTCACCCTGTATTGAATTGATGAATGAATAAATATTCCTCACTTTTCCACATCAGAGTCAGAGGTCACGTGTATAGTTAAAGACTCAGTCTCAGCCTATATTTTCTGCCAGAAAAAAATCTACCCATTCATCTTCGGACAGCCTGTCCTGGGTTCGGGTCTCAGTGAAGGAAAAATATACGACTGAAAATAGACAAGTAAAATACATGGTAATACAAATTCCCTCATTGACGTTTCTAATGGTCAAGGCCTGTATGGTCTAGGATAAACCATGATAATTCTGACCAGAGGCGTGTTCTGTGGCATCATGTCACCAATGTGCATTTTTAGGTCAGATCCACTAAAGGATTGGCTGTCGGTCAGCAGCTTCATAAGCTAAATCCGAGCTTGAGTGACATATTCACTGGCTGACGGCACTTGAAACCTACGGCAAAGCAGGAACTGTAACTGGACTAATGTGTTCCTGGGGCATGGAGGGTGGATGGGCTGGTCAGCCCTGTCAGTGGCAGTCTGCTGTTAATGACAGCCTTCCTTTCATTATCCCATTTTGAAGTCATGCAGCCAAATTTTGAGGTGTATCAGACGGAGGCTATGCTAATGAAGCCTATTGTTCATCGGATGAGCCTCCATGTGATGGCCGTAAGTTTACTGCAGATGGGGTGTAATTTTCAATCGAATTACATTCTTTATTATGATCATTATTAAAATCACATTATTTCTGATATTGGTATTATTTCAGAGGGGGCACTCATAATGCCTGGGGAAATGTAATAAGGATGTATCATTTCCACTAGGGGCCCCCATTTACCGCTAAACGGAACCCGGCACAGCACAGTGCAGCTGCTCCTGTCCACGCTGTCGACGCCGGAGATCAAAATGCATGATTTCCCGCAAAACAAAATCAGCTTAATTGTTCATTTCCCAGCACAGATTTAGAAAACAGGTTTTTTTTTGCTTTCTAAGTTTGCTGTGGGAACTTCTTGTACAGAAAGTATAGAGCCATTTGTTTGGATTGCAGAGAAGTTTAAAACAGACTTATATTCCAGATACATGTTACTTAACTGATGAGTTGCTGTCATCTTCTCCACTTTTCTCTCCATTCTTTTTTAATTAAAGTCATATTCTCCTATAACAGTTGTGCTGTATTTTCTGTGAAAATATGTTGGACATTACTTACATAATCTTTGGTAAATTCATGTATTTATTGGCTCTTTATATTGTCTATGTTTCACTCAGTTACTAGTTACTAGTGGGTGGCATGCTGGTCTCACACCTTCAGGCTTGTGGGTTTGAATCTTGCCTCTTGCACGGAGTTTGCATGCTCCCCCTGAGTCATGCAGGGTTTCTCTAAGTACTCCAGTTCCCTCCCGCAGTCAAAAATTGATGCAGTTAAGTGAATTGGAGTCTCTAAATTGCCGGCAATATGTGAGTGTGTGCCCTGCACTGGCCCGTCTGCTTCTTGCAATGCTCTCTTTCCTCACAGTGACTGTGAAAGGGGTAAGTCATTTTAAAGAAGGTGGAGGGTTACTTGATGGTTGGTTGGTTGGTTGGTCAGTGGTGGTTAATACGTTTTGTACAAGGTTGGAGTTCGTCAAGTTTGAATATACTATTTCGTTTTGTGTATTTTTTATGCTGCTCGCTTTTGTTTCTCAGTTCTGCTGGGAAGATTATTTTCATCCAGACTGAGATGAGGTTTACTTTAGCTGAACTGTGCGCCTAAGGCCCCTGTTGTAGCCGGCTCTCACCATGACCCTTTGCCCTATGCTCAGTATAGTCAGTGGTCTCGTAATCCCCTCGTAAAATGTCGGCTTCGAGGGGAAGTCACTCTCATAAGTGTGCTGAGCTGGCCAGCAGGAAAAATGAACTGAATTAATCTCTTCCTGATCACTGTTTATGTGTCAGATGTCTCGTGAACGTGGAGGATTTTTAAAGGATACTGATGCTGATATTGTTCTTCATCTTTTATACAGTCCTGAATAAGTTTTTTAAAGGAAGAATAATTCCTTATCAATCTATTGATCAGATCTTATTTAGCCAGTAAGAGCACATTCTGTGGGGTGATGTGGTTTTGTGGGTTAGGGTGTTGTGACTGTGATTGGAAGGTCACCGGTCCAAAAGTGGTTACACGGTTGGACCCTAGAGTAAGGGCCTTAATCCCCAGTCGTTTCAGGCAATATGTGACCTTGCTTTCGCATAAAAGTATGTTGTTTTTTTATATATAAAAGCTGCTAAAAAAATTGATGCTCGACTCAAACTGCCGACCATGCTTGAGGTATGCTGTCCACCACCCCCTTCCCCCCACCCCCCAGCCAGGTGTCTGCCAACCAGGCTGATATCTTTCCTGGCTGCCATCTTAGCTACATTTGCGGACCTGTCAGACACCTGGTGAATTCCAATTCCCAGCAGACAGAGAGGTGCCAGTTCTCCGATTGGCTGTAGCTCCTGTGCTTGGGGCCATGTGACCCATGGGTCACTGGGGTGGAGAGTGCATCGATACAGGGCACGCTGGTCTCCCGCACGACCACAACAACTGGTGCCCCACTTGTGCACATATCTTCCTGGTGGACAATATGGACTTCGTCAGTCATCGTGCCTCTTACATCAGGGGTGTCCAGTGATGAGTAACAGGCGCCTGCAGACGTGTCGTCTGGGGCTTCTCAAGGGGGGGGTCACTGATGGGGCAGCTTTAAAGTGCCTTCAGGGTGAAGTGATGATTTGTGAATCAGACACCTTTTAAGGATTAAGCCAAATGTTACCTGTCTGTATTATATATTATGGGGTGTATAATGTACTGTAGGTTAATTTTTAGGACTAGGAATAAAATATGGTGAAATTTTCCACATTAATTTTAACAAGGGTACTACAGGGCAGGTGAGTAAGGAGAGAATTCGAAGAATAAGGAGAGATTTCTACTCGAGGAACTGAGCTTGAGAAGGATTATAGTTTTGTGAGGTCTGTTGTTACAGTTAGCACTCGAAAAAATCAGGTTTCCGAGCTTACTGTGGGAGGGATTATTGTGTGTTGTTGATCATTGGCTGTTTGAACCCTGTTGTGATAGGTTGCCTCATCCTTCCTATTGGGTTAAAGCAAACAGTGATTGACAGTGCACCGTGATCTCCCCACGATACATTTCAAGAAGCATTTGTCCCATTTGCAGTTAGAGCTACATAACCTTAGATTACTTCAAGCACGTAACTCTGTATGCTGCAACACACTGAGAAATAAATGAAAACAGTCTATGAATAGCATTTCTTGACTTTTTCTAGAACCTTGTAGCATGTCACTCATGGTACCGGGTCTTTGACGTTCCTGTGAATTAGACACGAGTTTGCGGGTCTCACAGTCAGCAGCCAGTCTCTTTCAGCTGACTTCTGACATTCTGGTTCAAATGGAGCTGTGTATAAATTAGCCCTTGTCTAGCTGCTGTGTTCACGTCCTTCACTGCCATAAAGACAGGCGCCCTGGCCCTGACCCCTTTATACAGGCTTGCACCGTGGCCTGGCAGCTGGTTGAGATAAGGGCTTTTGTGTATGGGGAATTCATTCTAACCAGCTGTAATTTTTCTTGTAGAGTCTTAAGCAATTAAGCACATTTTTTAAATGTGGCTGTAGAAAAATATAATTGCCCTAACGTGCGGCGAACATTTGAATAATGGGTCGACTTGCAAAGAATTGAAGACTCTCATAACCATTTACGCCCGAACGCCTGAGATGTAGACCCGTAAACATTTGGCGTTGTCCTTGTGCTGTTGTGTAAGGTGCACTTGTCCTGTCCTTAAGTACATGGTGTCCAAATAGAGTCAGTCTGGAAAAGGTAAGTTGGGTGGGCAGAGTCACATGTAGGTAGCGTGTTAAGTGACTATTAGATGAGAGTGAGGTCCAGAATTGTGGCCTGTTCGTTTCCACAGAGCCTCATAGTAATGTTTCCGTCTGCCAGTTTCTTTCACCTGCTGCACTTTTCCTTGCATGCAGATAAGCAGTTGTTGCTCCCGCTGTGAGGGTAGCCAATGAAATGTGGCAGCCAGCGGCAGCGCGGACGCCAGCTCCTAAGTGCTGTACCGCGGAGGCGGCACGCAGGTGGAGCTCAGAGTGCCTGCCCTGCTGGAGGGGGCTTCCAAGGACCCGGGCTACATGTACACAATTAGGAGCCCATTTAGCTGTCTGACGCAAGTCTCGAATGTAATGTTAGAACAGTATTCTGTTGTTTTTGACTCCTGCATGGAATCTTACTGTTGGCGGTGTTTCATTAGAGCAGTCCACAATGTTGACAGCTTTAGTGAAATGGATTGCATTTTCTGTGATGAACTGTAATGAATTATCTTTAAAGCTGTAATGGCATTTTGCTTGCCGGCACTCTTAAATGGTTCATTTCATTTTCACTGCTTCACTATACGCTTTGTGATGGTAGGTGAGGCCCCTGTTTTTTCATCAGATTAAGATGCTAAACAAAACGGCCAAAATTCCTCAAGTTATCTTGGTGGAAAATGAAAGTGCCACAGTCCAGTTAATGAGTTCCACTCTCCAAACTGTAATTTCCTTAGACAGTCCATTAAATGAATCTGGAGAACAATCAAATGTATTTTTAAAAAAAAAAAAAAAAAGTATTTACTTTCTGTTTAGATTTTTTTTGTTATCCATAAAAACAATCACAGAATGAGGCAATTGATACACTTGCAGAGGTAGATTTAATATTTGGAAAGTGGGAGAGTGGCTGGTCAGCTGAGATAGATTTATACTAGTCATTCAAGGGTGCCACTGATCTTTATATTTGCTGCTGCTGCCTCACCAGCAGAGTTATGGTAGGGCGTGTACTAGTGACTGGACAGGGAGAGTCTCGGGCTGGGGGGGGAAGTTTCCTCGCGCCAGTAAAGCAATTGCAACATGATCTGTGCGCTTGGCTGCAGTCCAGGGACGTGCTTCTCTTGTCATGCATTAGTTTCTCTGTCGCTGGCCGACATGTGAGCTCCTTACGCCATCGCACATGAGCATAAGGCTCACAGTGATCTACTGTACCGCTAGACGGAAAGACGCATCGCGCAGGGGGGAGGCGGGCAGGAAACGCCGCCGTCCCCCCCGAGCGCTCTGTCAGTATCGGTGGTCAAATGCGCCGTCGGTCGGGGGGTTTCTTGTTCCTGTTTTCCGTGACATCGCCTTGACACGGAGGAGCTAAATGTGGCCGTCACAGCACTTCCTGCCGCCGCTGTCACCCAGAGGAAGAACAGCACCTTTGGATACGTCAGGAGGGATTTCGACATGAAACATAACATCTGCATCGGCCTGCACGGCTCGGCGACAGAGCCCACTTCGTGAGCGTCTTACACCGGATAGTGAGCGTGTCGAAAGCTGATTTGTGCCCCCCCCACTTTGCCTCCTCGGCCCATGGGCCCACCTGATACTGATTTGACGTGTGACATGGCAAAGCGGGCAGTCGCCATACGCAGCTCCAACCAAAGGGCTTCACTCTGGCCATTTTTGGGCTGGACTTCTCCACATTAGTTCGGGGCGGGACACTTTTTTTGCCAAGTCTTTGGCGTTATCGGTAACTGTCACACGAAAAGGTTTCTGTTGACAGAGTGACTTCATATCTTTTGTCCTAACTGCTTATCCAGAAGAGCTCAGAGAGAATCTGGAGCCCATTCCAGGAAGCGCATGATAACAGGCAGGGGACACCCTGGGTGCAGAGCCAGTCCATCGCAGTGCAGTATGTATGACAATAAACATAGAGGGAGAAGCACCACAGCCTTTCTGTCCAGTCCTCAGGGACACCCAGTCAGTCCATTTTTGCTATCTTCTAGCTTCCAGCAAACATGTACCAAATATTTCGTGCTCAGAATTGTTTGGTTTGTTTTTGCTTGTTTGGTTCAAGTGTGCTGGGAGCTGAGAGGGGTGAAAAATGTGGACCGTGTGGGGGTTCCTGGGGATTTGGCTGAGAAACATCCATCTAGCACAGGGGTCTCCAACTCCAGTCCTGGAGAACTACCGTCCAGTAGGTTTTCTATCATACCCGGCTTCTGATGAGCCACATCTGTTCTCAGGTAAATACCAGGAACAGGTGTGACTCATCAGAAGCCAAGTGGGACAGAAAACCTACTGGACAGTAGCTCTACAGGACTGGAGTTGGAGACCCCTGGGTTAGTGGGTTAGGTTAGTTGGTTAGGTTAGTGGTTTAGGTGAGTTGATTAGGTTAGTGGGTGCCCATGATGGGAAGGGTGCTTGTCCACATCCCATGGTCAGAAAAATGGTTTCACTGAAGGACTCTTGAGCAAGATCCTTAACCTCCAGCAGCTCCAGGGACTGGCTGTTCCTATGTTCTCCACTGTATGTCACTTTGCATAAAAGCATCTGCTAAAATGAATCAAGTGTAAAGACATTGACAGAGTATTTAAAGTGCTGGCTGCTTTGGTTCTACCTCCGTCTGCCACTCCTACTGTGAGTTTCTTGCTTACAAGGCCTTTCTCTCAGCACATACCTACCCACAAAACAATTTAAACATCCATGCTGGCTGCAGTTTAGAATATATTTCCATCTATATTTTGTAATAGTTAAGTCAACTGACTTGTTCATCATAATAAATCCATAATAGAATAGAACAGAATGCCATTATCATCATAATACCTTTCCAGTATGATGAAATTTCCTGTGCATCACCTGGAATGGTCGATAGTAAAAAGACCCTAAATAATACTAATACATTTTAAAATAAAAAAAATTCATGCTGTATAAAGATAGAATATACTCTGCAGAATAGTTAGATAACTAAATAAGAATAGTTGGGAATTTAAGAAATTTATTTATTTAAGAAAATAAATAATGTTTATGTACATAGTACCATGATAAAACAGGCATTATTGCACTTGATGGGTAGTATTTACACCTAGTATTACATATGATGGGTAGTATTTACTCCTAGTATTACATATGATGGGTAGTATTTACACCTAGTATTACATATGATGGGTAGTATTGCGCATTTCATGCACATTATTACACATGGCACATAGTCACATAAAAGATATTTTTGCACCGGTCCGGAGTGTACGCACATGTGCAGTTTAGTCCAAGTTAGGTGTTTGAAACTGGAAGCTGGGAGCCGTTTCATTTTTATATCGCGGCCAAACCCTGAACCCAAAAACACATGGAATATAAAGGACCATAATCAATGCAAATTATATGATAATATGAAGTAAAACTAGTCATCCTTGAAAGTTGTTTTTCTTGAAGCCAAAATGAAAGCCGTCAAACAGCAGGAAGGGAATAAATAACATGCATTAAGTTCTTCAAAAAGAAAATCAATGTACCATAGCCAGTGTTTTACAGGGCAAATCAAGGTGTTATTGAAGTTATTGAAAATGAGAAAAATAGTGGAAGTGCCCAATTATAAGTGTTTTATATCCTATCCAGTCATTACAAACGTTTGTGTTATTTTGTTCAACGTGGTCTCAGAGGCACAAGCAGCCACAGCACTGACCTGCAGCACAGCTCCTCCCCAGATAAGTGCTAACACCAGAGCTTAAGTACAATAATCATTTCACACAGTTACTATATTCTTTTCTTTTCTGGGACAAAAATATTCTTTTTTTATATTCAAGAGATGTATCAATGGTGGGCAATGCAGTGATGCAGTGGTTAGCATTGTCACCTCATATCTCTGGGACATGGGTTCAAGTCTCCGCCAGAGTTCCATGTGTGTGGAGTTTGCATATTCTCCCTGTGTCATTGGGGGGTTTCTTCTGCGTATTCTGCCCTCGCCCCC
>JAODJU010000035.1:8281171-8292018 GCA_026776725.1 Gnathonemus echidnorhynchus | reverse complement strand
ACAACCCCCACCCCCCACCCCACTTGGCTGCCGTCGCACCCTTCTCTGATGTGGTTCCCGTGGCCTCCCTCACTGAGCGCTCAGAAGGGAGGCTCGCGTCAGGCTCGCCGCACTCTCTGGCGTGAGAATCGGCCGGGGACAGGCAGCCCGGGGCCCCAGCGGGCGGCAGCGCCGACTCTCAATGGACGACAGTGTCACTTTCAAGAGGAAATTTCTCCACAGACCCATCTTCAGGTACTGTGGAGGGAAGCAGGCGGGGAGGGGGGGCACTCTGACTCCTACCTGCTGATTCTTATTCTTTCCCTCCTACTCACTCTGTGGGAGCATGTGTGCACATGTGTGTGCGAGCACGTGTGTGTGCGAGCACTTGTGCACGTGTGTTGGCTAGAAGCGCAAGGCACGGCGGTCCGACGTCACGGCTGTGTACGTTGCTGTCGGCTTCGACTTTAATTAAAATGCACCTTTGCAAACCATGACTGTAATTAGCGGGAATTCTTCCACGGCCGTCCTGCTGTTCTCTGTCTGACCCAGTGCACGCCTCAAAGGGGCCGCAGCGGCCCAGACTCCAGCAAACGGCCTCATTTGTTGTGGCTCGGCGGCCGTTATACGCGGAACATTGTGTTATGGTTGAGCGCCCGGCCGCATTATCTCGAGCAGGTTGCTAATAGCCCTCTCGCATGTAAAACAGTGCACTTTTAACCGGGGCCAGCTGTGCAGCAGGTACCGCTGCATGCATATCCAGGGGCTGCTTGCGTTACACTCCGTATCTGAGGTCCACACTTGTTGACAAACCGAGAGTGGTTTCTTTCTCCACAAAAACACTAGTTCCTGTTGCACTCCTTCTTTCTCTCTGTCTCTCTCTCCCACTAACTAGTGGGATTTGTAGCTGGCGTTCGGGTTGTGTTTCATGTGTGTTTTTCTGGAAAGTGGACTCCAGCGTCCAAGTATGTGTGTGTGTGTGTGTGGGGGGGGGGGTCGCTTGATCTGTCCTGGAGGATTTGAAGGGTGTCCACACCCAGGCTGAGGCTGATGGGAAGACTTGCATGGGAATAGCAGTTTCTGGCATGGCACCCAGGTCTATCTTCTGTTTATAGCTTCATGACATCCAGGGCTGCACTTAAATTCCCAGCGGACGCACTGGATGACATCTGCAGTGGATCATGGCTTTGCGATAAACAAGCCCAGCGTTTAGTGTGGGACCTGGAACAGGCTCAGGGGGGATAGGCCAAGGCATCAGGGCGCCCCCTAGTTAGACTCTCCACTGCGGCCTGGGCTGGGCTGTCTCTCAGCCTTTGATAACATTCAACAATCCAGAACGTCGGTGATGTGGTTTCGCAAGGTTATTCACATCAATGATGTGAGGGAATATATGCTTTTCTGCAAATTACCAGATGATACTTCGTTAGCATGAAGCAACCTTGAGCTCCTGCCGATTGAAGGGAGCCCTAAGTGCCTCCACGCAGTTGCATCTGCATGGCAGAAGGCCCAGCAGGCTTGCAGGAGAGCCAATCATCAAGCGCAGAAGGTCCACCAGGTCGTTGGGAGGACCAGTGAGGGGACCTTTGCATTCCTCTTTTAGTGAAAAACAAATAGAGCAAGTCTGGATGGCTGCTATCATCGCCTATCCCAGTGCTGAAACTGACACGCGAGAAACACTCGCCTGACCCAGATGTGTAACAAAGAGCAGCTGTGTGATTGTCTTACTCGGTCCTTCCGTGCAGTCAGCTTTGAGCCGGCTCCCAGCATGTGCCGCAGTTACTCATTTGCTGAGATGCTTGGCCGTGTTCTCCTTATGTCTGTACCAGCAGCCACTAACTGGGGCTTCTGCTAGAAATAAAGGAGTCCCTTACCATGAAAAGATCTTTGTGGTATTGGCTCTGGCTCCCATATAATGCAATGGGCCATCTGCATGATATTAAGTCACAATTGGAAGATTTATAGAAGCCCCACAATGACACATTTTATGTTGTATTATATTAATGTTGTTTAAAATGTACAGAGCCCCTCTGGTGACATACGAGAAAAAAATATATATTGCGTGGCCACAAGATAATTAAGTGGTGGCCATGTCTTTCTTAAAGTGTTGGAACGAGTTAAATTTCCGGGTTGTTGTACGCTGGTCCAATGCACTTGTCGATAACACCATTAGGAAGTTAGCATGTGTCTTCTCACAATTATGTTATCAATTAAAAAAAAAAAAAAATTCTTTATAAAATTATACTTACTTTTATCCACTCTCGAAGTCCATGTGTTTCCAGGCATTCGGAAATCTTGTGGCTGTGCGTTATTAATTCGTGGCCACCGCTTAATTATCTCGTGACCATGCCTTATTGTCTCGTGGCCACGCCTTATTGTCTCGTGGCCACCACTTATTTGTCTCATGGCCACCACTTAATCATCTCGTGGCCATGCATTATAATTCGTGGCCACGCAATATGTCAACAGAGGGGCTCCGTAAAAATGTACCTTGTTTTGAAAAAGTAAGTTAATAGTTTGAAAGTTTAGTTTTGATCTTAGAGCGATTTAAGAATGTATGGTTGTTCAAATTTAACTGAGATCTAAACCTTTAGAGCATATTGCTGGGGTAGGGTAACAGTGGTTAGCATTTGAACCACAAAGCTGGAGCCACAAGGTTGTTGGCTTAAGTGCCAGAACTGAGCAAATGTTCTGCAGAGGGACTATGCTGGTGACAAGCGGATTAGATTTTCTCTGTCTTAGGGTCTGCCGATGGGAACTGCATCTGGCCATATGGGCGTGGCTTAGCTGTCATAAAGTGGGCGATAGAGGAAGAGGTGGTGTGCAGGTGGCAATGCTGTAGACAGGAGGATATTGTGAGGTTTTATGCTTTATGATTAGGTTTAGTGTTACAGAGTACAATCAGAAATAAAGGTCTTTCAAAACTTAAAAATCTTTGTGAGAACAGAATTTTCATAAAAGTATTATCTTAAGCTTTCAGATAATTTTATTTGCATGAGTCGAAGTGCCATGCCAGCGCACGGCTGTTTGGCTTTGGGTCGTGTGGCTTACGTTGAGGTGTCTTGGATTTTCGTTTAGTACAAATGGGCTTGTGTGAAACGATGACTTGGTTGCAACAGCACCGTCACGCACCTCCGGCAGTTTCAGCACCTGTGCTCCGTGACCCCGCATATGGCGCATGGTCACAGCACCCGCAGCGGCCCCCCCTCCCGCCCACGCCTCTCCCTCCAATGGGTTGTCTTCTCTGTGCCATTATGAAATAAGCCGCAGCTGTGAGGGGAAACATGGATCTGCTGGCTTGCGGCCACCATCCCTGTAAAAAGGCAGCCCCAGCAGTGAAGCATAAAGTCGCCGGGAGACGAACCCCGTGATGAATTTGTTTACCTGCCCATCCGCTTTTCATTTGGTGATCATCGGTACTGCAGCCTTGCCTCTCATGCTGACTTTCTGTCCACCCAAATGCCCAAATTTTAAAAGCAGGTTGGAGCACTTAAACTTTATTTTTTCTGGGAAACCAGATGATGAATACCTTAATTATATTTCTGGATTTGCTATATTCCACAATATGTTTTGTTATTGTATTTAGACTGTCTACCATGCCAGAATGTTCAGGCTCATGAAAGAATGAGAATGAAAGAATGAGCGTACAGAGTTTCAATTTGGCTAAAGAATGGCAGAAAGTTACTAGGGCTGTACTGTCTGAAATATTCCATATATTATCCCGGGAGCAACTTTCTGTAATCGTGATAGAGGTTAGAAAGAAAGGTAGAGACAGTATGTGGTCTGATTACAGAGATTCTTATCTAATGATTTCCATCCACACTGACAGGACAATTTTCTATGAGAAGGTTTCACTTTTTCACATGAAATTCTCTTGTCTTTTCTTTTTCTACTAACATAAAATTCACATTTGGTGTTGAGCATATTGTTTCATTCTTTCCTACGGGAGAAAATCTAGGAGCGACCCCCAGCCACCAACAATGGTTAAACGGAGACGTGTTTACGAGCTGTCTCGCTCCTAATCACACATTCCCACCAGGATTTCTCCCACACAGTCGTGAGACATCCCTTTAGGAAGCACCACAACTCTGAGAACAGATTCAAGATGGACGCCAGCACCACAGAAGTGAAATGTATAAATATCGAGGGAATAAACAGAACAGACACTTCCTGTGGAAGCTTCTCATGAAGTACATGTTTAAGCTGTGGAGCTCGTTTCGCTCTGGTGTCATGGTGATGGTTCATTACGTGTCTTAGGGCCACCTGTGTCCCGGTTAACAGGTGCGCTGCAGAACGACTGTGGGACGGAGCCAGGAGGAGGGGTAATGTCGATTTAGGCGATTTAATCACAGTTGTTATCACCTTCATGCTCTCATTCCAGCCCTCCCCTGGTTAGACAGATAAAACGCACTACGTGCACAGTGACATCATCAAACAGAGAGCGTTCCGAGGAGAAGCTCACAGGCGGTCAATGTGGCCAAAGGGCACAGACTGTCTCTTGGCGATTGTGAGGGGTTCGCTGCTGATCTCTACCTCACAACGTCCTCACATGCTGTACAGTATCAACCAGGTGAAATGCAGCATCTTTGAGCCTGGACAGCATTAGATCTGCATCAGTGATCTGCTCTAAAGTTCTGCTTGTGAGGTTGAAAGAGCAGGTTTAGAACAAGTATGGAGCAAACCTTTAGGGACGGTGGTTAATCGTTCGTGAGCTGAAGGCTATGAATTAGGGCGACATTGGGAAAATACTGCCATATGCAACATGAATGATGGGTAATGGAGTGGTGAATATGTGTTTAGAAGGAGGGAGGGTTGTGTGCTTTTGAACGATAGTTCTGTGCTGTTCCTGCAGGCTTGTTTGTCCAAACCTGTGAGAAAATCTGTCACTCTGTCCAGGTTGGTTAGAGAGGAATCTGAAATTACCTTCGAGAGCTGGTGGCTTTCAGATAGCTGTACCTCCCCCCAAAGCCATGGAGCCTGGAATCTTCTAAATAGTCTGCTAAGCTCTCATTTCGGACCAGGGGAGCGAAGACCCCAGCAGCAGAGCTCCTGTCCTGGCAGGAGTGTTGATCCTGTTCAGGGCTGTTGTTGACCGTTGAGCATCTCAGGTCAAGAAGACTAGTGCTGGGACTGGATAGCCATCCTGTCATTCCAGTTTAAGGACTTGCCCGGATGTTGAGTCAAACGGAGCATGTAAACAGCGCCAGATTGATGATTCATTTAAAGAGCAAATCTCCCGCTTTAATGAGCTCTGCTAGGGCCGCGGTCCATCCCAGATTCCGCTCGCCCTCTGAGTGAACTGCTGGAATCACATGCGGCAGTTTACTTGAAAAACCTGCATGGAGCGGTTAATTCCGGGTAGCCAACCTGTGTAATTGCATGTTAATCATGTCTCCTGCTCACCATATTGGGAGAATTATTTGCGAAAACTTCTTTGATCCGCATGTGTTCCGAACTTTTGTTTGACTGATTGGAGTTTTTTTTTTTTCCTGCTGCTTTCCAAAGAAGCAGCCGGCGGTTGTTTTCCATACTAAAAAAGGATGTGTCCGCGCGGTTTTCCAGATGAAGGGCATTCCATGCTTTCATGTGTGGGACGCTGCGAGCGGGTCAGCGGCGGCAGTCTGCCGGGTGCCCCTTTGGGCTCAGTCTGTTGGGATGTCTGAAGCCCTTGGCAGTTTCTGGGTTGGCCAGTTTGCCTAGCTGTGCACCACAGGGAACCAAGTAAGGCGCTTGGCTGGTGCTCCGTCTGAAGATAGGAAAGGAACCAAGGACTCATGGGAAAAATACCCTCTATCTGTCCTGGTGCGTTGCTGCTACATGGTTGTGCCTCAAACTGTATCTACTGTGGAGTTAGATGATAGGGGACGTTGGCTGGCCTTGAACTTGAGGAAGGGAAACTTCTTATGTGTCTGAGGTCCTGAAGACCTGACGGAGGGTCTTTTTCTCTGCTATCTAGTCTGTGTGTGGCTCATTTCTCTGTCTTTACTGTCTCTCTGCCTTTGGTGCCTGATGTTGAAGAAATGTGCTTTTACTCCATATTTCTGCCCATCTTCAATAACTGCTTTTCAGCAGAGGGTCTTGGTGAATCTGGAAGCACTGGGCAGGGGACACCCTGGAAGGGATGCCAGCCCATGGCAGGGCACACAGTGACACACGCACACGGACTGAAGGAGGAAAACAGGGTAGCTGGAAGAAACTTGCCTGACACAGGGAGAACACGCAAATTGTATCTTTCCTTTAATTGTACGGGAAAATTGAAAGTCGCATAAGGGCGACTGTTGCATAGCAGCAGCGATACCCTACTTCAGACTGTACGTGCAGTCGGGGTCCTGCAGAGTGTACCGGGCAGCGTTTGGGAGCAGCTGATCCTGGCTGCATTAACAAGCCCCCACGAATGTTAAACACAAGCCACCCACGCTGTACATATACGCAGGAGTGCAGAGCGGTTCTTTAAGCCAATGTGCCTTGTTTGGGAAGATGGCCCGCAGAACTACATTCAGACCCTGAAATCAGGTGCATTTTCAAAGCATTAACCTTAATACATACAGCAGTAATTCAATTAAAACTATATGTTAAATATATATAGTCATTTGCCAGTTCTTATCATCATTTTTGTTGCAGAGAATAAACAATGGAAAGCAGTTTTTAGGCACCACATTTTCCTCCTTTATGAAGGTCCAGAAAATGCCCCCCTTTCTGGTTGAAAGGAAACACTGGCATATTTCATCACAGTACTGAGGGTGTAGCATAGAGTCTTTGCACAGGATGGAGTGTTGCCACAGTCCAGGTTGTGTGTTGGCAATCACCCCTGAAACGTAGGGGGCGCTGTGGTCAAGACCAAGAGAGACGAAATGGGGCAAGAGGCAGCATGTGGGTGCAGTTTGGTCCAGGGAAGAGGCCAGATGCCAGGTCTCCCCTAGCCAGCCGGCTCCTTATCAGAACCGGGCCGCTCACTCTACCACTCTCCCTCCCCCGTGACTCCCATCTCGACAAGCAGCCGATAAAAGCCGGCTCTCACGGGTCGCCGCGGGTCACTGTTATAAAACGCGGGCGGCGCTTCTGACCTTCTATCCCGAACAATTATGGCGCTGATTCATTCTGCGGTAGATAAAAAAAGAGGGTCCATTTTCATAACCGCTGCCCTTCATCTCTGAGGGGATGCACTCCCAGTGCTCGTAACGCCCTTCCCATGCGCACTCCTGGCCCAGATGCTCGGACAGCAGGTGCCTCTCCTCTCCGCCCCCCCGCCAGACCCTTTGCTGTCTTAACGTGTTAAGGGTCATGGAGCGTCATGCACCACCTGGAGGAATGACATACCGCAGCCCCCTGCCCACCTCCTCACAACCCCCCCCTCCTGGTAGGGGGGCTCTCCAAGGTACTGCCATCTGTGCCCCTCCGACAGGCCAGTGTCATCTTCATCATTGCCCTTTTTTTGATGCATCCTCCAAGGTGTCAGCATCTGTCCTCTCGCTAAGCCCATCCTTTCTCAGCTGACCGTGACGGCATCTTGTCTCTGGCGTCCCGTCTCCGGCATCCCGTCTGCAGCCTCTCATTCGGCTGTGGCCGAAATCCATTTGCGTTAAAGCGGATGGGTCTGATCTGGGCGTCTTTTTCCAGCTGAGTTGTGCGGGGAGGGGGACCCCTGGCAGAATAGCATCAATCAGCTGTAAGGTTAGTGTGGGGCACGCTCGTGCCGGCCCACCACATTCTCAGTCCTGTTACTTCTTCTCTTTTCTCTCAGGGAATTTGATGACTTGCTTTCTGCCTCCTTCCTTCATGGCAGATACTGAGTCCAACCACCCCCCACCCCGCGTCTTGCCGCCGACAGTTTGAGTTTAGGCGTAAGTGCTATCAGCGAGCAACACGTTACAGCACACGGTGTGACATGCTGTGGCATTTATATTTGGAAGTGCGTTGCTATGTTACCGGCCGTTAACACGAAGCCGTTTGGAGCCTTCGTTAGCTTGTAATCTTAAGCCGGTAGCACTCTCTGTGCTCTGGCGCCTCACGTCTGATCTTAACGCAACTTTCTCAAATGTTTAGAAAGTTGTTTTGGACCTTCGAAGGAGCTCAGTTGGTTTACAGTCGGCTGGTGTGCCACCCACGGTTCAGATTTGCCAGCTGTGACTGGGGGCCCTGACACGGGAGATGGGCTGCGTTCATTCTGCAGAAAGAGGGAGGGAATAATGGTCGGGATTCCTGCTCCAGGTGCTTACAAAGCGCGACTTTGTGTCTGTCAAGTGCCCATGATTACTGATCACCAGCAGTGAGGGTGGTTTTCACCCCAGCCGCCGTCACTAAGATCTCTCCGACAGCGTTTATTCACTGTGTAATAGGAGAGGATGGAGTGGGTGGTGTATGTGAATTGGACGGGGTGAACTCCATCTCCTGAGGTTTAAATCAGCCACCTGTTCAAGATGCTTACAAAGCTGTTATTCCCAAGCTGTCCCTGCTCAGCTACCTCCGATTCGGGAAGCTAAATCTACTGTCTTTCATTTGTGGATTTCTCCCCTAAATAATTTTGAAATAGGTCTTGTGCCCTTAGTGTCTGCTGTTTCTAAATGTGATATCGTAATGATGATGGTTTTTTGAGTGAGCATAATGTATGAGTAGAAATTTAAACTTTGATAGGATTAGGATGGATTCATTGTATTCGTTGACCTGATTGTTGTGACCTAAATATCTTGTGAGTATTTGTTTTTGTATTTAATCTTCACTCCCAGATGTTTGACCTAAATACTGTTGTATGTAAAGTACACTCTTCCATTCAGAGTTGCAGGGAATTTTATAGAACTGCAGTGTTTTGCAGAAATGGCTGTTACAGTTGGTGATGCTATCATGCTGGACTAGTTATTTTTCTATTTATACTGCATTATGCATAACGTTTTTTTTTCACTGAGAAGGTAGAAATGGGCAGCCATCTTCATACCTGCCACAAGGGGCAGCATCACCTCTTTGCTGTGTGTCCTTGCAGGTTGAAGTGTCTGGTGAAGCAGCTGGAGAGGGGTGAGGTCAACGTGGTGGACCTGAAGAAGAACATTGAGTATGCAGCCTCTGTTTTGGAAGCAGTGTACATCGATGAGACCAGGTGAGTCGGCGTGAATCTGTGCTTAACTAAATATCTGTCGTCCAGAAAGGTGAGTTAGCATGATTGTACTTAACTGGACGTACAACGATGACACCAGGTGAGTCAGCATGACTCTGTACTCAGCTGGATGAACATGGTTGAGACTAGGTGAGTCAGTGTAACTCTGTCCTTAACTGGATGTACATCTATGAGATCAAGTGAGTCAGTGTACATAAGAACATAAGAAATTTACAAACGAGAGGAGGCCATTCGGTCCATCAAGCTTGTTTGGGGAGAACTTAACTAATAGCTCAGAGTTAAAAACTTATCTATCTCTGATTTAAAGGAACCCAGGATTTTAGCTTCCGCTACACTAGCAGGAAGACTATTCCATACTCTAACTAAACGCTGTGTAAAGAAGTGCTTCCTCAAATTCGTTTTAAAATGTTCTCCGGCTAATTTCCACTTATGGCCTTGAGTTCAAGTATTTAAACTAATATTGAAATAGCCATTTGGGTGAACAGCATCCAGACCTGTTAGAATCTTATACCTGGATCATGTCCCCCCTTAGTCTCCTTTGCTCGAGGCTAAACAGATTCAGCTCAGCCAACCTCTCCTCATAAGACAACTGTAACTGTACTTAACTAGATTATCATCTTGGGCTGTCACTATTGATTATACCAATAATTGAGTAATCTATCGATTTAATCCGACGATTCAGTAATCGTTTATAATTTATAATATAATCAATATGCAATGCAATCAATGTACACTCAGTCATCCATAAGGGAAATTTGGACACTCTAATTAACTTAAGTTGCATGTTTTTGGACAGTAGAAGGAAACAAGAGGATCTACCAAAAAAGCACTCACACACGTGGTGAACATGCAAACAGTACCGACACAATGCAGCGATGTGCGGCGGTAGCATTACCTACTGTGCCGCCCTGACAGGTATTCACAATGTGCGGTGTTAATATCGGCATGATATTTTATGCACATTCAATTGTTATGTCGCAAGGATCGCAATACTCTGCTGCTTTCAAAGCGTCAATAAGTAGCAATAAAACATTTTTAATCAGTCACAGGAAAACAAACTTTGTAAACTTTGGAATTTTAATGATATTTCCTTTTCAACATTATCTAGTATACGTAAAAAATGTCTAAAGTTTACTGCCGCAGCTTTTGCATGAGCTCTTCTAGTTCATGGTGTTGGACTCACTCAGATGTGGCGCTTTTGTGAGAAATTAAACAAAAATTAGCGAATATTGGGAAAGCGAACAAGAACTGGTCACGAAATGACTTTTGTCTTCCGTTGTATGGAAATATTTTATATTCCACAGAGAAGCAAGTAATTTGTCGGCTCTGCTTCATGCCTGCTGGCGCAACGCAAGACACCATGCACCAACCGCCAGACTCTTTCGTTAGATAATAAGTTCTGTTGGGCTATATAGTTCATTTCAACTCCTAAATAATCGCAAAAACTGCAATGTGTACTTTTCCCAGTGTCGGTCAGCCCTAACATACAATCCGTTCACAAAAATAATTAATATTATATGGTTATTCTGTACTGTATTATGTAAGATGATGGCTAAGCGACAGGGTTAGCCTTCATTTTAGCAGCAATTATTTTGATATACAGGAAGTGTATAAAGTATTTTTTTTTTTTTTTTTTTAATGCAAGAATCAAAACATACAAGAACAGGGAAGAAAGACATTGATATAGTTGTACAATGTACAATCATACATAAAAATAAGCAAACAAAGGTCTTTGGTTTGCATTTAACAGATTAATATCCATACA
>JAODJU010000035.1:8269067-8281071 GCA_026776725.1 Gnathonemus echidnorhynchus | reverse complement strand
TAAAATTAACAACAAATTCAGCAGATGGTAGCTTTGGGTTTTCATAATAAAATATAATATCCTTGAGGTCAAAGGTAAAGTAAATTAAGCAAAATAATTTAAGTCATAGTGATATGACAAAGACCGGCTATGCTGCTCCAGGAAGCTAGATGGCGCATAACTATGGCTAACCTCGCATTACTGGGTGAGTCCCACAAACCTGATAGTCTTCTTTTAACATGTATTTGCATTGCATTCCTGCTGTAGTGATATTTTTTAGTTTTGTTTTGTGATTCTGACAGATGACTGCATTTTCATTCACTTTTAATTTGAAGTGCTTCCACAAAATGATGCTTTTGCTCTTTATTTAGACTCTGTCGTACTGCCGAGTAATAGAGTAGGAAAAATTGAATCGATGCTTTTTAATAATGGAGTAATTGAGTTTAATCGAGTAATCGCGACAGCTCTATAATCATCTATGAGATCAGAATGACTCTGTACTTAACTGGATATACATTAGTGAGACCAGGTCAGTCAGTGTAACTGTACTTAAATAGATGTACATCAATGAGACATTACATGGTACTCATCTGGATTCTCAGCATACACTGATTAGGCCAGATGAGGTTGGCATGACTCAGTATTTACGTGGGTGCTCAAAAGAAGAGAACAAAAACCCAAAGATTTGACAGTTACATAAGCGTGAAGCATTACAACTAATGTACAGTATTTTTACACATACATGTCTTTACAGTGATGTGGCTTGAAGGCCTGCTTGGCCTCTGGAGACACTACACACATTGCCTTTATTATTCTTTTCCCAGATTATTTCATCACTTCATTCCAGGATGTCTGTGCACTTTGCCTCACAGAGCACACAAAATTGCAGCCCTCCTTAGCATGACTGCACCATAGGTACAGCGGTGGCAGGCAGAGAGTAGATACCGGCGTTGAGTTTTACACTTCAGTGCCCAGTTGACATGATCAGTCAGGAAAATCCCAACAAGTGGCTGCTGCAGTCTGTTTCTCAGATATGCTTACACTTTCTTCCTGCTGTACTTGTCCAGAATTGATTGAGAAAAAAGCTAGAATTTAGACATTTTTACAGTCTTCTTTTTTATTTAATGGCTTTTGATGTGATTTAATTGATTTAATGATTTGCATGTGCCACTATGTACTTATTTTCTCACCTTGCAAATTAATTGCATTTAATTTAGCAAAGATAACGATAATGCTATTTTGTAAATGGAAAAGGAAAGGCCATTTAGATGATGCTAGCTGTGAGACAGAGCAGCGATGATTTAGCACCGCGGATAATTACTCGAGCAGCGACTCCCGGGGACTGTTTCTCAGCAGCCTGATGGAAGGCATTTTAATGACGCTGATGTTTGCCAGTGCCCCCGATGCCTGAGGACACGGCACTGGCAGTCTCCTTTATCACCGTGCTCCTCTGAGGCCGTACAAGCACGGTCTGCCTCACAGTTACACCGCTCGCCTGTGCTGGGCTGGAAGTGACACTGTCAGCCCTGACTTGGGCGCCACATGCATCTTCTTACTTCTACAGCCGGAAAATACCTTGGGTTTACGTTTTCTTTTCAAACACACGTGAACTTCTCGGCGGGACGTCCTGTCGGCTTCTGGAAGTTACCAGTATCTGCTGCTTGTTTCAGAACATCAGTGTGTGCACAGAAAGGTTTTATATTTAGTGTTAATATATGTGTTTATTTGTAGTAGCAGTAGCAGAAGTTGTAATTGTGTGCTGAAATGTTCTAGGATTAATTTTGTTTACAAGTATTAAATGACTGGTGTTTGTCCAGCTCGTAAAGTTTGCAGAAGCGATTTTCTCTAACCTGAGGCATGTAAATATTTCTCATTACTGAATGCAGTGTAGCAGCTTCAGGGTTTTATGAAGGTGTTGTCTTGCCTTATACTTGCTTCAGCACATGGGGACCAGGCCTTTAATTAGGATCTAATCTGGGCCATAATCCCATGATTGGAGGAGAGTATTCAAATGGGAGCCACTGGATTGTGTATCAGAGTATGGAGGTACACCACCCATTTCCATGGGTGCAGTGACATCCAGGGAGAGTGTGAGCATTTAACGGTGCATTTGATATCCTGCAGGAGGCTCCTGGACTCAGAGGATGAGCTCAGTGACATCCAGGCCGACTCGGTGCCCCTGGAGGTACGCGATTGGCTGGCCTCCACCTTCACCAGAAAGATGGGCGTTGTCCGTCGGAGACCCGAGGAGAAGCCCCGGTTCCGCAGCATCGTCCACGCCGTGCAAGCAGGAATCTTTGTGGAGAGGTACTGTCATCCGTCATCAAGGCATTTCATTGGATGAAGCAATGCATGGAAATGGTGTCATGATTTACCAGAGGACAATCCTTTATTTTGCACTATTGAAAATATTCATCGATTAGATTTCCAGATATTTTTATGTTTCTGAAGATACATTATCTTGAATAATTATATATTCAATAAATAATCAATAATCTATAAATAGTACCCTTGGACATGCACCTTTTTTGCAATCATGAGGTTGACTGTGCTGCTTGAAGTCATGCTATTGTATTCCTCAAAATCCTTTCCTTTCATTTAGTACTTATTAAGACAAAGGGAGCCAATAACCTGTTGTCATAGCAACTGCAGCAGCCAGGCATTGTCACCTGTTGCCTATAAAGATTGGAATCTGAATATATTTTGAATCAGAACAACACAAAATCCATGCAAGAATGCACACATTTCTGATTTTACAGTTGGCTACTTCATCTTATGATAGATAGCCACATCAGTAATTATAATTGACATTTATTTTCCATAAAGGGCTCTGATTAAAGAATACAGTCCTTTTAAGATAATTTGTTCCCTAAAGCTATGGAAGGCAGTGGATTTTGATATGATTTTGCTCAACAAAATAAATAATTTAATTGAAGATTTCTGAAGCTGTCAGGAAACAAAGAACTCCAGTTTTTAAAATTTGTTACAGTATACTAAATTAGAAATAAAAATGTATATAACAGTTGCTCCACGACTTACGATGGGACTGCATTCCGATGCACTTTTAAATCGAATATGATATGACACACAGGGGCATTTAGTAGGATAAAACATGATACATTGTTAAACACTGTATCAGATGTTTATGCTCACGATGCCTACAGAGATTGGAAATGTCACTGAGTGAATGCAGCCGTCACCTGGCATCAGTAGAAAATATGGTAAGGCATATCACTAGCCCAGGAACGGATTTCAAAACTCAAATTTTAATGACTGCTGAATGTGCATCACTGACGCACCATCATAAAGTTGAAGTATCATAAGTCGAAACGTTGTCATTGTCAATCCATCTGTAAATGGAAACGCAGAATTTCACCAAGCTGGGCGGGCGGGAGCCCACACGTACTCTGCGGACGGACATGAACTCTCCTTAACAGATACTGGAAAGTGGTGGAAGGACTTGGCTGCATATGCAGCGTGTCACACCTTGCTGTGATGACGTCCTTAAAACCCGTGATACAGTCATTGCCATTCCTGGTTGAGTGCCTAAAGCAGCTCCCCCCTCCCTTATTCTGAACGCTTCTCTGCTTTGGAGCCATTCAAAAGCAAACTTTACCCTGCATAGCTGTACAGTACCAGTCCTCTGGGTGTTTTTGGGAGGGTAAGCAAAGGCCCCTCCCTTTGTCAGTTTGCCTAAATGATCTAATTGCGAACCTGGATGCTTGTGTAGACTCCCAGTCCTCCTGAAGAATCCCAGACCCTCCCCAGTCCTCCCAGTCAAATAGCAAAGCTAATATCGGCTGTTCTGTTTAATGTTTTCTTCACATTTCTTCTAATTTCTAATGTGCACAGATCTTAACTGCACACTGAAGATGGTTACAAACTGTATGTATATTTTATGGTAATATATTACTCATGTACTGCAGTACATGCCTAAAAATGTTTATTATTATAACAACACCATAATATGATCCCTCAGTTCATATGATGTGATTTTGTTGTCACAACATTTTAAAGCAAGTGGTTTGTGTCTCCAGGATGTACAGAAGGACGTCTAACATGGCTGGCTTAACCTATCCGCCTGCGGTGATTGCTGCTTTGAAGGTATTATCATGGTTCAGGTCCTTCAAAAAAATAGTCAAATATAGGTAACCAGTAATCAGCGCTTGGTCGCCAATAGCATTCATATTAAAGATCTGAAGCTGTGGCATTAACTGACAATCAGAATCAGTGCTGGTTCTCCGTGCTACACTGATGTCTCGCTGAACGGAGATGGAATGTTTCACCTGCAGGATGTAGACAAGTGGTCCTTTGATGTCTTCACCCTCCATGAAGCCAGCAGCGAACACGCTTTGAAGTTCCTGGTCTACGACCTCCTCACCAGATATGACCTGATCAACCGCTTCAGGGTCAGCCTCCTAACAGCGAGTTCCGATCACAAGGAGGCGCTCTATATTAAGTAGTGCATTCCCTGTTTTCTTTACTGTAACCATGAAAAATCAGATTGTTTACAGATGCTGTCGAGAGTTGATGGCTGTCCAGTTTGCAGAGCTGTAGTTCGCCACTGTTATGATGTATTTTCCAAGTGCATGATGTTGAACACTATAATTTAGAGAGCTGTGCCTAGGTCCACCCTTCAGAGTGAATTCCATAGACACTTATCCCCCCCCCTTCACTTTAACTGCCTCTCTTCCTCCCCCTGCTGGCCATGCTGACAATAACCTGGGCAGACTAATAGTGCTGCAGGTGTTCATGGGTTTAACAGTACGTTGTCTCTGTGCTGCCTATGCAGATACCCGTTTCTGCCCTCGTCTCCTTTGTGGAGGCTCTGGAGGTGGGCTACAGCAAACACAGGAACCCTTACCACAACCTGACTCACGCCGCTGACGTCACCCAGACAGCGCACTACCTGATGCTCCACACTGGCCTCATGGTGAGTCCACCGGGACCGGACTTGGAGTCGGGCCTTGCTGCCTGCTATTCTTCTCTTTACAGAATTTTCTAGAAATCCAGCTTAATTACAACAAAAACAAGGAGCGATGACAGTTAACATCAAGGTGTCATCTGCTAGGAAATAGTGGTAATCATCTATAAAGGTTTTACCCTTCTAAAATGTTCATAAGTGGGTACAAGTGAAAAATGGCGTGAAAATAAGTTTTATAAATCAACTGAACCCAAGTGTCATGCACACAGTGAACTTCCAGCCTTTTCCTGTCATTTTCAGCACTGGCTCACCGAACTGGAAATATTAGCCATGGTTTTTGCAGCTGCTATCCATGACTTTGAACACACTGGGACCACCAATAACTTTCACATCCAGACCAGGTGAGCCTGTTGCCGTTTGACGTTAGCGTTCCTGTGTAAGCCTTGCACATGGCTCTTCTAGCTTGTTCTAGGCACGTTAATCGCAGGCACTGAAGCGGCTTCGACACGGCAGTAATTTACACGTTTTCTAATCTCGCCGACCTCCTAGCCCGTGTTGTCATCAGGGATGACTGCCCTCTCTTTTTTCGCTTGGTTATTGTATGTTGGTTATTTACTGTACGCAAGGCGAGGCCCAACACGCAGACCTATCCAATTAATCTGCACCTGTTTCGGAGACAAGAGCGCACGGCGATTGTCTCTCAAACACTGCCTGTGTAGTTTTGAGTTTGACTGGGTGCAGGAGCATAATGTTAGAAAATTCAGCAGGGAAGTCAAAAGGATTGGCAGTTGCTGTGGGGAATACAAATAGCCAAATTAACACGCTCATTATTCCTCAGGCTGTGCTTCAGGATTAAACTGTACCACAGACACCTCGGCATCAGAGCCCAGCGTTATTTGAGATGGAAAATGACAGCTTTGCGTCCTGGTTTTTCGTCTCTCTCCTCTGCTGGTCTTTTTTTTCATCCCAACACCTTTTCCATCTGTTAAAAGCAAATAGAAGAGCTTCCATTTGATAATTCAGTTGTAAACGAGCGGATGGTGCTTTAAGCTCCAGGAAGAACCTGCTTGTTGGACCCTTGGGTTGGTAATTAACATGGGTTGTTTCAGTAATAACACCCCACTGCATATAATTAATAATAATCATAATAATAATCATAATTAATAGGTAAACTGGGGCAGTTGTGGCTGTTCTGATGGATCTATATAAAGCCCTTTGAAGACATACAAAGGCTGGGAGCAGATCTCACAAGCGTCTCAAAGGCACATCAGAAAAATCAATCAGTGCCACTTACAGCCTTTGGATACCGATCCGTGGATGTCACTGTCTGCCGGTTCAGAGCTGTAACCGACGTCCGGCTTGTTGCTCGCAGATCCGAGGTGGCCATTCTCTACAACGACCGCTCCGTCCTGGAGAACCACCACGTCAGCGCCGCCTACCGGCTCATGCAGGAGGACGAGATGAACATCTTGGTGAACCTGAGCAAAGATGACTGGAGGTAAGCGTGGACTTCCTCAGGGCCCTGCTAGTCTACGGCAGTGACTACAGGGCCCTACAGCAGCGATATAGCAGGTGACCCCCGGAAATACTGGGCTTTATATCAAACGTACATCTGTGAATTGCAGTTAGGGATATCTCTGTATGTGTCCCTCAGGGAGCTGCGGACCCTGGTCATCGAGATGGTCATGAGTACGGACATGTCCTGCCACTTCCAGCAGATCAAGACCATGAGGAGTGCCCTACAGCAGCCCGAGGGGTGAGTGGGTGTCATGTGACCCCCCGCCCCCACCCCATATGCCTGTGTCCACCCGCTGGCACGGCTGCTGCTGACACTGCATTTGCGTGTGTGCGTGTGCTGGCTGATGTGCTGTTGTCTGTGGTTGACAGAGTAGACAAGGCTAAAGCGCTATCTCTGATGCTGCATGCAGCCGACATCAGCCATCCCGCCAAGGCCTGGGAGTTGCACTATCGCTGGACCCAAGCCCTGATGGAGGAGTTCTTCAGACAGGTACGTGCCCTCTTGTGGCCTGCCGGACCACGGGAATGTCACTTTAAACAGGAAGACATGCTGCTAAACTATGAGAAACTGTGGACTGACTAACCACATGTAGACAGGGGTACAAGACAGCAGGTCATGCTCTTCAAGTAGAGCATTGCACTAACAATGTAAAGGTTATGGGTTCAAATTCCAGGGAACAGACACAAAAAGTAGCTCTTCTCTCTACTGTATGTCGCTTTGGATAAAAGCATCAGATAAGTAAATGTCACGTAAGGGTCATGACAAAAGATAGTCATGAGATCAGGTAGCTAGCAATAGTCCATTTATGTTACAGAACGTTTTTTTTCTGGTCTACCTTTCTGGAAAGTACTTACATTTCAATTTAAACATAAATTTGCATAAATATGTAAAGTATAAAATTATGAGTGCGAGTCACTTTGGATACAGGCATCTATGATGCAGCCAAAATCAGGTGTTTTTTTCCCTTCTTTGAATCTTAATAGGTTGAATCACCAGACACTTCATGGTATCTGCCTGATCCTGTTTGTTGGTCTGCTTGCAGGGTGATAAGGAGGCAGAACTGGGCTTGCCCTTCTCCCCTCTGTGTGATCGCAAGGCCACCATGATCGCGCAGTCACAGATAGGTGAAGCTCTTTATTAACCATTGTCTCTGTTTCCATGGTGCCAAATTAGGATTTGGATCTTAGAGAGATGGGAAAACACCAGAGTGCCCTCTTGTGGTAGATTATAAACAGTGAGCGTTTTAATCTGAAAGACCTTCAGATAATATTGTCTTTAGGATTCTGTCTTGGTGACTGTGTTTATGTAATATTTGTTTTGTTTGTCATCATTTGTGAATGCCTTTTTTTTTAGGGTTCATTGACTTCATCGTTGAACCAACCTTCTCTGTCCTGATCGACTCGACTGAGAAAATTATTACTCCTCTTATAGAGGAAGCTTTAAGAACAGCGGACTCTGGAGACCAGAGGTCCAGGTTTGTTGCACCGAGGGCTTGCTGGCAAGGCTTCTGGAGTCCACACACATGTATGGAATGGCTAATCTACTCACTTCACATCAACCTGAAATTACACGTATAATGATCACAGGTAACCTGGAGTCTTATTAACACGGAAACAAGTTGCTGTGTCACCAGAGGCAGGTACACACCTGGAGTTCCCAGCATTCTCTGGGGTTCACGTGTCCTCTTCCCGGTTACAGCCTGAGCGGCGCGAGCATGGGCACAGTGGTGGAGTCCGTGCAGAGGCACAGTGACCGGGGCTCATCTGCTGATCAAGGGGCTTCCATAGACTACTCCCTGGCTGGCATCGACCTGAAGCATGTGCGACACACGCTGGCCAGTGTCATCCAGCAAAACAAGGAGTGCTGGAAGGAGCTGGCTGTGCAAGGTGCTACTATAGCAGTCCAGGTTCAGAATGTGCCTGGATATAAGGTTTATCTGCTTCTTGTAAACATTACACTGTTCAGCAGTAAGATAACCCAGGCTAATGCCTGTGTTATGCTGCCTTGTGAGCAGAGCTGGCCAGTAAGGAGAGGGAGATGTCCTCTGGCAGAAAAGGCACGGCGGGGGACGAGAAGGTCGAGGCCTCTGACGGGACAGATGCAGCGTCGTCACAGAACCGCCCGCAGGTGGACGGCGAGGCAGAGTCCAACGCAAACGAACTGAGCAATGCAAACTCCCAGAGCTCCCTGGAGCAGGAGCCCCCTTCACCGCCAGCAGAGGGCGATCTCGGGTCACCAGATGTCGGCTCTGACGCGCAGGCGCCCGACTCCGAGCAGCCGCCGTGGAACGGCGACGGAGGTTTGTGACAAGTGTGCGTGTGGAGGAGCGTTTGCTCAGCGCTGTACCACGACCTGAGTGAGCAACGTATCTCATCGGGGTTAAACCTGGTTGTCATGGTGACCGACAGTTGATATCTCTCCGCAGGGGAGAATCCAGAGCCGTGCCAGGAGAACCCGGATGCCCCCTGATGCCCACCGCCACATCTTTGCTTCCCAGATATTATTTTTTCTGTTTTTGTACATTGGTTTTTTTTTCAGTCTTTAATGTATTGTTATTTATTAAAGACGGGGTTCCTGCTCCCCCTCGCCACACTATATCTTGTTGCCTTTCTCCGCACATGCCAGGAAAACTCCAGATCACAGCGCAGCTCTGCAGAAGCGCAACCGGATTCTGCAGTCAGATGACTTTTCTTTTCAGTTCTCCAGTCGTTCTTAGAGAACCACAGAAGGAAAGCAGGGGACTTAACGCATCCTTTATGTCCAGAAGCCCCTTTCTGTTCTTCATTTATAGGTTATATAAAGATATTCTGTTTATATTTATATTCAGTTGAAGATGACCTTACCTGCCTTTTAACGTGGAGCCCTACCTGAGAATTAGGCTAAATGTTTTTTTTTCTCTATCAAAGTTGCATAGATTTCATCAGTTATCTGTATAACTGGATATAAATCCATTGAGCTTTGTGTGTGGAAATGTGCGACAGTTGTGCTGTCAGAGTAATGTTAGTACTTTAGTGCTCATGACAGCATTAACATACCGAGCTTACGTGTGATACAGGCTGTGTAATATCACATTGTTAGTCACAAAGGCTTGATGTTAATCAAATGCCAGCGTGTCCTGAGCACGAGCAGCTAGCTGTTATGCTCGCACCAGAGAGCCCTTTAGCAACACCAGCCCTCCGAAAGGCCTGGAGAAGATGACATATTAAGTCTGCGGCCTCACAAGCAGACAGCAAGCCCACCACGGCCCTGTAAGCAGCCTGAGCACAGCCCTCCCGTGGTTTATGATAAACTGAGCGTGGCTTCCAAGCAGCCACCATTTGTCAGAGGACCGAACGCGGAGAAACACAGTGACACTCAAACTTCCAGCCACCAGTGACTAAACCAAGACTAGAGAGTGTTAGCAAAACGTTTCTAAGTATGACTTTGTCATGAATATTTCTGTCTGTTAAGCTGTATTTGCCAAAGCTATAGGGAGAAGACAGATTTGCTGAGTCTTTTTGTTTACACACCAGGGAAATCAGTGGCAATCTGGCAGTCCTTCCCCCACAGATCCTCCTGGTCCTTCCCACAGTGTTCCACCTGTTGCGGGGGGGGCGTAGTTGTTCTGTCATGCCCTCATTAGTGTTGGGCGAGAAGATCTTCTCGACCTCCTTTGTTTCAGCTCAGACTTTGTTCCCGTAAGGTTTAAAAGTCTTCATTCGTGAAGAAGGCCTGGGTGTAAGGCACACAGTCCAGCAGGGCGCCCCCCCTCCCCCGCCCACCGGCTGCTGCGGCACTCTGATGCCCGGAGCAGAGTGTAGGACTGGCGGTGAGCGTGCTCTCACCCTCTCCCTCTCTCTCTCTCTCTCTCTCTGCACACCCGCTAATGCTTGCTTTCTCCCCTGTGCGCTCACAGCCTGTCCCCTGAGCTGACTCACTGACCTCCACAGCAGGCAGGGTCAGATGCTGAAGTGATGATGTGAAGACAGGGTCCAATGGCACACAATTTCATTTCTGACTCACCGGTAGTATCCAATAACTTAGATATAGTACTATCTACTTCCATTAAACATTGTTGCCCTTTTGGTATATATGGCCAGTAAGCAATACTGTCCACTTCCTATTGGGATATAGTACTATTAAAGAGTGCTATTCACTTCCCATTGATATCTAGTAAGAGTAAACATTACTGTCCACCTCCCATGGGTGTCCACTGTCTGTAAGCTGTACTACTCATTTCCCATTGGCATATAGTGCCATAAAAGAGTACTATCCACTTATCATTGGCATCTAGTAAGAATAAACATTACTGACCACTTCCTATGGATGTCCACTGCCTGTAAACAGTACTATTCACTTTCTGTTAGTATCCAGTACCATTAAACAGTACTGATCACTTCCTTTTCGGAATCTATTGCCATTAAACAATACTTTCCCACTTCCTATTGCTATTCTACTGCAGTGAAATGTTATCTATCCTCTCTTATTATCTACTATTATGAACCAGTGTTGTCTGCTATCTAGGCATCTCTGTTATGCCAGTATCCACTAACATTAAAAGGAAACTTTGTTATATACCAGTCAGACACCATTAACCTCCACTGCGCATACGCATACCATTTTCTGTATATTAATCATGTATATAGTATTCATTGTCAGGATGTTATAAATAATCTGACAGTATCTCCAGCCCGGTAAGTGGAATATATTGAAATGTTCAATTCACTGAACTGGGACTTTTTTTTAAATGAATGTTTATTCACTCTGACACATTACACAGGTGGATTAAATGCTTTAACAAGGCCAAACTTAGACAAACCATTGGAAATGATACAAGTATTCTTTATCTAAAAAGATCATTATGAGAATCACCATGCCATCTCCCATCAGAACAAACCATAGATAAAAATCTAATTTTACATAATAAATACCAACACGGTATATAGCGAGAAAACTATTGCTGAACTGTAGGTAAGAATGGAGGTGGCGATGGCGGCTTGTGGTATGAGATGCATTTTGATGGGTGAAGGACAGTTGTAGGCCAGAAGAAAGCTCCTCAGGGTGGTCTGGCTATCGAGAGATGGACGATGGACTGGACAGGGTTCCCTGTTGGAACTCTGATGCTGACGAATCTCCTGTAAGACACCGTAAATACAATAATGAAGATGAACATTATACACAATAAGATCATACAAACCAGAAAAATAGAAGAGGAGAACACAACGCAAAGCAATCCTATAAATAATCCTCAGGGACAGCCTATCCAGTCTCCAGAATACCGCTTGAAATCAGCCATTCAGGAAGTACAGTGGTACCTCAGAACTTGAAATTAATCCGTTCAGAACTCCGGATCGAATCCTAAAACGTTTGAGTTCTGATCGAATTTTCCCCCTAAGAAATAATGGAAAACCAATTAATTGGTTCCCGGCCCCCAAAAATTACACCAAAATATGTTGTTTTTAGCATTTAAACACAAAATGAACTGGACAAAACAAGAAAAGCATATATACTGTACTAAACCCATCTAAATTTATCAAAACAGTAATTTTTAAAGTAAGAAAATAAATGTATCCAAACAATGTGTAAAGTTAAAAAAATAAACA
>JAODJU010000035.1:8221312-8268967 GCA_026776725.1 Gnathonemus echidnorhynchus | reverse complement strand
CACAGCGAATGCGAGGCTGAGACTGAAGCTTTACCCTTTGTTTCCACTGAGAGACATGCTGCGTGACTCATTTCCCCGCCCGTACAAGTTATCTTAGGTCGTCGTTCACGATTTGACTTCTGAGATTCAGATCGATTTCTAGGTAATTTTTTTTCGAACTGGTTCGTTCGACTTTTAAGAAATTCAAGTTCTAATGAGTTCGAGAACTGAGGTACCACTGTAATATTTACATCATATTGATGCTTGCAATGGCGAAACAGGAAGGTCTGTGTTCAGAACAAATGTCAAGGATTAAAACACTGAAGAAGGTACCGCCCTCAAGATACCATGGAGACAAATTGTTCGTGACATAAAGAGGTTTGGCTTGCAGACATCAGATTGATGTTCCGTGCCCCTACCCCTGTGGCCACAGCTCTCTCACAGGGCTGTCAGGTGACCAGGCTTGTTTTGTTGGCCACTTTTTCTCCCCTCTCGTGTTTAAACGGACACCTGGCAAGCACTTCAGTTCCCGTATCCTGAAGGAATTCATTCTAGGTTTATGTTAACTCGTCAGATTTCAGAAATATACAGTTCTGTTTGTTTTTTGGAGGATCAGTTCAACCTGACTCCGGAATCTCAAACTACATATTTTTCTTCATCACTCTTTCTTTGAGCACACCACACAGCAGGGAATAAATTTCACATGAACAGCAATTTCAAACTCATAATGAAAATTCATCGATGATCCATTCTTTATGGTGAAGAATAGCAGCGACACGTGGAACTTACCCCCAGTGGAGCTGCTTTCCATGCTCTCCTCTGCACTATGAAGTGAACTTGTGTAGCCCTCATTCCCATTGTTCTGCGGGCTGCTGTAATTGGTCCATTGGCCAATACTGGGGCAATACTGCTCCGTGATTGGACTCGAGGGCTCCATGCCTACACTTGGTCCTGCCTCCATGTCTTCCTGCTTCTGAAGGTGCTGCTCCATGACCAGCTGCAGCTCTACATGTAGCCGAAAAGGGCAGACATGTCATCACGAAGCAGGAGAGGGACTCTCCAGCATCCAATAAAATCCACAAGCTGAAGCACTCGATTTAATTATCTACCTTTTCTAAGGATTTAAGTACTTCCTCTACTTGAGTGTCTTATAAGAACATAAGAACGAGAGGAAAAAAATATGGCACATGAGAACAGGCCATTCAGATAGTAGCTGAGTATTTAAAATGTGTTAGTATCATTTTATTTAGTAGAGATCTGAATGAGTTTGACTGCCTCTCCTCCATGGCATTGGCAGTTTGTAACTATAAGCATGAGAGATATTCTGTTCATGACCCGGCCTAATACCATAATGATATGGTTCCAGCCCCTGATCTGTAAGTGAATGGCATTGTGGGTAATGACATAAGATGGAGTGGAGGCACTTTAGCTTAGCCAGTCTGGGGCGGGAAGCTGAGTGCTGAGTGCCCTTGCTAGTGGTCATTAAGACTGCTTGTCTGTATATCTGGATGGAGGAATGCATCTCCACTGCCCCCCCCCCCCACACCCCTCCCTCCCACCAGTGAGGTAAGGGATGTGTAAATTTCATGTCGGTTCCACCCTCCATGAGTCAGCAATGAGTTTCTGAAACAACCCCTAAATGCTTCCCTAATGTTTTCGAGATGCTGCTGAAGCCTCTGCACTGTGTGCAGGCGCCATGTTGGGGGCCTCTAACAGCCCTCGCAGGTCCTTTGCTAAGTCAGTAATTAATTCCTCCAGTTATATTCCGGCTCCTCAGGTGTCAGCTGACTGAAAAACTGGCTGGCTTTGTAAAACCACAAAGCTGCAATCACACCTAATGGACATGGCAAAAAAAAAAAAAAATGTGCAAATTACTCTCTTTTTTTTTCCCCGAGTGCCTGCATGCAATTCCCTCCAGCGTGTGAATGACTGTGTGTTTAAGCGTCTCCATTTATGTGTGGCTGTGCGCGTCTGTGCTGGTCGCCGTCTGCGCGTGTGTGTGCTCCGCAGAGTCCACTCTGAACGGATGAGCGATCCGTGTGTCACATGACTAATGGCCCCTCTCTCACACAGAGCTCCTTGCCACAGCACAGCTGCAAACACCAATCATGCAGCTCCCCAAAGCCCAGGCCTCTCTTTACCCTAATGGAGCCATTATACCTACAGCAGAAAAAAATGTCATCATCAGCGAGAGAACATCTCCCGCATTTACTTCCACCCTACAATCATTCAAGCCCTGCATAGTATTGCTGCCCATGGTCAGAATATTGCAAACGTTGCTCCGTGCCAAAAATAAAAAACTTTTTTCCCCCATAGAGTCACGTGACTTGATAATGACCAATAGCATCCACAGCACACCTTGTGCACTTAATACATCTTACGTCCATGGCTGCCTGGATTACGCTCCGCTAACTCGTCTCGACCACAATCTGCTGGATTTGGGCTTGAAACCAGACCACACTCACACAGCCTCAGTTCCTGTCCTCATCTCTTCTCATGGTCAGCCACCCCCACACACGATGGGTCCACCATTTGCCAACTTCTTTTCCCATCTATCCTAACGGTATTTATTTTGGTTTAATTTGTCAAGCTCATGCGGTTGTGTAGGGGGTGGCTCGGCGAGGTAGGAAGCTGTGCCTGTGATCAGCAGGTCACCGATTCAAATCCCGGAGTTATTCCACCATTGGGCCCTCGAGCAACGTCCTTGGGCTGCAATTGCTCTAGGGTCTGTCTGACCCCTGCTTCCTCACAAACATACATAGCTCTGTATCAAAGCATCTGCCAAACAAATGAAATGTAAATTCTTGTGTGAGTTGGCGCTTAAAATTTATAAAGTGTCATTCACACAAACATTAGACTGTTTCTCACTGTTATATGGGTTAAATGCAGATGCGACTCTCACTGTGTGCGGCTCGCGCTGTTTCTCACTCCGTGTTTAGTTCATTCCTGTTTAAAATTAAATCACAGATTTTCATAAACACATTTTCTTTCGCATTTATTTTCTTTCATGGCTGAGTGGTGGCAAAGTAAACAGGGAAACAGAAGAGAGAACATGTGGAGGAGCTGGTTGGGGTGAGGGTGTGTAACAGTACCTCTCATGGTGGGCGGGGCGTAACCCCTCACATCCACCTGCGGAGGGGCTGGCTCAGCATCCGGGGCCTGGAACGCAGAACACGGGAAATGGCGACATTAAGGCGATCCGGTTACCGTGGCGCTATTTCAGGTGCAGGATCCATCCAGGCAATCGATGATAACCGTATCAGTCCTGGCCCCCATACAAAACATCTCAAGGAAATGATAGAACGTGACCGGGACGTTTAAGTGGTGTCTGAAAAAATGGAAAGTGAGCGATTGCCTTTCATAGGCCGGATCCGTGACATAAAAAGGTGCACTTTTCTCAGTTTAGGATGGTTCACTTCAAAGGAAAGACGCACAATTTCTTCCGCAAACCCGATTAGAGCCTGTGTCTCTCTAATGCATAGAGGTGTCCAAATCCCATCCGTCTCAGCGTAAAACCAATCATCCAGGTCAAGCGTGTGACCCACCTCTCCTGGATTGCTCGTCGTCCGCTTGTCGTCAGCTTCTGGAAGAAAGCAGATGTGAGGTCTATAGGCAGATTTATGCGTTACTATTCCTCCTGTTCAATGAGGATTCCCTCAAAGACTTCCCGCCAAAATGACCACTGTAAGCTTTCTGGGGATCAGAGGTTAGGCTGATATAATCTTACAACAGCACAGGTCACAGCACACGGGGAAAAAAAAAGAAACATGACTGTCAAAATAAAATCCCAGTATACCCTATGGTCCAACAGCAGTCTCCATTTGGTATGTCTAGGCTCCGTGTCACTGTTCCCTACCTTACCCCAGTTTTTGGCTGATTCGCAAAGCTTAACCATTCCTCCTCATCAACACAGTATTATTTGCAATTGATATCTCAGCAGGCAATTAATCATTTCCTCAACAAAAAAAAACAGAGACACAGACGAGATGTCAAACAAAACTACTGAATGCTCCCCCCCCCCCCGAATCGATTACAGGCTCTCGGGGGAATTAAAGGTGGCAGCCCAAAGGCCCTCTAATCAGTCAGCTTCCCTTGACTGAAGCCAGCCTCCCGTCTGCAGAGAGACTGCAGGTGTGCAGACCCTCCTGGATAATTTAGCGCATAATGGACCTTTCGTATGCTGCCAACGGAGAGAAATCTGGAGAGGAGGTTCTGCTGTGGTGAAACGTTGTGTGGGCAGACTGCAAAAATGGCACCAAATTTGTCCCTTTATGTTAACTTTACCAATGACAGACATGAAGTACCGAGAAGTAGCAGCGGGCCCGTGAAACACGAGCCAGCACTGAATCGTGTTTCTCCTCGTACGGCGCAATTTGGTCATAATACTCCTTCAGGTTTGCTCCCTTCATGACCACGGCAGTTAACCTTTTCATAGGAAAGGATCTACTATTTTATTGTCCTGAATGAAATATTAATAGCATACGTCTTTGTGGCCACACGGACAGACTCGCTTCTAGAGATTAGGAACTGTGTATGTGCACTTAGCGGTAAAATTCTTAATACCGTGAGGTATTCAGGAGATATAAAGTACATCTAAAGCACAATAGCACTAGAAGCACTTTGGCAAAGAATGATACGGAGTGAAAAGACTATATATTTACCTGTAGGGGTTAACTGAGTTTTGTAGAAGCAGATACTAAGGAGAGCGCAAAGTACTTCTTCACGTACAGCAAGGCTGATGGACCAGAAGGGGGCGTTGTTGCTTAATTGTGGAACTGGCTATAAAGCATGGTACAGATTTATATAGTGCATGTATAAGGAAGGGAGATAAGGCAGTATCTGAAAAATGCCTTTTAACGAAACACCAACAGTGGAAACACCTTTGCACAAGCAGACCACTCACCCTGATTAGGCCCTCATGCAATATAACTAAAGGCTGGTAGTCGATAGTGTGAGTTATACCCACATAGGAGAGCAGAATCTAATCAGTTCAAATAGAGAACCTGGACGTTTTCCTGAGACATAAGGGACAACCCAGCAGGATCTGCATGGTGCTGAGCTAGCCTTCTCCTGGCTTCCTAATTACAGTCCAGATGATTTGTGTTTGAAGCAAATGGGCCAATATGGAGTTTTCGACGAAAGGAGTACCTAGCAGAGAAAGCTGACCCACCACCAGGAACAGGGATAATTCTGTGATTTTTTTTTAAGTTGAGGGGCATGAGAAGGGGCATAATTCATATAGAGGGGGCTAATTCATCATCAGCCAATGATATTTTTTGAATCGGTGAGTGACAGGGGAGGAGCAATTTCGGGGGCCAATCAGCTTTCAGCGGGATCCCCTGTGGCCTCACCCCTGTACATGCCCCAGGCCAGGTGGACACTGATCACGAACAAGGGAGGCCGCACTCAAGAGACGTACCCCAGACTCGTGACCTCGGCTCAGCAGTGGGCTGCTGGCGGTCCTGCTAAACAGACTGTGCGCAAAGCGTAGCGGTTTGAGCAGATGTGGGCCTCTGGGGAGGAGGTGGGTTGGACCTTGCCTGCAGACACTAGGCTGCTAGGCCGGTGCAGATCACAGAAGGAGAGAGTGCACAATTAGCTCCGCCCACCCAGGGACGCACCAGCATGATGTTACACTTAGGCAGAGACACAGGCAGGCCCAGATTCCGCTCAGCCAGGCCCAGATTCTGCTCAGCCAGGCCCAGATTCCGCTCAGCCAGGCCCAGATTCTGCTCAGCCAGGCCCAGATTCTGCTCAGGGACTGTGTGTGTTTTTGTCCCACAGCTGTTACATCCAGAGTTCATGCAGGATTGACCTTATTTCATTTCTATTTATTTCCAGACCATGAGCCAGTTTATCTCCCAGACCATCGCTATCGGCCTCAGCGTCCATAAAAGCCTTCAGTAGACCAGGTGACTTCATATTCAAATTTGTACTTCAACTGAGCAACTCAGATCAATTAAGATACCCCCCCCCCCCACCAGCCATCAAATATTGGCCTAAAACACTATGTAATGAACAAAAAATATGGAAAAATTAACTGCAAACTTCAAAACTTGAACATTTCAATTTTATCTGTAAACATATCATAAAAGCAATGAGGGGATTGAAAAACAAATGCCAATTAGCTCACAGTATCAAATCTCTTCTGATGTTCATATGAAAGGAAAATGTCTGATCAGTGTGTTGTGTGGATGCTGTCATATGTAATCTTATTCCCCCATGGGGTGTGTAGATCACATGTAGGTCCTCTCCACTACACACACACACACACACACACGCAGTCAAGTATTCATATCTTTTTGAGGACCGCTCATTAATTTCTATGGGAATAATGCTAATGCTAACTATGACAACCTTAACCCCTACCCAGCCCTAACCATAACTATAAGTAACCAACAAAATACAAGAGTTTTTTTTTAGTTTTTTCATTGCAGTCACAGATTTTTATAAAATAGAGTTTTCCCATATGGAGACCAGGAAACTGGTCCCCATAAGGCAAAAAAATGGGCATTCATCACATTGTGGAGACATTTGGTCCCCACAAGGTAAGGTATACCTGGACCGCACGCGCACACGCACAGGTTTGTAATAATATCTTTGTGGGGACTGTCCATTCATTTCTATGGGGAAAACGCTAATCCCAGGAAGATGACCTTAACTCCTACCCAGCCTTAACCTTAACCATAAGTAACCAAACAAAGTTCAAGACTTTTTAGTTTTTTGACTGCATTTTCAGATCTTTGTGGGGACCTGAAAAGTGGTCCCCACAACGTAAAAATAAGTTTTTATTACATTGTGGGGGATATTTGGTCCCCACAATGTAATATAAACATACAGTAATACACCCACACACACTCTCTCTCGCTCTAATGCCTATGAGCACTGGAGGGGTCATTATGTGGCCCAGTTTCCAACCCTCCAAGGGGGTGTCACTAGTGGACTACTTCCCATTAGCATCACCAATTCTCCCCCCCTGGGAGCCAGCTGTCTGAACATGCCCAAACGACCCAGATTCTGCCCCTCTCCTTAAAGTGACAGTGCCGTCTCGATGGCCAGCGGTCACACCCGGCTGTCCTCACACACCACAGCCTAGCTCCCACAATGGAGACTGATTTACTCAATCCAAGTCACAACATTAACTCACACACTGCCATAGGTTTGAGATCAGCTTAATTGGGGTGTAATATTTACTTGCTTCTCCATCTTTAGGGGCTGACTTATGACTCAGTAGGTTAAGGTGCTGTGTAGGTAATTGGAAGGTCACTGGTTCACATCCCAAGGCTGGTATAGTGATCTTGCTATTGGGCCACTGAGGAAGGCCTTTAATGCTCAATAATTCCAGGGTCTATCCATCTCTGCTTTCTCAAAAATATTTGTAACGTCAGATAGAATGGCCTGCCATATAAATAAATGCGATTTTGCCATATCAGGTAATATGGGTGTCCAGCCCCCCCATTCACACTGTCCTGTATTCTGCACTATAAGTACTGTGGAAACCCTCCCCTTGTCACTCACTGTCTGTATGTTGCCCTGTGGTCCCGTGGGAACGTTATTTCATACATTTATTGTATACTGTATATGGATGCTATGACAATAAAGCTGTCTTGACTTAACTTGAAATCTGAACACGGATAAAAGGAAAGAAAAATCTGCTTGCATCTCGACTTAAAATTAAAATGCTTGTGTGGGTGAAAATGGCATATTTAACCCAGCGAAGGGCTCAGACACGCCCACACACAGACCCTGGCTGGCTGTTAGCATACCGGCAGAAGTTCTGTGGTAAATACTTCCAGTGTAAACAAACCAGCTCCCCGCAGGTCCTCCCCCTCCCTGGATGGAGCTGACCCTACCCCCACCCCCACCATATGGCTCACCTGCTGCTGAAGGGTCGCTGTAAATGACCAGAGTGGCTGGTGTAGGTCTTCTCCTCCTGATCTGTTGGGGGGGGAGAGGTAAACGTAGGCTGGGGAATGACACATGCAGGTCTCCAGACGACTTGCTTACGATGGATGCGGCTTGCGTGTCTAAACCCAGGCTACTCGGGCATCGGTTTTATATCTATTTCCGTACACTGAAATGAAACAGTAAGCTATCCGGACTCCAGGACAATTTATGTTTTTAACTCGGATCAATGACCACTTAGGGCTCGGGAGTGGGTGCGCGTCAGAGCACATTACCTCATTTCTGAAGATGTGCCTTAATCAGCAGGGAGCGTAAGGCCGACTCTCTGGCACAGAGCAAAATGTACATGTATTACTGAGCCCAATGCTGACGGTACTGACAGGGAGAAGAGAGTGTTCCTCATTGAAACCCAGAGCGTCGTCTAAGTGCTCTTCCACTAAAGACTCAGTCACGGACAGTCAGCCTTCAAACAGTTCTTACTTCAAACGCAATTTCATTTTTTTCGTTAATTAGTCTTCAGCTAAGTTGTAGCGCAACTTATAAACTTGACTTGCGCTTCTACGCCGAGGTGAATGTTGTGAAAAAAGGTGACAGCAGAGGTGAGCAAACAGAGCTCAAACATGGGTAATTAGAGGCAGAACACCAAGAAATAGCTAATAATATTTACCCAGGTTCTGCATCTGCTATGAATTCCTTGCGCTCAATTCCCCAGTGTGACATCTCACATAAAACGTGTCTCGCAAAAATAACCCCAGGAGAAAAGAGTTTTCTTCAACAGCAAAAAAAAGAAAGATATTTGATCATGCTTTCAAAAGTGGAGAAACTCTACAGGCCTCAACATCCTCATTAAGCCCCCATTTATAGGAGGTGGTGGGGGGGGCAATTAGGAGCCTTTTACTTACATGTTCTGCAGCTTGTGGGTCTAGGTGGTTCTGTAGAGGCGGAACCGCAAACTGGATCTTCTTGGGACTGTTGGGTTCCATGGTCCGAGCAGGAAGACAGTGGGAAAGAGAAAGACAGGGAAAGAGAGAACGAGAGAGAGAGAGAGAGAGAGAGAGAGAGAGGAAGAGAGAGAGGGAGAGAAGAGAAGAAAGAGGACAGGAAGGGAGGGAGGACGGGAGGGAGGGCGAGGGAGCTGTGTGGATGGTACAACAGCATGGAGAAACATAAGCGCAACATAGCTGGGGAATCGCCCCACAAATCCTGAGGTCGACCCCCCTCGTCTGCAGCCTGCCCCGACGTGCCTCGACATGAGGCCGGGCCCACTGTAGCCCCCCCCCCCCAACCCAGCCACTCTCCGGAATGTTCCGCAAGCCGACCATGGGCTCCCGGTTCCCAGAGTGGCAATGAACCTCCGCTCCAGGTTTGATTAGCAGCCTGCTGGAAAAGTGCAACACAAGCTCCCAGTGGGGGCTGCCGATACGGGCTGCATTATTGATGACGCCCTGGGAAAGCTTGCCGTGTTGTTTTGTGTGTGGCGGCTCTCTGAGATGCCTGCCTCTGCTCCGCCCGCGGCCCAATTTGACCCCCCCACCCCACCCCACCTGCCACCACAGGCATGAACTTGCTGTAAGCACCATAAAACAATAGGTGTGGATTCTTCTGGCACGATGCCTGTATCTCCACGTTGCGACACGAGCAATATCTGAGCTATCTTTCCGGGTTTCTATTTTTGTGATTACAGGGATGAGCTGCATTGGGTCTTAAGGCTCTTTCTGACGTCGATTTACTACTGTAAACCTCATTAAAAATAAAAATCATTACTGCGAGTTAATTTTCAGGGACAGAAGGGACTATTATTGGCAACGGTAATAAGAAAGGAATTTATGGCTTGTCGTCCTTTACGAAGTTATCTTGCAGCAGGAAATGCTCAGATTTTTCCCTTTCGGTAATACACGGGGCCTGTTCTGCCCAAAGCAAGCGGCAGTTCTTGCTCTCATCTTATAAAAGCTCGTAATGTAATTACAGTCCATCGGGGGTGGGGTGGGGGGGACGAGCTGCTGAAGTGTCAGAGAAGGCCATTTCCGCCGGCTTTCGTTGTCTTAAGCTAAGTGCATTTAGAAAGAGTGCTGAGATGAAGCAGCTCTTACTCCACAGTGGGGACCTGAGGTTCCTGCAGAAAGGTTCTGGTAAGCATGCTATACTATCTAGCCTGGCCACAGTGAATCCAATTTAATTGTCAGTTCAACCCCTTTTTGGGGCCCCTCGCCATAACACTCACACACTCCACAGGCTGATCAGACATGGGCCGCCCCCTGGAGGCCACTGGGCCCTAAGCAGCCACTTAGTTTGCTTATGCCATAGGCTGACCAGTGGCCTGTTCTACGAAGCGGGGTTACTGGCTTATTGGGGTAACTTGTCGGATTTAAGGTACCACAGTTTAACCTTCCTATGGTGTTGGGGTCGGCACTGACCCGTTTGTCAGCTTTAAATGCATAAAAGCACCACATAAATTTGTGTACTGCATCAGGAAAATCTATTAAAAAAAAAAAAAAATACATAAAAAAAAAATAAAAAAATCACAAGGCAAGGCATGCCCAGACAAGTAAGGCAAGATAAGACCAATTCAGTTTATTTAATTCACTTGAGGCTTATTTTAAGACCGCCCCTTCTCAACCTACCACTTCTTACATTGTGAAAGTCAGGACTCTGAAAGCTGACAAACCCACCTGTAGAGTGTTTTTTTTTAAAAGATTAAAAGTGCATACACCACCCCAGAAGCAATTACTCAGGTTTCATGGCAGGACTGACTATGACATCGTCCGGGTTTCCTGTCACCTGACCAAAGACAGGCAGATTGATTGGTTGGTTGATGTAGTCATATAAACAGGGAAGCAAATGCATGTAAAAGCCAACACTCATCCCATACCTCCAATGTTGGGGGCTTGACTCCTGCCTCCAGTGTGTGTGGAGTTTCCATGTTCTGTGCTGTTAGGACTTCCTCTCACAGTTAGGCAGATTACCGTCTCTAACACGGCCATTGTGTGTACTTGTGTGCACGAGTACTTGTGTCTGTAAATGTGTGCCCTGTAATGGACTAACAACCTATTCAGGGAGTCCACTGCTTTTTTTCCCTAAGTTCCTGGAACCCCTGAACAGGATCAGCAGTTGGGAGGAAGATGAAATACAAATATATAATCCTTCATAACTGCTTATCAAGTACAGTACATCACCGGGAAAACATGTAAATATATACAAATTTATTTGTAAGCACACAAAAGCTGCTGAACAGATGTGTGAACTCACACACACACTCCTGGACTAAAAATAAATCTCTTGAAAAGACCACTTTTCAATTATATTCAAGTTAAAAAAATACACTAACAATTAAATTAATTGGTATTACCTAATAACTTGACAGATAATAGTGCTCAACAGCTACTGCACAGGGTGAAATGGAACAATTTATACACTTTATGCAATTTATATATAAAAAACACTGAATTATACCCTATATAATCCACCTGACTCAGTTCACCGTGCATAGTAATCAAAATACTAGCAATATTTCTAACATACAAGATTTTATTGAGCAGATCCTGGAAAGAATCTTTTTTTAATCTAACTAAAAGCAAACTCACTAAAAACGGCAGAAGTAAAAGCCGACGCATGCAGAGCAGAAAGGGAACTGGCTTCTGACTCGCCCACAGACTCCTCTAAAAAAGCGTTTCCATGGCAATGAAGTGCTAGATTGAACAGTGTTAAAATAGGCTGTGGTGTGAAATCAGAGCAATATTACCTTACCGTGACGGATCCGCGGGGCTTCGACCTTTTACATGCGCATCTTCAAATCCCCCCTTCGAGTCCCGCAAGGAGTGAACGCAAATGAACCACAAAAGTACTTCTATGTATTCAAAATAAATAAATCTTTATTAATGTTCTGCTGTAGACATCTTCCCTCGAGCATCCCAAGACGCAAAGGTAAACAAACATCCTCGCGAACGTTACCCCCACTGACATTTAATTCATGAAGTCATTAGTATTGGAATTTGAAAGTAGAAAAATCAGTGGAAATGTGTTTTTTCTTTTTTTACATGCAGAGAGCAGGTAACCCTAACCCTCATAAGATGGCGTCCCCACAAACACAAAAACACATACATACACATACAAAGCACGTGTTACGGAGAACTAACCCATTAGGCAAATACAGGCTGCCCGTTACCAGGAAGATGAGCTGGAGAAGATCCTCCTCACTCCTAACACAGATCAACAAAGTTCAGTACCTGCATTATCTGACTGCCATCATATCTCAATCCCACGTACATTTATTATACAAACATTTTAGTGATATTACTGCTGATGCACATACTTCAGGTAAAAGGCGTGTGATTTAACGTGGTTTTACGAGACCGTTTGCAGGCGGGCGACAAGGACAGAACCCAGACGACAGCAGATGTTTGTGAGGTGAGAAAAGGTGCGATTATGGTGACCTGGCCGCATGGTCGAAGCTCTTCAACCAACCTACATCTCAACCCACAGCACTTGCTTTACAGAACATCTGCCTGAACACCTGTGTTACAGAAGTGGGGTCAGCACTGGATCGGGGCCCTTTTAAGTAGCTGAGCACACAGAAGCATTAGTGTCTCCTTGGAAATGTAGATGCAGCCACCCGAACCGCGTGGGCTGGCCAGACGCTCTCAGTGTTTCTCTACCAGTGTTCTGAGCGATCCGCTCTTCTGGGGCATTTCTCATCTTCACCTGCAGGGGGAAGCACGGGAGTCTCCGTCAAGCCCAGAAGCGGGGCAAGCTGATCCGCAGTGCATTTTTAGCGGCACCTCAGCAACGCTGGGGGTATTCGACCACAGACCAAAGCACCAGGGGTGTATTACTGCGGTGGGGCCACTGGCTCCAGCTGAAAAGCTGATTGGCCCCCAGAGTGCCCAGGACACTCACTGATTCAAAGCATATCATTGGCTAATAACAAGGCCGGCCCCTCTGTATAAATTACAGCCCCTCTCATGTTCCCCACCATAATAAATCCCAGAAAAAACCCTGAAAACCACTCAGTTCTGTGTAAAGCTGAAGGGAGAAGAGGGCCTGGTGTTCTCAGGTGCTGATAAAGGATGGGATGTAAGAAAGTAAGCATAGGAATGATTCTCTCTCTCTCTCTCTCTCTCTCTCAGACACGCAAACCATGCAAATTAAGATTGCTTACAATACCAGCTCCCTTGTTGCCCAGGGCTACCTCCTCGGCGAAACCGCAGCCAGCAGCTCAGTCAGAATCTGCTGTCGGACTTCCTCGGCTATGCTTTCTCTGACCTGGAGGGGGGAGGGGGTGAGAGGGGGCACGTTCAGAATGAGCATGGAAAATCGTATGGCGTCTTAGGCCTTTAGGACACCATCCAGCAAAAGATTTACGGCCAGAGAGAGTTACATCCACTGCAGACGGGCCCATCAGCTCCCCCCTCACCTGCTGCAGGAGCTGTTGCAGCTGGGGGCTGTTTGCAGCCTCCCCTCCACCTCCTTCCCCAGCAGGGGCCCGCGTTGGCCCGGGGTCGGCTTGATCTGGCTGCTTGGCGTCCAAGGAGGGGGTCACGCCTGGCCGGGGCGGAGGGGCGGGCGTGAGGCAGACCGAAGCCCGGTACACCCTCTCCCTGGGTGGACTGGAAGACCCAGGAGACTGGGAACGGTGATCCCAGGCGGGGCCACCGGACGGGGCGGATTGGCACGGGCTGGGGGAGCGGCTGGAGGCGTTGGAGCGGGTGACACAGTGCCGGCCCCCATAGCCGAACTGCTCCCTTGTGACCTCTGACCCCTGCGGATACGGAGGTCCTAATGTAAGCGGGAAGTACCGGATGGACTCCTGAAGTGGCCTGTGTTCCTTACACTTACCACTCCGGTTACTGTCTGGGAAGAGATGCTCGACAAGCTGTCCATCCTGTGACCCTGAAATGCAACAAAATGGAAATGAAAACTTAATAACTAAACTGAAACGAGGCTTTATTTGCTAATCGTACAAATAGGAGTACAGGTACTTTGTTTCTTTTCGCATATCCTATCCTTTGGAAAATAAAACATACAATTGTTAGGGGTCCATGCCCAGGGTCAGCCATTCATTTGCTGCCCCTGAAGAATTTCAGGGGGGGTTAAGGGCCTCGCTCAAGGGGCCGGCAGAATGCGACCATTCTGCCGAGGGCGGGGCTTGAGTTGGCAACCTTCCGATCACAGGCACAGGAGCCTAATCCACTGACACACACTAAATGAGGGCATTCAAGGCACAAACACAAACACTGAACCCCCGGGAACAAATCAGCTCAATTGATCAGGCTTCAAGGTTTTTTCAATAGCAATTCAAACATCTATACACCCCAAAATGCTGGAGATTCAGTTTGCTGGATTTACAGGGAAAATCTAAAACAACTATTCTTGCACCAACTGGCATGCTTTATTTAGTTTGTGCGTGCAGTTGCAGAAACTGACCATTGGGTGGCGGTAGAGGCCCATGATGTCAGAGCAACGCAGCTGCTCTTCCAGGGAGAGCAGACGATCCTCCAGCTGCAGCTCTAGCTCCTGCAGCTCCTGACGGACTGCGCTGCGCAGCTGCTGCAGTTGTATTTCCTCCTGCCTGAAAGCAAGGATAGAGTTGTCTGCAATGTGTGGCACAAATCTGAGGGAGACGTGAAACACAAAACACTGAGGACCTTCACCAGCAGTGTCTGCCCACACTCAAATCACACATTTGCATGGGGTCCCTGTGTTACATTCCAGACTGTACAGGAGGAAGCATGTCTGGTATTGCGGTGGTTGGGTGTTGCCAGTTGTGTTTTTCAGGTTGCGAGGGGGAAACCAGAACTTGGATCAACCAATCCAGTGGGATTTGGTTTGACAGGCGGGGCTTCCTGTATATCGGCATACGCTCAGAGGCGGCAAGCTTCCCATGCTGTCTAAACACTAAAACCTACATTCTACTATGAGATTTAAACCCACAACCTGTGTGTTGTTAGCACTATGATTTACTTCAGGGTTAGGCAACCCTGATCCTGAAGTGGTCTCTGATGAACCACACCTGATCTCAGGCTACCTGATAGTAACTGATCAGGTAGGACAGAAAACCAGCCGGATACCGGTATTGCAGGATCAGGATCACCTAACCCTACTTCACTTGTTGAGCTATAGGAGCTATGATAGACAACAGAGCAATTGGGGTTAAAGGCCTTACTCAATGGCCCAACATAGAAATCATTCTGCTGCTTGAGGGTTTTGAACCAACGACCTTCTGATCACAGGCACATCAGCCTAACACGCTGAGCCACATACTTCCCCTAAACCAATCCTTGAAAACAGTCTGAATTTGTAACGTTGAATAAAATGCTGTGTGCAGTGCACATCAAGTTCAATGTCATAATCCATTCAGGAAAAGGGGACAGATAAAGAGTCAGACCCACCTCTCTTCCTCGCTCAAGTCCTGGTAGACAGAGCATTGCTGTCGCACCAGGGCGAGTTCAAGGCTCATCATCTGAGCACGGTAGGTATTAAGGCTCCTCCGGATTCCCTGCATTTCTTGGAGGGTGTCCTGTGGGGGGAATGGGAATGGGGCAGGAGACAAATTCAGAGCTCTGGCCCCGATCAAGATGACCACACCCCATCGTAAAGCTTCCCTAAGCGAATCAGGGGAAGGAACCCACCTCACAGAGCAGGGGAGTGGACATCTGGGTGCCGGGGGCGGGAGAGGGCATGCCGTTACGGGACGGCGACGAGCACTGCACAGAGAGAACAGGCACAGCTATCAACAGATGGGCTTACATAAGGTCTCTAAACCCTCAGGGCTTGCGGTGGTAGATGGGGACTTAAAACAGAGCATACAGACATACAGAAACTGCAAGTGACCATAGCTTTCCTCGGGGGGGGGGGGGCGATGCTGGAGTCATAGGAGCGCACGACAATGATATGGCCTGTTCTTTGCATTGTACAACAGTTCAGTCGCAATGATATGGGTAGAATCATCTGATCATGTCACTGCTTCTTCATGTTCAAGTAGGACATGAAGAAGCATTTGCTTACAAAAAATTGTGGCCAGATGCAGTACGAGCAGAGGAATGCAAATCAGGGTGGAAAAAAAAAATTTCAAATGACAAAACTCTATTAATGGAAGTCTAGAAGAATCAGCATGTCAGATCTGCGTCTGTTGGCTTTTGAGGTCAGCTAATAAACAAATCCAGGTGCAGGAACACCAGTGAATACTGCCACGCCGGGAAACTCCTGGTGCTGTAGTGTCAGGTTCATACCTGGTCCAGGTTCCGCACCGTGCTCCTGATGTCATGCAGAACCCGTCGCAGCTGCATCTCGGTGCTGGAGGGGGTGTGGCTTGGCATGGGGGGTGCCGCCATGTGGCCACCGGGGAAGGGATGGCAGCAGTGGGCGGAGCCAGGTGAGTTGAAATGGTCATAGAAAGGAACACTGTGAGGCAAGGCATAGGGGGTTCTGTGGTAATCATTGTGTAGGGAACCGTGGGACCTGTAGTGAGGGATGCCGCTGTGACTTCCATGGAGGTCATCGCCTCTATAGAGGTTGCTGCAGGAGACGACACTGGGGGCAGTATAACAGCCGGGGGACCAGCCGTAGGGGCTGCAGGTTCGGTGGAGGTTGGGCACGCTGCAGGCGCTCCAGAGCTGTGAGTGATCGGCCTGGGGCCGCTGAGGCCAATCGGGGGGTACGCTGTGCAGGGAGCAGGAGGAGCCCCTCAGGTGGGGGGACATTCGGGGCAGGTGGGATGGCATCCTGCCAAGGTGCTCGTCCATCTGCTGTGGCCTGGCATTAGGAAGGGAGTTTACCATGGAGGCTGAGGATGTCGTCTCCCACTTCATATCCCCTCCATCCATGACAGACCCTGCTGCTGTCTCCGCCTCCTCCTCTTCCTCCTCCTCGTACTCCTCCTCGGGTGTGTAGCGGTATGAAAAGGTAGGAGGGGTACACCGTTTCAAGCCCCCGGGTTGAATCTGGATCTTGATGGTGGAGACCACGCACGCTGGGCTGAGCAGGGAGGTGGGCAAGGAGTGGGACCTCCTCAGGGGGAACCTCTGCTGGGCGACCAGCCTTCCCCCTGTCGTCAACGTGGCCTTGTACACGGAAGAGGCCTTCTGATGGGTATCTCCATGGGCCAAAGGCGAGGGACCATCCACCATGGAATCTGCAACCGAGGGGCCGTGTTCAGTAGCAGAGACAGGTCCAATTGAAGAACCAGGTTCAGCAGCAGGCACATGTTCAGCGTTAGGCACACCGACAGACTCAGGAGTAAGAATACCAATTGGGTCTTCTGCCAAGCCTCTCTCAACACCAGTAGGTACACCATTTGGCTCAGCAGTAGTCATACTGATAAGCTCTCTTGTAGGCCCATTGGTGGACTCAGCAGTAGTCCCAATCTCAGCAGTCGACGCACTGATTGGCTCAGCGGTAGGCCCAGTCTCAGCGATGGACACACCAGTTGGCTCAGCAGTAGGCCCATTCTCAGTGGTAGGTTTAGATAGCAGGGGGAAACCACTGGGTACTTCCTCTCCACCTCCAGCCTCGTTCCGCCTTCCCATGTTACTAGAGTCCGCACCAGTCACAACTGTCAACAGCTCTGAGCCCTCCAAGAGCTTCTCAAAGACCGGGTGATCCAGAGGAATACTGCGCTCAAAAGAACTCGACATAACAGTGTTCTCGCTGTCACAGCTGTCTGAGCTCTCCTGAACCTGCACAGAACCACAACAGATTACAGAAAAGTGTTGAAACAAGATGTAATGTCACAACCCTCTGTGCCAAGCTGCCTACCGAAGTCTCTAAATGACAAAGGCAGGATTTCCCTCAGTTCTTTGTAGACCTGGCAGCCTTCCAGGCTTGAAATGTATACCATGGTGTCAGTAGCTTGATTGAATGAGAAGTGTATTAGTTACAAGCCAAAATTTGAAACCACTGACATGCAAAATTTCATCTCTTTTAAAGGAGCTTCACCCACATATATTCATATTAAACAGTAAGAACAAAACTACCTCTCAGCATTCAAACCAAAACCTTACAAGCTACAAACCTGTACCTTAAAGCTAGATTTAAAAGCAAAACTAGTGGAGCATTCAATGTGAGAACTGGATTCAGTGGTGCAACTGGACTAAAAGGGAAGAAGATATGGGCTCAGGAGCAGAAAATATCTCCTGGAAAGGTCCAGACTCTCAGAAGCCACATCAATGAGTGAAAATGAGCTTGTTCGCAGGTTTGTGATGGGTCCTGCAGGACACCTCCTCACCCACAGGGGGCAGTACCTCACCTTTAGAAAGCTAGTGCTGCCATCTGGGGAGGGGTCATCTGCGAAGCCGCTGCTGTCTGATTGCTGGCTGGCCATCCTCAACGGGTGCTCTGTTGGGGAGGGGGGGGTTCTTACATTAACTGTATCTCTAAAGGCTAACTGATTAAAATGCCAATGATCCAAAAACACTGATGACTAGCACAACATTTAGTGCTGACACATTGGTTTTACACCAACAGAGGCCGAGTCTGATTCATTTATCATACAATGCATACGGTTCACAGCACCCGCCCCTCCCCGTCTCCCGCACCTAGGGTGATGTCAAGAGGGCCTTCCCTTCATGGACGGGTGCCAATTGCACATGTGATTCATCTGCACAGCCCGCTGGACTGATCTTGACTTCAGATAACCAAGGCCTCTGCCTTCTTATGTCATGCTCAATTAATCAGTGTTTGTAGGGCTACAATATTCTTGCAAACCATGCGTTGAAATACAAGAGCCCAAAATAATTCTACTAGACAAACCCAGAACCTCTATGCATCAGCGTGCCACAGCTTCCTAACCGTTACGTCAAGCTGTGAAAAACATTTGCATACCTACATTGACGTTGCAATTTTGAATTTTCTTGATCTTAAACAAATAGCAATAATGGACATTTGAAGCATCCCTAGTGAGTTGACATTAAAAGACCATTTTGTAACACCAGAAGTTTCTTAATACACTAAATGCCATCCTTAGTCCGTTACACTCACCAATTCCAATCCGACGTGTCCCAGAAGATGGGTCTCCTTCGATACTTTGTACCTTAAATCAAAAGGAAGCGACTGAACTGTTGTACAATGCAAAGAACAGCTAATGACAGGAAGAAAAAAAAACAGATCCCTCAGAGCAATTATTCAGCCTATTTTTAGATTTCTGTCTAAATTTATGCCAAACCGTCTTTCCCAAGACAAACATTTTGGTGGAAAAAAGGAAAGACCAGCATGGGAAACAGCTATTGTGTGAGGTCATGCAGTACTGTGTCAGTGAGTGTCAACTGACATCACACAAGGCCAAGATGGCCACTAGACTGCAATACGATGGGGATGGTGGACACTCTACCTCCTCCATCTCAAACGAGTCCTTTGGCTGTGTGAGGAGATGGGCGACGAGGGGGTTGATCCGCTGGCCAGAAGGTTCCTTGTCTGGGATGGTGGTCGCTGATGCTTTTGCTTCTTCTCTCCACAGGGTGTCCTCCCTGCTCAAATTTCCTTGCGGAGTGAAATGCGTCTCTTTGGACTCTAAGTCACCGTTGGCAAGGTTGGCGTCACTCCGAACTGGGCCCACATTGGTCTCCTCGGCCACCGTGGCCAACCAAGGAGACTCTTTCCTCCTGAAAGCTTTTGATTGCTTCAGCTCATTCTTCTCCTCTGCCTCAGCACGAGACACGTCTCCCTTATCACCTTGTTCAGAGGACGTGAGGGCCAAGTCACCCAATCCCAGGTTCAGAAGGTTGTGCTTGGTGAGGGTCTTCTTTATAATCTTGGCAACATTCCTGGCCTGGTTGCTCTTCTTCTCAGTAGAGACATCAGCAGGTTCTGCCTCACTGCTGCCGATCATCTGCACCGGCTGGCCCGACACTTGGGAGTAGAGGGAGTTGAATGCGTTGGCCACAGTAGTCAGCACCTCGATCTGCCGAAAACGACCTGCATTGGGGAGAAAAAAAAAAAGAGGCAAGTCCTATTAACGCATGACCAGAAATAGCAGTCAAGCTATCAGGAGAACTGGATGCTCCCGTTCTTTCTGTACAACTTCTGGCTGGGTCCATTTTCCGGTCGACGCTGATATCAGTAAGAGCAGCAAATGGACTTGCGTTGCCCTATCTTCAGGATGTGGGGATTGTGGGTTTTAATGGAATTTAACCTCATGATCCACGAGCAAACACAAACATGTACACTAAAAAACAAGATATAATCTCAGCAACGTTGTCTTTCTGATCTACTTAAGACAACAAAACTTCTGTCTATAATAAAAAAACATTAACGATGGGACAGAAAGACACTCTCAGTGCTGTTTTGGCCAAGCAGGCTTAAGAAACCACGTGGACTAATGCCCAGGGTATGAATAACATGATGGCCCCGAATTGTACACTAATGCACCAGACATGCTTTCTAACAGCCTGTTTACATAAGTGGTCCTGTATATAGTCTTATGAAGCCATGCAGGTCTGCGAGATGTCTAATTAGGCCACCCTGCTCAAATGGGGGTGGGCTACGGAGATGATCAGAACCAGTTCTCGGGTGACAGTGGAGGAGCCTTAAAAAGCCCAGAGAAGTGAGGCTGAACAGACCCGCATACCTAAGGAAGTACGGCGGGGACTGGTTCGACAGACTGGAGAGATATGTCGCGTGTGCCATCCCACCGTAAACACAGCTGTTCGGCCACATTCCTTCCGAAAATGTTCCACTCCACCCCTGCTCACCGACATGTGCCCGCTTGCCATCTCGATCTCGCCCAGCACAGCCCTAGCGTTTTTCTCAAAAACCAAAACAGAAGCCTCGCTGCAATCCGGGCCACCAGCCGAGGCCAACGTAAGCTCGGAAACCAACTTGCAGCCCGCAACCCTTCTTGATGGCTCTTCAGATGGGGGCAGGGAAACAAAGGCCTCCTTGTGAGACTCCTTTCACTTACTCTGAAGTGAACTCACTTGTTTCACAGCTACCCTTTAGCTAACCAATGCACGGTGTAAGGCCAAGGATGCAGACTGTAAATTTCCCATAATGCAACAAAACAAGACTGCTACCAGACCAAAACTGTATCTTCTCAAATACAACTTCCTTCCTCTGGGTGTAATATAACAACTCTCACGCTGCCTTTTTCCAAAGTTTGCATGCAAGTCTGTATCTGCAAAGACCATTGTGTGACCTGATACACTCTTGGGGCATACTTGTAAGGGCAGAGTTGGGATTCTCCAGCTCCATGCGCTGGAGCTGGGCTGCCAGGTAGACCTTGATGTCGATGCCCCGAGCTGAGGATGACCCATTGAAGAACCGGGACGGGATTTTAGTGGAGATGTCTGGCTCTTCAGTTCCAAATCCCAGGTTGTACAGGGTTTCTTCTGGGTCCTCTTCGTACAAGTCAAGCAACTCAGAGACACTGAAAAATATAATAAAATAGGGTGAGGTGAAATAGAGGAAGTGGGATGACAGCGAGGACAGGAGAACTAATATGTTGAGAAACCATTTTGGTACACTGTGGATGAGGTTTCATTCACCAGTAGGACTAAATCAACATTACCATAAGGCTTCCTAGATTTTCATAACTACTGAGCTTTCTTTACCTGAAAAATCATGGAAATCAAGAAGATCCTAGCCTATTTGCTCAGGGGTATGAGAAGTTCACCTGGATACAGTGGCACTGCTCCTCCCAGAGCCAGAGGAAGTGATGCTCAGGCCCCGTTGCAGGAAGGAGCTCTTCCGTTCTTTGGCCACATCAAAGTTACTGGGGAAAGCCAAGGGTTGTGAGGAAGGGTGAAGAAGCTAGGGGTGGGGTATGAAGGGTACTGGTAGGATCGCCAGGAGGTCAACTTACCATGACAACTCGCCTTTAGTTCCGCTATGCTGGAGAAGGTTTGCTGAGGAGAAGACGAGAAGGGTTAGATCATGAGGAAAGAATCGTGCTAAAAAGATCTGTTTGTATACAGAACTTGAACCCCTGGCCCATTCATATTCATGCAACAGACCATCAGGAAAGACGGGTTTCATCATCCCCAAGATCTGAACTCTGGATCTCTCCAAGAATGTGAATTGCCTACGTGGAAGATGTTCCTAAACTAGATGTTTCTTAAATGAAGGAGAGAGGAGCCAACAGCTTCCCTTGAAAATGGCACCAGCCCAACCAGTTATGGTGGCTTTCCATGTTCAACTGCTTATTTAGGAACAGCAGGTCCTGGTGCTGAGAGGACAGAGCAGGCCTGTTGGAGCTTGCTGGGAGGTGTATCTGCGGGCTTAGCTCTCATGTAAGAAGGGAGGGCAAAGGGAACTTGGGGGGGGGTTACTGGTCTGCATGATCTCACCTTTACAGCTGTACAGGGTAGATGAAGAATCAAGGGCATAACTTGCACAAGGGCTTGAACATAGGAGGGGTTCAGGTCTCCACCCATTTAGGGGGAAAAATAATCACTGGGAGGGTTCTCTTACCCCATGCCCTTGTGGCCAACGAATAGCACAGGATACAGGGTCGCATCTAAATCAGCAAGTTGGCCAGACAGAAGATCACACCTCCATAGAGTTTGCAGGAGACTTAAAGCACCAAAAGCTTTGCAGTCAAAATACTCCAAAATCAAAGAAGAAAAACTGTCATGTCCCAATAGAGAACCGCACTAAATGTAAGAACTGATAATGTGACACCAGCCGCCACCCAGCTGGCTCTGGTTAGAACAAGACGATGCAAGGCGGCACCAGCTAGAAGCTCTGCCAGGCCTGACGCTCACCTTCGGCTCCCAGGGACAAGTCGTCTTCGAAGCTGCATCCGTTCTTCAGTGTTCCTACCACACAGACACATTCAGCACTTACATTAAAATGGTTACCTTTGTTTAAAATATACCAGTACAATATACTAACGTCTGGACACGTCAAGCCACCTACAAAGGAGAGTGATAGAGTGTTGTATCAGATGACCTGGCCACCTGATCTGGAGAAGTCTGACCAGAAAGTGAAGGAAAAGCTACCTAAGAGTGTTCAGCATATAAATGGGACCTCCTTCTGGACAGCTGGAAAGCATCCCAGGAGGCCACCTCATCAAACTGGCGTAGAGGATAAATTAGGGTCAGTCAGTCCTTGGAGCAATTGGGGTAAAGGGCCTTGCTCAAGGGCCCAACAATGGGATCATTCTACCGGCTCTGGGATTTGACCCAGCAACCTTCTGAGTCCCAATCCACAGAGCTGCCTGTCCCCCAAACAAATTAATTTTTATATACATTTTTTTGTTCTGTGCATAATTCCATATCCAATATTTTATAGTTTTTATAATTATTCTAAAATATATTATATATATATATATATATAGTACCAATAAATCTTTCTATGGGTAGGTGCATCCAAACTTAATTAGTACTGTAAGCGCTGGAGAACTCAATTCAGAAAACCTCTCAGAAGTTCCTACAGGACAAATGTGGAGACAAACACAGTAACATCACTCCTAATCTGAACCGGTGCTTAAAAATACCCATGAAGGCATAAGCCAAGGGAGAAACTTCTGACCAAACGTGGCTTGCCAGCAAGGCCGTAGAGTGTTTCAACATTGGTAGGGACCAAATCAGCTCTGAACCCCCCTGAAAACCCCTAAAAACACACGGTACTCCCACAATAATGGTACAGACATGTCGCTACCGGCCATATCCAGTTCTGCGCCCTTGCTTGCCAAATACTTTCCAGTATCTGACAGCTAGACTAGACTACAACCCAAAAAGAACGAATGAAAAAATGAACCTGAGAACAATTCCTCACTCTGAACAGGTAAAGAGACTTCAAATAAATACTTTGATTGTGACTCAGTCACTCCTGCCAGTGAAAAGATAAGAAAATGAGATGGCAGCCCTTCCTAGGGAAGCGATCTGTCTGACCGCCAGTGCATCAGTTCCTAAAAATTGCAGTGGCATGCAGCTACGTGCTGTGCAGAAATTGCAAGGTACAATGGGGTGTGTTGCGCCAGAGTTCGCCGTGCAGACAGGAACTCCTACGCGCACAAGCACAGCCCCAAGTACCAGTCTGAGGTCATCATCCTGGCGGCAGTTCTAATGAAAGGGGAGCCGGTCCCAGCAGTGCCCACACCCACACAGGCGGCGTGATTAACTCTTGGTAGCATTCAGTCGTTCACATGTTGTCCTGTGCATTTGTATTTGGTGGCTGTGCTTACCCCTGGTTGGCAACCCTTGTTCATCCAGAGAGGCTCCCTGAGGTGTCCTACAGTGTGGAAAATAGATGTCAGAATGTAAAATTTGTGAACCACTTTAGATACGCGTTGTCACATCCTAAGACAAATACACACAACCCCTGTCACTCTGTAGAGAGCCTGGGGCACTCGACCCTGCAGACACGCAATTAACGTACATCTGACATCATCACACGTTAAGGGTCACCTATTGTGCAAATGCCAGGTCGCCATCCAGCGCGTGTTTGCATGACAAAATTTCTTACCGCAGATCTATTTCAACACAGAAGAACTTTCTAGCAGGGCCAAGGACAGCGATAAGAGGACAACTGCTCACACTTTGTGTACCTTCACCACGTTCTGGCTACGCAATCAAACACATGCCTCACGGACGACTTTTCTGTGGGGGGTGACTCTCAGATAAAGAGCCACTCAGGTGACTTTACTGTCAGTAATGAGTTTAAGAACTGTACAAACACCAGTAACTTCCAGGAAATGTGTGCCAAACAAAACATGCGTAACAAATTAAACAGACAAAAAAACAACCTTTGCTGAACCTGTCATTTTTTTTTTTGTTTTCTGTTCCTGCTTCTAAGGAAAGCATAAAGCTTCAGTTTAAGAAGGAACAAAACAGTCACTTCCAGGGTGCCAAAATCCATGTTCCCAGCTTGGAAAGGGGGTAAAGGCAGGCCCCCTCTTCTGAGTACAGGAACAATAGCAGCACTAATTGAAAAACACTGGTAGTCACTGCAAATAATGGCTGTGGAGGACTGGCAGAGTTCCAGCACCACAAAGCCTGGCTGCCGGACTCGCCTGCCAGTCCTGCCCGTGCGGACCGCCGAGGCTGCAAGGCGCTGTCTCGCGGAGAGCGAGCGCGGGCCCAGGGTGGGTCTCCGGACAGCTTCCCGAGTCCCCATTCAGACTTCTTGGGAATGCATTGGGAAATTTAAGGAGCTGCAGCGGGGAGCACAGATCACACTCTCCATACCTGCATTCCTTCAGCCAACTTGCGATCTTGCTCGGTACACGTCCTACAAAAATGGAATTGCATATTTCAGCAAAGTACCCAAGGAATGTGCATCTTAAAACATGGTATTCTCAAAAGCAAAAAGGACTACGCCATTACAGAGCATATAAACCCCGTCCAAGAGTCATGATTTGTAGATAGTGTTCAGTAGCCAAACCCACCATTCCACACTTACTCCCTCTGATACGTCACCCCAAATGAGACCCAAGCCCCAAGCAGAGTCCCGTCCCACTAGAGCAGTGTTTCTGAAACCAGTCTTTGGGGACCCCCAGACGGTCCATGTTTTTGCTCCCTCCCAACTCCCAGGTAACTGGGAGGGAGCAAAAACATGGACCATCTGGGGGTCCCCAAAGACTGGTTTCAGAAACACTACTCTAGAGTTCCTGACACCACCACTCTCACCAGCAAAAAGCCAGGAAGGGTACCTGGGTCTTCAGCAATGGAGGGCTTCCCCTCCATAGGCTCTGCATGAGGCTCCCGCTCCGCGTCCCTGTCCTGACACTCAGGGGCCTGCCAGGACTCTCGGCTCTGCGCCCAGGCCCTCCTCTTGATGGTAGCGTCCCTCCAGGAGTGTGCGCAGTCGTTCTGGCTACACTCTCTCTCCATGCCGACTGCTAGGATGAGCGAATTTCACCTGGGGGCGGGGGGGGGGGTGGGCTCAGTGTCACATGGCTGGTACCTGTCCAACACTTCCGCTCGGCGACTGGTTTACATCAGGAGTAACAGCAGTCATAACAGTGCTCGCTTACGACGGGAACGAAAGGAAAGGGGTCTCGAATTAATGAACGACCTTAGATGACCCACAACTGCTGTAAAAATAACGGTCTTAAGTTGCAGAGAAGGCGAAGCCAAACTCTAAACAGAAGCAGGAACGCTTCAATCAATAGAGCCAACCAAGGCTCCAGAGGCCTGACTCCAGACACACAATAACTGTATCACGTTACACCAATGCACAGGGAGCAGCCCAACTCCAGCTTACATGTTAAGCGCTCAGAATTCACAAATTGCTGGCTAAAGCTGACAGCAGATGCAGGAATCCTCAGGAACGGACCAGAAGAATGGGACAGAAATCCCCTGTTACGCAAAACATGCGTTCAGAAATACAGCAGGCAGCTCTCACCGCTCCTGAAGGATTCCTCAAAACCAGCGGGAGCGGTTTTCCTGGGCGATGAAAGCCACACGAGAACTATGGCAAGGGCTGACAACATGAGAAAAGTTAGAAAACAAGTAGAACAGGAAATGTCTGTTTAGGGCAAAGATTACTTGCTGTTGCAAAGTCATTTCCTGTTTTGTGTTAGAATTTTACAGAAAAAAACTGGATATTCCATAAAGTGTGATGGATTTATCAGCACAAATGCCTGATCTCTGAAGTCCAGATGAATTAGTCTGAGCTGCTGGCTACTTGTAAAGTAAGCACTGTGCAGAGATGGCAAGGAAAAGCCAAAATATTCACAGAGAAGATGGTACCACAATTTTGTCTGGAAATAAACAGTAGAACTGCTTCTCAGGCCTAAAGCATCACTTCTGCACTTGAGACTTTCAGCTACACAATTAGAGCTGGACAATACTCAAGTTTTTTTTTTTTTTTTAGCCTTAACGTTTTACAAATCCCCACATGTGAAACGTTCTGCTGCCTTAACTTTAAATAAACTTTCATTGCTCCTCTTTATTGTCTCCTGTGTTCTCCCAGGCGTTTTGCAGAAGAAAAGCTTTTTTTATTAGTAGCATAGCTTTATGAATCCCCATGGGGAAACTGACTTTTTCACCATCTTGCCCTCCATACAAGCTTGGGGTTCACAGTAGGGAAAGGCCAATCCACATTTAAATAACACTTAAATTAAGTAAATACAAAAATACCAAAAATGGTTGCCAGAAAATCTTTAGACTAGCCCCACAATTTATCCCACTGGTAACAGTGTCATTTACACATTGTTGCGATATCAGCCGCTCGTGCATTACAAGCTGCAGCGAGCACACAAAACGGCCCAAACTAGCGACTTCCAGATCATCCGTTGCTTTTTACATATTACTCGCGTTCTCTCGCAATTGCATGCGCTTCGTTTTGTGGAATCTTCGACTAAACGCTATTCCCACGTCTCAAAAGTATGTTTTTACAAAATTTGCAAATCACCGTGCTACTAGTTGCTGTTAAAAGTGTAAAATACTTCCAGATCGTCACCCTCTTATCTGATGTTCTTATGCTCCTCGTACCCCGAAGGGTTTGCACATGACGTCACAGCAGGCGTAAGTCACCGCGCTCACACCCGCTGAGTAGCAAAAAAAAAAAACAGAGCAGCAGCGTTAGCGTTCAGCGAATGATATGCAACGATTCTGTCAAGGCTGGGCTCAAAATGGTGACCTTCCAATCACAGGCACAGAGGCATAGCCCTCTTAGCTACACTCTAGCTTTTTAGTTTCTCAAGAAACAGTCAAACTCAAGACAACTGTCGATGTAATCATTTCTCCTTCTGCGTCATGAAAGAAATGTAAATTACAATAGGACAATGGCATGCAGGTTGTAAACAAATATCTTACCCACATTCAAAGCCTTCGCAGCAAGATTCCTAGAAAGTAAGTGTCTAGACAGAAGGGGGGTGATCCTATAAGATGCTGGCAATCAAAAGACTTGCACGTGCTCATTTTCCGAGGAGCACAAGCATAGAAATATCGCCCCCATCCGCTAAGCTTCATATTCATCACAACCTTGAGCCACGATAGCGATGCTGTATGCTAACAGGGGAGCCAATAATCTCCATTAAGGCTTAAACGGCATGGGAAGGAGCCGGCGCGACAGAGGCCAAAGCTACAGTCTCTGCGGCCCACCGAGCATTCACCATGCCAGACCCACATGCTGGATGGCTCCCCTCGCCCGGAGGCTCGCTAACCCGAGCTTGATGCCGGCATCGTTTGGCCTGGACATCCATAAATTAACAGAGTTATGGGTGACCAGCGTTTGGGACCCAAAGGCCAAAAAAACTAAGTGAAGACAAACTGCAGCTGCCAATCGTCTTCGGTCAAACCAAGCAGACTTGGGGGTGGTTCAGAGGAGGGCGAGGAGGCAGTGCAGGGGAGGAACCGCGAAGGTGACGCAAAAAGGGTGTGTTGATCATTGCTCACTTCCGTAATAAAGTCTGAACACATGCCGGAGTCACTGCTGGCGTGCGAGGCTTGCCCTGTAATGCAAATACGATTGCAAACAGGGGAGTGCCAGGACCTTCTGGAACAGCTTCCTGACTTTCCGAGCAGATCAGTCTTCTGCCTTTCCAGGGCACCAGTGGTTGGCATGGGGGCAAAAGGCCACCCCAGCACCCCCCCATCTCCCATGCTCTAGTAACTGATCAGGAGTTGCTTGATCACATGTCTGATCATGGCTTAATGCTTCCAGTACAATTCCAATTGGTCTGCTGATCCTTGGGGACACACAGATAGTCCACATTTTTGCTCCCTCCCGGTTCCCAGCAGGGACCAAAAATGTGGACTTCCTGGCAGGGAGCTCAGGGGCAAAAAACATGGACCAACTGTGGGTCTCTGACCATCGAATTGGGAAACACTGGCTGAAGTCTTATTTGGCATTTTTAATGTCCAGTGTACGCAAAACTAAGTGAGGCAAATGAAATGATAATTAGGCTTGAACTGTGGGTATTACTCACACTTGCTAACCAGCCCTTCAAGAAAACTTGAAAGCACTTGCAGAGAAAATATAGAACTTGACAGCTCCAAATGCTGCAACAAGAGATTCATGAAAAACACATTTTAAATAGAAAGTCTATTTTTAAGCCCCTGGCCCGCGGCTCTTCCTGTGACCCCTTTTCTACACTGCCGAAGCCGCTCCAGTTCCCACATTTCCTGCCAAGTCGAGTTCCATCCCAGCATCCAAAGCATCCAGCTTAACCTGCTGACCCAAAACAAAGCGCCGGTCACAGCAAACAGAGCGTAATATACAAGCAGGAACCATCTCAAAAACACATCCTTCTTCACACCTCCCAACAAAAAAGGGACCAGATTTCCAGGGTGTCCCTGGACAAGAACAAGACCCTGCCAGGAACCAAGGTGGTACTGAGGAGACAGAGCACTGGGGTGACGGCGTCTTTGGAGCGTCCCCTCGCTGAGGTGTGGCTTAGTCACCATCCACCTCTTCTGACCTTGTCTAAACTATGAGCATGTTGAACCTCCAAAAACTATGGAAGATAGAGACCTTCTTGCATGCATGACCTTTTTGATCTCATAAGCATAACCTCAGGCTCTTCTTAAATCATGTCAACAAGTTGACTTTGGACAGAAAAAGGCCACCAATTCTATTAATCTATTTATTCATTCTTGTAAACTCATGCTAGCGTAACTGTACCACTGAATGTCATCATTACGAATATCTTGACCAAACTGTACCATCACAATGAGGAAACCTTTTTGATCCACCTTTTAAGGCTCCTGTGCTAGGCAGCAGTACTTCTAAGACCTTCTCACCAGTGTTTAACACTAAGACAGGAAATGAAACTAAACTTTACTTAGTTTGGAATTAAGTGCTTTGCGAGCCAGACTCACAAACCCACAGCCATCACCTAATAGCGTTAAAGTGGTATGACACACTGCTTACAATAAAGGCACTTTTGAACACGCTCCTAGTCAACCAAAGCAAGAGGCCATTTCTTTTCCACTTTCAAAGTTTAACTAAACTAATAAAGAAGTAGCAGATTCAATCCAATATTTTCTCTGAGAGCCTCTGCATGGCTCAAGAATCCCAGGCGGGCAGGAAGTCAATTAGAGGTGGGCGATACATCGATTTTATCAATTAATTTGAATTTTCAGTTCAGGACGATGTGTTTTTATGAAAATCGATTTTATTACCCATTTTACACGTTAGTGCCAAAAGCGGAACTAATGCGGCGCATCATCCTTCACAGGTAAATTAGCGTGTGCACCCAAAGAAAGGTGTTGCTACATCTGTAACATGGAATTGGTTCAGTTTTGCGCCGTTGGACACAGACCAAACAAGTCCTCGCCACAAAGTCTGTTTAAAAACTGTTGCAACCAAAGGAAGCAGCACGAGAAATTTATTCCAGCACCTATAGCAGAGGCACACAGCGGAGTGGGAGAAGTGCAGCTCCCAGCGAAATGAAAATACCTGCAGCACCAGCACAACATCCAAAGTTAAGCAAGCAACCGTCCCTGACACGTTTTCGAACTGTGTGCCATATGATAAGAATGGGGCACAGTGTAAGGTGATAGCAAACGTTGTCGAGATGTATATTGCAAAAGACATGGTGCCCATACATACTGTGGAAAAGCCAGGATTCATTAACATGCTAAAAGTTTTTACAAGTTTCTAAAAGTGTTTACAATGGCGTGGTCTGTCATCTCACAAGAATCTTTTTTGGCTTGTCAGATTGCACTTTAACCCTAAAGCAAAAAAAAATAAAAAAAAATAAAAAAACAAAGTTAAAACTTGTTTTGAACCATTTGTTTGTCATCTGTAGTTTGACTTTGAGTAGGGGAGGGGAAAATCAATTAAAATTGAAAATCGGATTTATTGTGGAAAAACTGGAGATTTTATTTTTAGGCCATATCGCCCAGCTCTAAAGTCAATGTCTTACCCGTGCCGGACCTCGGATGCCCTCGCGGAGGCACATGAATCCGATCACGGTGTCAACAAGGAGCACACAACGTCACACTCTTACTCAGAAGCAGACGAATCACGCCTACAGAAAACGCGATAGCACTCGGCTAAGCTGACAGCCCCACAGACCGCAGGCAGCAATTACCAGGAACGTGGTGGACGGACTGGGACCAGAACGTCGAGGAGACCAGCCATTCCCTATGTCACACGTTACCTTAAAGCAACGCCTACTTCTGCTTGACTGTGCACCAAGGGCTGGGTTCTGACTAAAGGCATGCTTCGGTATTTCTGCATTTAGGTATATGGCTCCAGTTCTGATAACGCTGTGCTTCGCTGCCTCATTAAGGCACCAGCAGCTCCCATTTGAATACCTGCCTGCCTCCTTTCGTACTCCAGCTCCACGGCACAATCTGTATTCTGTGCGCTGCATTTATCAGAGTGGAGGGGGCCGCAGATCAAGGTGATGGTGGTGGGGATTTCCTGTGCTTCAAGGACAAGTGAGGCTTTTAAAAAGTCAAACAGGCAAAGTAAACTGAAGCGGTAGAATAAATAAGATAAGCAGAAATTGTAAAAATAATTTGCGCTACCATGGACTTAAATCAGCAGCAGCAACAACAACAAAAAAAACACCCAAAAATAGCAACATTTGTATATTTAAGTATATATATACACACACGTCCACACACACACATATCTACACACAAATATGTGTAGGTGTGATATCGATAACATTCTTGCTAACCGAGTCACTCCAAAGAACATGTTTGGGCCGTATCTCAGATTAATTACTTATTTTGAAGCAGATTTTGTGCCTTTCTTGTTCGACTGTGGAATTGTTCTACAAGTAAGAGAAACCAACTGTCAATCCAAAAATAGATGGAAAAAAACACAACATATATAAATACACACACACACACACACACGGCCATTTTCTGCTATTATGTAAAGGCACAAGGCAGAGTGTACCAGATTCCAGCTATCGTAAAAACGTTAAATCATTAGCCTGGGTAAGGTCCACATTACGCTGACTTGCGTCGAATCTGAATGCAGCAAGCTACAGAGGAAATTCAGACTTAACATCAAAGGTCGCAGACTGACCCAATACTGTGGTGAACGTGTGACAAAGGAACAAGACTCATCGAGGCTGTACTTCCTCGTTCAACTAAGTACTTCTTCATTCATTTCACTTAGCAGTGTTATGCCACATGTTATGTTTTACGAGATGTTTCCATGTTAAATGTGACCGATAAATTAAAGCCTTGCAGTTCTCGATATTTACTAAAGCGACAGAAGTGACTTTTTGATGGTGAAACAACCGCCCCCCCTCCTGAAGAAGATGACTATGATCATATTTCCTTAACCACTCGGAATTCAGACTGCAATATGAATCATATTTAAAAAGGACACACTTCTTTAAAAGTGACTTTTCTTTACATGAAGACTGAACTAATTTAGTCAAGTCAGATTTCCTCATTCAACAGACCAGCTCACAAAAGAAGAGCCTCAGTAACCTTCTGTGAGCCACACATCTCCAGCATGTTAAGGCGATGCACATTATGCATGCTGAACACGGGTCATTAACAAACGAGTGACGACTCGATGGTGGTTTTTAGAGCGCTACCCCGTGAAACAGGCTGTAAACCCTGCGATGGGTGTGAGGGCTGTGCATGTTCTGAGCTCAAAATCTGCATATGGAGATAGACGGTGGGAAATAAGTCAAACTAGTTTCCCTTTGGTCCAAGTCACTTCAGCTGCACTTTTTTTGTTAAGGAAAACTGCCACAGAAATCTGCAGAATAAGACTGAAAGACGAACTGCGTAGAATCCAAGAAAAGCTTTTGAGCACCCTAAAATCCAGGGATCTCTTTTCCCTGCTGACACTAACATGAATCATTCAACGACTTCTGTAGCTAATGGACTACCTGGCACACTGGACTGAATTTTTGTGGCCACCAGTCAATCATATTATCCCACAGAAATGCAGCTTCTGCTGTGTTCATGGAAATGGCACTGGCCAACAAAACGTGTACGCGTGTAAGGGTTCATCTGTCATTATGACACTCTGCTCGTTACGTAAGCACATCTCTTGCGCAATGCTGGACAAACAACTAGTCTCCATACTTAGAAGATGGTGATCGTGCGTGACCGCGTGAAAAGACACGGCACGACGTCATCGCGTGGTCCATAAAGGCGCGTGCGACTTTCTAATCGTAAACTCGTCATAGTTTTGGACTTTAGGCGGAGCCGCGAGAGCTTCTTAAATGCAGATCAGTTTTCGCGAATAATTCATAAGAAACAGAAAAAGTTTCACAATCCTTTTGGAAGCGCATAGAAACCATCCCATAAACTCGTGAAGGAGATTAAAAGCTTATGTATGCTACGCTTCTGAATGGGAGTCGTCTTACACCCATTGCACCTGCTCTTCAGGAAGGTGTGATCCAGTACAACTCAAATGCTCTGCCTAAAACCTGTACATTTTCTGCAGTGTCCCCATGCGTCATTATGCCACGGAAATGCATAGGTCCCTTAACTTTCCTATATATAGTAGTGTTTATTCTATTTTAGGAATCTACTGCATGAATTACTCTCAAAGGCATAATCGGTCTTGAGGAATGCAATAGTACCGGACAACAAACATTTTGTTAAACATGCAGCCACGGACAATAAAAAGAAGAAAACAAACCTTCTGGAAAAAAGACATGCCGCCAAGTTTTCAAAACTCACTTCTCAAACACAGCAAGCTAAAACAAGAAAATCACATCGGCTGAACTCTTCTACACGACCAAACGGCTCATTTTCATCTGAGGTATAGAGAGTAGTCCAATCAAGGAACATCAACCATTATATTACTGTTCAAAAGCACATTTTAATCTGACAAAATTATGAGCAAAAACAAACTAATAATGGGGGAGTAACGATACTGAAGAGAAATGGCAGGAACTCTAAAGATGTGAGCTATGCTTTGGTGGAAAACTCAGGGAACACCTTGGGAAAATAATCCATTTCTATGCAGGTGGCTTCTGGAAATGCTGTAAAGTAAATTAAAACGGCGAAACTAAGTTATAATGACTTTTAAAAAGTTTAGAATAAACTATTTAATCCCACCGAATCTCACTAACAAAACCTCAAACTTCAACTGCAGTATTCCCAGTCTATCTGTGATTAATTTACTCAATGATGTCCCAAAAATTACAGAACCAGGCAAAGTTGAAATACGGCGTTCATTTGGCCTTAATGCACTTCGCCGTGGTTTCGCTTTCCTTAAACTGGGGCTGTTTCGGATACCCCTCCAAGCAGGAGTACGTCCTGATCTCCGGCTTCCTGAATGTTCCCTGTTTTTATCGCTACCGGACTTCTTCGTATGACGCATCGCAGCCTTCACTTCGAAAACTGCTTCATCTTAACTTTGTAACAGAAATGTCACGATACCGCAAACGCGAGAGACCAGAAACTCGCGCAACCGAGGCAAGAAATCACAACCGCCGGACTGCAAGCAATGACGTTAAGTAGAGCGGCTGCACAACTCTTTTTAAAAGCAATAGTATGTGACAACTTGCAAACAACACGATTTCCACGGCAGCGATGCCCGCTCTCACGCATCCACACGACGCCGTGGATTTTTTCCCCTTTACTTACGTGATTTTTTACCATGCTAACAAACAGATCCGGGAGGCTTTTCGGAGACTTTGCAAGAGCGACTCCACACCATAGGCGACGTCGGGCCAACTTCTGAAAACAGCTGCGCTTCCGCTTCCGTGTGGGATACAAAAGTAACGTGAAAAAAGAGGGCGAGTCTCTGCGAAGAGTTTCAGAAAAGCGGGACTCAAAAGCAAGCGTGTGCTGGGACTCCGAGACCGGGATAACGCGTCATTATAGAAAAGAATACAGATACAGTTCGGCCACCATAATAGAGAAAATTTCATAGATGACCTAGTAATATATTACTGCCTATAATAATATGTGCTCATATAATAAATGTAATTTAATGTAACCAACGACATATATTCAGAAAGATAATCGACATTAGTCTCATTCAATTCTTTTTCACCCGGCAGATATAACTTGTGGAGCATTATATATGAATGTTAATGGCATCATATTTATGGATTACTTTTCAGCCATAACACATAGGTTTACATATATGCTTTCGTCATACGCAGTGTTTTATAATAACCACTCTGCAGTAGTTTCTATTCATTTCCGATATCTGTAGGATTCTTTCGGTGTCTTCACTCCACCCAGAAATGCGTCGTTAAATGTAAACAGACATAATAATACCCACAACAGCAAAATACAATTAGTATCACTATATTTATATATCAACTTATATCATTATATTATATTTATTAGCATCGTAAACTGTAATATTGTAAACAAATTTTAGAGTAAACTAATCCACGTACAATGATTGGCAACAGAGTGGCATCAAATTTGTAAATTTGTCGTACATTTCGTGTATCATAACTGATCCTTATGGAAATCCGGTTATAGTATATGCATGCTTGTACAATGTAATGTTTCAGGACTTCCTGTCCTGTTTGAAGTGTGATGGGAAAAATGGCAAATGCGCTGTGGCTCCAAGCGTTTGGCAGCATGTGTAACCATCTGTTCTTTTATTTTATTAATATAGGCCTACCTATGTATGTTGTGTAACAATTTCCGCGATATCACCTGCTAGGTGTTTTACCACGGAATGGTTGATATTATATTAGCCATACCACGTGTACTTGGTACACCCACACAATGCAAATTTACTTAATTCAAATTAGCTTCAAGTATAACTTTGTTACCTATAGCTGTATCTACAGCTTTAACGTAAATATCCCAGTGTAAAATTCCACCGTTCTTCGGTAGGCTACGACTCCTTCTAACCACTGTAAAGACCTAGGCCAGCACAACTCCCGTTAATTCTTACTCTCCCAATCCAAAAAGACACGGTTCCTTTCCTTACACAGTTGTTTTTTGGAATTAACATTGTCCTCTTGACTGTAATTGTAATACACCACAGGCTATAACAGCATGGGACATTATCGATTTAACATTTTTAAAGCCTGCCGATGAGTATATGACAGTGAGGTCGATTTATGTTCTTTGTGGTGCATCTTTGCAATACCTTCAGATCGGGTCACCACGGTGAAATTTATATTTCCCGCAAAGATTGTGTTGTTAAAATGAGGCCTGATTCGTTAATGTGGGTCCAGTTTGACCCAAATTACCTTATTATTTAACAAAGGAAATTCTATTAAACATATTACCAGCAACAAAATTCATGATGATTTGTCATTAAATCCTCTCTTAGTATTGCCACCTGATTAAAAATAAAATCAACATCTTTTTAACAAAATGGCACAAAGGAATTTGAAAAAAAAAGCTGTTGTAATGTTAAGTATTTCCCACTAGAGGACACCATATAATTTCCCAACGTGTGGAATTGATTAATTCTTTGCTAGTTTCTAGAAATGTTCCCGCAGTCAGCAAGCGCATCCAAACGTTTGCCTTAATTACTAATCAATTTAGTTTAATATCGGGAAAATCCTACTACTTAATACTGTCATCTTGCCTCTTTTATAATTTAGCCTATCTTAAGCAGGATTAATTAAAGAAGACAAGGAAACAACGAAGTGGAAATTCAATGGAAAAATAAGTTCACGATCCCTTTTTTGCTAACTTGGTGTCGAGATATTGCTTGTTCATAAAAGTTGCAGTCCGTTTGCTGTCTTTCTCTGCGTCTCAGTGGGATTTTAATTAAAATTCATAGTTCGCCATGAAAACAGATGGGGTGGTAGATTGTGTTACATGGAACATAATATTTATTTTGCCATTTTCCCCGAGGACAGTTAACATTATGATATATGGATGGATGCCATCTTTATGGAGAACGTGAAATACAGAAATGTGTGATGCTTTCGTCCTCCCATTGTTAACATTTACATAATGCTAAAATTATTTTATGTGGCCTACGCATTTAAGTCTTAACGGACAAAATACCTTTCAAAAAGTTTTGCTTATAATTTGTTGGTATAACCTGCACTGTTATGATACGTATTTGGATTAGTAAGTGGCAACTTTTTTCTTTTTCTATTAGCTATAGTTGTAACTACAGTAAACCTATAGTTCTTGTATTTTTCATAATATGTTATGGGCTTTCCTGATTTAATTTTTTTTAAATTATTCATATTATTATGAAATGTAAAAATGATGAAGTTTCAAATTTAAATGATCTCGACCTAAATGTGTTATTCGCTGTGTTGCTGTAAACTATTAATGCAAAGATTCATCAGCAATGAAATCTGAATGATAATGAGATATTATTTGAAGATATGATCAACTGAACAGAGCAAAGTTGTATATGGTTGAAGCTGCCGTCAGAAATAGCGTAATCTACCGAGTTTTAAATTTTAAGTAATTTTAATGTTTGTTAGTTTAATCATTATGGAAAACTTTATTAATTATGACTAATAAGTGTATGCATTAAAAAAGATCGAGCCGAACTATTATATATGGTGGATTTCTTTCATCGGGTTATTAAAATATGCCAGTGTATTGTAGAATAGAAGATTTTGCAGGCCTATGTACTTTTTCGTATAGTTCGTGCAATAAAACAAGATTTCGATAGAATAAATTCAAGCACAACCACTAGGTGGCGCTTTTATCCAGGAAAGAAAACAAATTTATACAATTTTCCACCGACCTCTGAGAGAAACCTGCAAGTACATTTTCACTGACGTCTTAGTAATTTATTAAATAATAAAATATTCTATAGCAATCTTTTTCAAACTTGAGTATTGCGAATTTTAGAACGTAGCTCTTTTTGTATTAACTTACAGATGAATTATCCTAATACCGTCTCTTGCACTAATTGCTTTAATTAAACTTTCAGTAGTCATAACCTACGCTATGGTTCATGTAACACACATGCATACTCATATATCAATATGTATCATATATAAGCATGCCCCCGCGCGCGCTCACACACACACAAACCTGTACTTATATCTTTGCGGGGACCATCCATTCATTTCCATGGGCATACTCCTAATCACAAGTATGACACCCTTAACCCCAACCCAGCTGTAACCATAACCATAAATAACCAGACAAAATACAAAACTTTTGGCATTTGTAGTTTTTTATTGCAGTCACAGATATTTATAAAATTGAATTTCCCCCTGTGGGGACCGAAAAAATGGTTCCCACAACGTCTGGTTTTTATCACATTGTGGGAACACTTGGTCCCCACAATGTAATGTACATCTGATCCCCCCTCTACACACACATATACCCGCGCGCGCGCGCCCACACATATTCAGCAGTCTGTAAATTCAGCAGGTGGCTTTACCTACGATTCAAAGCCGTTATTGCTAAATCTTTCTTTTAATATGAAAACCATACTCATTCCTCAACCACATCTGGGTCGTGAGCCAAAATATTGTCTGTTCTTCTATACTGGTATGATTTATTAGGCGAAAACACCATACAACTAATCAGCAGAGTAACTAATTAATACAAATCTGCATTTTTGCATAAGCAATTAGTGCGATGAGAGAACAGTGAAATGGGAAGCTGAATTCGTTTAATCTAACTCCCTATTGAAGCGGAAAGGCATTGGGGTGATGCACCGGTCTCCTGTTTGGGGAAAATGACTTGATTAGGTGGAGGAAAATGAAAGGTCAAATCATCAATATTTAAATCGCATTGCCACTGCTGGGGAAAATTCAGGGCAAAACATGTACAGCACGAGCCAGAGTCTACATTTTTGCTGTAAACCCTTAAAAATGTATTATAATTAGTATTATATTTATATTAAAATATAGAATAATTCATTTTCCTATTGAAGTTAAATCCCTGCACATCACTTTCATTTTTATAATATTCGTACCGTATTGAAAATCTATCGTAATTATTATTCACCCTATTGGTTATTGATAATGAACCATGTCTTATCACTGAATAATATCAGTGATTTTGAACAATATAATAATTAATCGCTATTCAGTCATTTTAGTATTTGTTCATTTAAAACGTTACTGTTTTCAGTCCGTATCAAGTGCTTGTGGATATACTTTTTATAAGTAAGATGCATTCGTGAGAGACAAGATTTCCATTTTAACTTGTTAACTTGGACAATTATTAAAATAAGGCACTGAAACTAATTAAGTTATTAGAATAATGCAAAACATGGCTCATTCGGCATCTTAGTACTACATTATTTTTGATTTGTTTTCATGAGTTATTTCATTGAATCTACTTTAGTGTGCATTTACTGTTAAAGCCTGTGGATTTGTAGAATACATTAAAAGCTGGATTGATGTGAAACTCTTGAAGCACGAGAAATAATGTAATGATGTGAGGTAATGAAAGTAAAGAAGCTAAACTGATTCGCGTGTGTGTACTGTATATAGTCATCGTCATATGTCGTCATATGTGTGTATGTATGTATTTGTGTATGTATTTTCCTCAAGATCCCTGCTGCTGTCGAGAGTAGCTGTCGGTGGTGCTGAACTGATCTCTCTTTTTGATACTTTAACGCCACGGCGGCCGTGGATTGCACGGTAACCATGAGCTGGCACAAGGCAAACATTCCAAATCAGCGCTTTGCTGATGGAAGGGGGTTTGATCAACAAAACTTGTCGTTTTATGAGAAAGATTAACTGCCCTTCTCCAGAGCTAGGAGGCGCCGAGTTTCTGTGACCACTTCACAGTTACCTGGTTTTCAACCTGCGGAGCCTCACCCTGCGCACCATTACCAGATGTTAAATATAGACTTATCAGAGCTGAGTAAACATGAGGAAGGCAACACTTTTCAAGCTTGAGCAAACGTATATAAAGACTCTTGCTATTTCTTGTAAAACACCAGGCATCAAAATTCTGCAGTGAATATGTTTAAAATATGTTATTGTCTACTTTATTTAACGAGAATTTCATCTCTGGAATGAAATACAAAGCAAGAAAAATATATGATTCCAGATAAAAAATAATAATTGTTTGGCAGGCATCATTTACTTTAATTAAGATATTACAGCATTCCCAAGAGATATCAAACGGTCTGATTTTGTGTTAGGGAGAAACGCAATACATTTATTAATCTGATCCCGTTAAGGTATAACGTGGTTGATGAATTTTGGCCAGTTATACCGCCTTTGACAGAAGATGGATGCGACTATTGACATGTCTTTCAGCAGATTAAATAAAGGTAAAATTATGTTCATGCTAAAATTTCATTATAACCAAAGACAATCGCTGTGTTAGTAACCGACCGCCAGCACAACTGTTCCCCCGTTATGGGCCGAAATCAATTAAGTTTTTTTTTCTTATTGTCTTGGGTTTTCCCATTTATCCTGCTGGCCGTTCAACGGTCACCCCGTCATTTTTCTTAGGGATTATATCAAACTCAATGTAAAACAGTAGATTCTGAACGCTGGACGAGGCCAGCGAGCCGTGAAACAGGCTTTTGTTTGTGCGCGTGCAGCTCGCGTGCCGACCCCCAGTCTGAAAAGAAGAGACTCATTACTGGGGGCTCAGTCCAGACTACACAACTACTGTCTTCAATCAATAGCACGCGCAATTAGAAAGATTACCAGAGATAAGCACTGGACTATTTCAAATAAGCTTAAACCCACGCTTAGTGTCGGCTGACCCAGTAGCCCTGTGCAAGTTATTTTAGGACACGGTCTAGGCCTATTTCGTAAATAGCATCAACGTTAAAATCCTACTTAACGTCATCCTGATAATCATAATCGTACAAATCGCCGTTATTTTGTTGGTGTTATTTTTATTGATTAAATTGTGTAGGCATGCATGGTTATACTTGGGTAAATGAAATTAACTTGATTAAGTCCACTCCCTGTGTTTACTAGTTGCTGTGTAATCGCATAGGTTTCATACTCAATCATACATAAGTTGTTAACAAATCTGGTAGTGTAAATTTGAGCCCGTACATGGAAACAGTACGCATGTAACGTGTAGCCAATGCACATAAACCCGCACGTGTGTTCAATGGGATGAGTCCTACAGTATGTTTTTGTTATAGAAGAGAATATGTGTGTGAAAGGGTTAATTCATCCTGCGGGTACAAACAGGTCCGCAGAGTCTCTAACTGGCGACAGATGGCCACTTTCTTTTGGCCACAAAGGGATGGAATAGAGAGCTCTGTTGAATACAAATGGAAGTTGTCACGTGACGCTTGGGGCCGTTTGCCTGACGTAGTTGACCATATGGCGCGTGCCGAAGAAAGAGGTGGAGCTTCCTGACAGTCGTTGGTGCGAGGATATTAACAGCGGCTAGAGGTATACATGCTCATCTCTCAGCATCAGTAGCACCGCTATATAACCTGCGCATCCGTACAGCAGCCTGTCACAACAGACTTCGCAGGACCTCTAACACACCTGGAAGGGCATGCAACTCACATAAGAAGACATTCTGCAGGAGAAAGGTATTTATCAAGTTAAAGGTCGAGTTGCCTACAGTACTGCTATGTTTGTTGTGTATTTAATAATTCCCACAAAAAACTAGGAGGCAGAGTTCTGTACCTTATTACTTAATTAATCATGATGCTCTTTTTAAATTATTGTTAACGTATTTTATTTGAATATCATGTAATTAAAGTACAAGTACAACAACTCGTCGTCCATAAGTGTGTAATAAATGATAAGAGAATATGCTACCTGTTACAGTATCGGGGGAACCGTTGAGAATTCAATTGTTGCATGAAATTGCTAAAGCACTGGTTATTGTTTTAAAGTGGTAATACTTCATAGGAATTTCAGGCATTATTATTATTATTATTATTATTATTATTATTATTATATTTGTTGTTGTTTGTTCATGTTTACTGTATAAACGAAATTGCAGCTTAATTTCAAACAAACGCAAACACAATCGCTTTTATTCTTGATTAACAAAAATACGTAATGTCCAAAACTTATATGTATAGATGTATACGTATATATCAATTAGTAACCGCGATTAGTAACCACAATTTTGCGGTTTTTAATAATTATAGATTCTGTAAATTATGTTAACATACACACTCGCTTTACCATATAGTTGGCTTTCTTTCAGTCATTCGGGTTTAATACGTTTGGTAGATGTAGTACACATAAGTTCTGAAGAGCTTGATCTGCTTATACCTTGGTCACAGTTACATAACGGTAGGCTATTGTAAAAGCTAAGCAGATAATAATCCATACACAGGATTATATTTGTTTGGTTCTTCAAAACAAGACTGGAATTCAGATTAATTATATTATTATTTTTTTAATAAAAAAAAAAGAAAAGAAAAGCTTTGTGATGACTAAATGTGCAGGCAGTATTATCTTCATGATTAATTTTGCTATCTTTTTGACAGCGTGCGAGAATGACCAAGTCATACACAGAGGAGAGCATGATGCCGGAGTCCCAGAGTGCTTCAAACTGGACTGATGAATGTCTTAGTTCCCAAGATGAGCATGATATGGAAAAGAAGAATGGGGACCACGAGGAGATAGGCAAGGATGCTGATGTAGATGATGTAGATGGCCTCAACCGACTCGAAGATGATGACGACGAGGAGGAGGATGAGGAGGAAGATGGCGACGATCAGAAACCCAAGAGACGCGGGCCGAAGAAGAAGAAAATGACAAAAGCTCGACTCCAGAGGTTTAAAATTAGACGCATGAAGGCGAACGCGCGGGAGAGGAACCGCATGCACGGGCTCAACGATGCGCTCGAGAGTTTGCGTAAAGTTGTGCCGTGTTACTCGAAAACTCAGAAGCTCTCAAAAATAGAGACACTAAGGCTGGCTAAAAATTATATATGGGCTCTTTCTGAGATTCTACGTTCGGGTAAGAGTCCAGATTTGATGTCCTTTGTGCAGGCCCTATGCAAAGGATTATCCCAGCCAACCACCAATTTGGTAGCAGGTTGTCTCCAGCTGAACCCCAGAACTTTTCTTCCAGAGCAGAGTCAGGACATACCCCCTCATATGCAAACAGCCAGTGCTTCCTTTGCTACTCATCCCTATTCTTATCAAACCCCTGGTCTTCCCAGCCCGCCATATGGTACAATGGACAGCTCCCACATTTTTCACGTCAAGCCGCATTCCTACGGGAGCGCACTGGAGCCGTTTTTCGAATCTGTATTAACAGACTGCACTAGTCCCTCATTCGACGGACCTCTGAGCCCCCCTTTAAGTGTGAACGGGAACTTTTCATTCAAGCACGAGCCGTCTTCAGAGTTCGAAAAGAACTACGCCTTCACCATGCATTACCCAGCGACAGGTCTGGCGGGACCGCAGGCTCACCCGTCCCTTTACGCAAGCTCCGCACAGCGTTGCGAGATACCGATGGAAAACATCATGTCATATGACGGACATTCTCACCATGACAGAGTCATGAACGCGCAGCTGAATGCTATATTCCACGACTAACGAGTACAGTGACACGCTGTTAAAGACTGTCTGAAAGCATTTACGCATTTGGATTTCACTGATGCAAAAGTGCAAATATTACATGCTTAAACTTATGTACGTATTTATTATTGTTACTGCCTTTAGGTGAGGTTGGAATGAACACTCCTATTCGCCTTATGTATTATACTCTATAGCGCTTCTATATGACGGTCACAATGGGAAATCGAAGTGGCCGTATTCCGAATGTTATAATAATATCATCCATGTAACAAAATCACAAGCAATAATTTGGAAACTATGCAATTTTTAAACAGATAATGGGCCAATCGAGAAAATTAACAAAGATATATATTTTTTTCAACTACATTTTACTACTAGTCTATTCCATACTGAATTATTTTGCTGTGATTTTGTACAGAATTCTTAATTAACTTTTATAAGGTCAAGTTCCTATTTTATCCCATGCAACTCCATCAATGTTTTATAAAATAATAGAGGTATGTCTTGTTTATACGAAACAGTGATGATGGTAGTAATAATGCTATGATTTAACCAGCGGGAAAGTGCTCAGTTATATGTTAAGTTGCCTTGGCACTTTTTTACTGTAAAATCAAGCAAGGTTGCAAAAGGTTGCACAAATCATCTAATTTTCTTATAATTTCTGTTTTCCTTAAGAATCAAAAAATAATTATATGAGTGGACGCTAAGACGCTTCCTAGAAGTTATAAAGTGCGTCATCTTTTCTGGGTGATTCCCTATGTACAGAAAAAACGCTTGACTATCACTTGAAGTTTAGTTGCCCTATTTTTAGCTGTACAAATTAGACAGTAATCACAGCTGTCCCCTCGATTCTGGAAAGAAATCCCTGGACTTGAATAAGAAACGTAATATAGCGCAATAGATATTGCATGTACAAATGCGGTTCAGAATAAGTGCTGTTTGAGGTGTAATGCCGGTTCAACTTAATGAAATTTGTATTGTATTTTTGTTTGTTAACTTGTACAATATGATGTAATGCCACATCGCATTGAGGCTTACAACGCATTTCTTATCTATTTAAATTGCAGATAGTGTTGAATATTTGGTCAAAAGTTACATTTCTCCTTCGATGTGATTTCTTAGTGTACGTAATTCCTATGGGATTATTGTTTTTATTTTGATAGCTCATAAAAGGCGCGAATTATTATTTGTAGAATAAAGTCCATAATTAAATTTTTTCCACTTACGTGTGAATTTGTTATGGATATATTTTGAAGTTCACAATACATGAAATTATTGTCTGAAAAAAAAAAAACACAGAGAACGCCAGTTCGCACACTGGACAAAGTAAATGATATAGTAACAGTTACTTCGTGTTCCCAAATCGTGTTCCCAATTGTTGATAAATATTGACAGGTGGTTCAGCATTCAGAACGAACACCGTAGTTTATTTATTCAACTTAAACAGACATTCATATATATCTCTTTGGTCTATGTGCACAGTAAAACTATTTCTTATGTTACTAATAAACCTGCAAAAACGAACAAGCATGTTTGCTTGTGTTTGACTGTTTATTTAGCTATTTATTACTGAATTTGCGGTCAATAAAACTCAAGATAATTCAACCCATGGCCTACTAGTCCGAAGGAAAAAAAAAACAATAAAAGTAAGCACTATGTCGTATGTCCTGCTTATATGAATTTAAAGGGAATGTATGCTTCTCTGTATTTGGTACTAACACAGTAGGGCTTAATGACGTCCTTGAACAAAATTTATGGGGCTCGACTTGGCGACCCCTCGCTTGTTTCAACCTGTGCCTTTCAGGCACACTGACTCTCAGCGCTGCTTACTTTCACCTACTGCCTTGATTGCATCCACCGTGTATACTGAAGATAGATGCGAATTAAGTATCCTGAGAATATGCACTTGGCATCGTTCGTTCCCCCCTCGGCAGTACTTTAAATCATATTTGCATATTCCGCTTTCCCTCACATAGTCCTAAAGCCACAATAATAGGGCATGCTTCCCATCAATAATTCAACTCTTAAAACAAGACTTTTTGTATACTTATTTTATCCATGTTATTTTCTCTTTTTATCTGTACTGCAAAATGAGAATCAATGAGACCGAAGAACGAATACCATTAGGAAGCGATTCTCCGAATGACGTAATAAATCAAGAAATCAAATGTACTTGTCAACCACTGACACCGATTTCTATAATACGGAAAGGGATTAACGTGACACATGAACTGTTTAAATAGGACAATTGCGTATTTGAGCTAAGGTAACCAGAGAGTGCATACGCCTCTAACGTAAGTTTATGTTTATAAATAGCTCAAGGACAAAATAAACGGCTATTCTCAACGCCATGGATTGCTGTAGACAGTCGAGGGGCATCCGCATGCCACCATCTTTTATGCAAAGCGAGGGAGGCACAGATGTTACTTCTGCAGGGGAGATTTTAATTTATGAAAATTATCTTGTTTATGCATGAACACTCACTGCATAGCACAGTACTTCCATCAGATGGGAAAATACCATAGAGTCAATGCCAATATCTGGAACATATTCTGCTGATTTATGCTCCTTAAAACACCCCAGAACACACATTTTTTTCCCTGTCAAACGTATTTTGACCCTCGTATTATTTAATAACAATTTGCATTTTCGTACCACTAACCCATTAGTAACTAGATCGTCCCGATCACAACATACCGAACTTATCACTTATTCACCATATTCCCAGAACTTGCTCCATGTATCAGTTTAGATTTTTAACCTCCGTGAATGGCAATTTTCGTATTTACTTCAATGCACTCAATGCTCGGGTTTTGATCTGAAACGTAGAATTTCAGGTGAAAAATATATTTATGTGACTGGAGTGAAGGACAGGTGTCCCGCTGTAAACTCCACTGCATAAAGTACAGTACGGTCACGCTCTAACGCCTCATTCAAGAGCTGTCCATGGTGCTAAATGTATCATCACAGCGTATAAATGTAGGCCTGTCAAAGCACAAATCCATGCAGCATCTATTGGTACCGCAATAACAAACAACAATCAACAAACAATGTTGATAACACGTTGAGCTATGTAGACAGTTGAGTCTAAAAATACCAACACTACTCACACTGCATTTAAGTCCCTAACTCACAGAATTACTTGATCGCCTTCATAAGTTTATGCCATACGTACTCAGATATGATCGTAATCCCTAAAAAAGCCTGACATTTAAACAGGAGATTTAAACGCTCCGGATGATAGCGTTCAAATCTATAGCATATTTATCGGAAATTTGATTCTCACTTCTTTCTCCTTATTATTGCCTAATGTTAGATAATGATAATCATATATACGCGACAAATGACATTTTTCACTTTAATTTTTAAGTAGCAATAAAGCATTCACCCATACTTCACCCATACAGAGCACAGCCAATATTATTTAAACACTTCAATATATTTACTTTTACTATTCAGTGTAATACATTTATTATGGCGCTGGCGTTACCATTTTCTGCCACACTTGCCTAAAACATTTAAGCTTTGATATTAAATAACGGGTCGTTAGGTGCGAGGTAAGCAGGAGTTGCGATGCGCGTAACCGGAACGGTCGGACGTTTTCGCGGGGACGCGCGTTGCCGTAAGACGCTCAGGGTAGGCCGAAGAGGAAGTTCCGCAGCAGAACTATGCGGGAGCGGGGAATGACGGGGACGCGCTGACCTGATAATTAATGCGACAACACTGATTGTCGGGAAGAAATTTGCTTGCTACAGATTTTTCTGAATCATGTTTGAGTCCCCTCTAAAATCTGCAAATCGACATGCGTGGTCGGAAAGCCTGGAGGAGTTACGAGAAACGCAACCGGTGTCTCCTTTGACAACAGGCAGTCGTGGAAGGAAGAAAAAGAGAAAACAGCACAAGCAGCATCAACAACATCCACAACGCCAGCAACGATCGAATCGTTCCGTGTCCATCCCTCGGCTGCGCACCGGGAAGCCCTCGGCACCGATCTTGGGGAAAGGCGCTGCGTTTAACGCCGAAGACGCGATAGTAAAAGGGATATTTGAAATAGAAAAAAAGAGTTGCGACGTAGTGCTGACGGCGACGAGGGTAATATGGACTCCGATCGAGCCGGAGACCCCTACAGGTGGGTTGCGGAGTTTCCGTCGTTTCCATGACAACGCTCTCGCGTGCGTCGGACCTCCTCCGATGGCGTAGCGGTGACACCGAAATAGCAGAGTGCCCCATTTTTTTTTGACGTTGTCACCGCAAGGTGCGGTCTAAATGTGTGAAATAACAAAAAACCCTATCATTTAACATGTAATAAACTCTTTCAGTTTTAACATTTTCTATGTAGTGAAGGGAACAGTTAAGTAAATACAGGTCAGTAAACACATTAAGACAAAAGTGTGCATTCGTGTTGTGTTAAAAAAAAATAGGCACGGGCTAAGAATAAATAACTGTATGATTCATTTGTAATTAGGATAACAGAGTTATACTGTAAGCAGTATAAATAATAGCATAATGAAGTTGAATATATAAACACACAATATATGAATATACACAAACCGTCCCAAAATATACCACCAAGCCCAGTCCCCCCCCCCCCCCCCCCCCCCCCCCCCCCCCCCC
>JAODJU010000035.1:8206192-8221212 GCA_026776725.1 Gnathonemus echidnorhynchus | reverse complement strand
CCCCCCCCCCCCCCCCCCCCCCCCCCCCCCCACCATCATGTTATGTAAGATAGTGATTGCTTTATTTAAATATTTGCACAAGAAGCTTACCTACAGACTAGCCTCATATTATATGGATGTGTGTACAGTTCCCCAAGAGTGTGATGGGTTCACTAAGGGTGAAAAATTATTGGGGATACTTACATATTATTGTGTTATGGAGGGCAGGTGTAGTTTTCTGCTTGCTCAGTGCTAGATTATGGGGATGAAGTCAGCGCAGAGACGAGGTTGTACTGATTGCTTTGCCACTAGCAGCTTGACACTTGTGTTTGTGCACCCAGCTGCTATGGCCTTTATTGCACAAATATTGTTACACCACATATTGCGTTCCTTTTTCCTTTTTTTCTGGTAGTGGGAATGTATAAAATGCTCATGTATGGGAACAATGCGCCACTTATTCAGTCGGCCCCTCCAAGTTGGGGACAATGGCCACGGTGAGTGAGCTGAATCTGGGCCTTTGTGTGGGTTGACTGCGTTTTGAGGAGATTGTCAACTGATACAGGGCAATGAAATGGGAGTCAGTTGTCACTGCTTGCAAGTAGCCCCTGAGACAGCATGTGAAATGAGCCCCCTGGGAGGGCTGAGGCTGGGCGGCAGACTGGGACAGATGCTCAGGTTGAGTGGGGGGTCTCCGGGGGTCTTACAGGTAGCACTTCATAAAATTATTTACTTTAATGTCACCATCACATGCTGATAAATTAACTGCATGTGATTAAACTATTTGCATATAAAAACAGAAGGACAAGCAGTCCGTGTGTATGCATGGTAGACCTGCAAAATTCCATTATATTGTAATTTATAAGAACATCACACATTGAGAAACATAAATGGAGAAAGGGATACCTTCTCGTGTCAAGAATACGTATGATATTTAGGGATTGTTAATGAACCATTTCTGTGATTTACAGACTCGGTTTAGCCACTGGTTGACGTTGCAGCAGCAATACTTAAATTTAGTGGCTGGATTTATTTATTTAATTTTTTTTGCACCAGTATCACAATTTTCAACAAGCCATCACCTTCTGCTTGAACCTTTGAAGCGGCGTCTTTCACTATTGTATGTTGATAGCATACATTTTTTTCCGAAGTCTTTGATTTAAATATTAAGAGTCATCAATAATAATTATAAGGAAAAACCGATATCTAGAACAGAGTCTTTCTAGGGTCTATTTCGGTTTTCCTGGACCCCTGGCCTCTCACCCCATATCACTCGCCCTTGGAAATAAAGTAGTTCTTCATTCTGAGTAATAAGGGTTATTATTTTTCTTTTGACAACTTAGTTTTTACACTGGTGGAAGGATGATGATTTTAAAGCTTCAACGTCTTTAGCTATTTTAATTGGAGTTTGAGTGCTTTTTAAGCACTAGGGCACTTTCCAGATTCCGTAAATGGGTCTGATTAGTCTTGCAGCATATTGTGCCGAACACAGGCCCTTTTAACATATAACTCGATTTGTGAAAAAAATCGGCTTACATGTGTGGTGTGAAACAGAACCCCAAAAGAAAAGAGATGAACCATATTGCCAAAAGTCTTGTGTAACAGATGTGCTGAAAAGAGACACCAGCCAACTGTTCTGACCACCTAAAGTACGGCATCTGCCAGACTTGTGGACAGTTAGCAGAATGTCCAGGCCAATGACACTCAGAAAAATGATTAGGAGTCACTGTGTGTTATCATACACGACGGCAATGTTAATATGTGAAGGAAGAAAATCAGGCGATATCATAAGAGCTGACATCGATGAATTTTACAGGCTCGTAATTCTCCAAAAATTAATCAAGTGTTTTATTTTTACAGCAATGTATGTGTTGTCGCAAAATGCAGACAAGATTAAATTCTATGCATTTTTAAGTTTTAATTCGTATTTGGTCCGTGGATTGAGTTATTTTGTTGTTATCCAGATGCAGGGTTTGCTATATGCCATCAATAAACCATCATCATTACAGTATGATAAACTAGGGCAAAACCTGACATAAAAATACATTGAGCGTTATGGTTTATGGCATATTCTCAGTCGCAGAGGGTAACTGACTCGTGTCAGACAATCTGTAGCTGAAGTGCATCGTGTGCTTGTGGAGGATGGCATTTATTGTTCTGTGTTCTCGATTCCCTGTAGCAGAGGCGCTGCGTGGCCCGAACGTGGATTTATTTTGCTTAAGCTTTATGGACAGTGTTTTTGTAGGAGAGTAAGCCAACGCCATTAACTCAGCACTCTCATTACAAAGAAAGCATCCATCTAATACCCCCATGGTCTTCACCAAATGCTATCACAAAACTGCCAAAATATGACAGGGAGGCGTGGATTCACCACAGCTCCCAGTTTGACGGCTATAAGGCCCCTCTTCCGCTTGGGGAAGGGCTTATCCTGCTCATGTCGTCTGTCCTTCATGTTTACTGAAAATCACAGTGACCCTCGTGGCATGTGCAGTTTGTGTCAAGTGGGATGGTTAAATTTTGACCTTGAAATAAAGAATCAGTTCTTTAGAGGCTATAGAAAATGTTGATTCAAGTGGAATTTACTTAATATTAATGTAATTATCTAATAAAATAATGTCAAGTAGCCCCATCCTGGGTTGTTGCCCCTGTAGCCTCCAGGGTTGGCTGCAGACGTCCCGCGACTCTGGACGGGATAAGTGGTTTCAGTAAATGGATGGATGGATAATGTCAAATATCACTGCATTTACTATGAATAAAACATTAATATTTTATATATATTAAGAGTAGAATTGTGTTTATATTTAAAAACTTGAATGAATGTGGTTGAATTGTTTTTTCCCCTATCTCAAGGGACTAAGGCAGTGTCATCTTTCTAAGCTAATTTGAGAAGATTAGGTGCAAGTAGTAAGTGTTAAAGGAAGCTTTTGTGCGTGATGCTTGGATTGTAGGAGGCGTTGTATTTTTGTGACCCGTGGAATTCCCAAACCTGCAGCTAGCTCTGTGTGCGGGTAGAGGACCTGATTAAATTCGAATGCTTCTTCTGGCGTGTTTGGAAGAGCCGGCAGATTAGTCATGCTTCCGCTTGGCTGTGGTGAGGACACGAGAGCGCGCTCGGTTTTCTGTCAGCTGCCGGTGTTGCTTCCTGTGCTCTTCAGCAGCCGATTTGAACTCGATCGCGAACGGATCAGTCTTGGATCGAGAGCGCGTCTCAGACTTTCAGCAGCCGCCCTCTCTTGCTGAATGCCAGTCTGTGGTACTTTTCACAGATTAGTAAATGACTGGAGAAAAGTGGGATGTTTGGAATAGAAATTTCCCAAGGTGAAATCAAAATCAGGTACTTACAGCAGTGTCCGTAGATGTAAAACTTATTATCACATCAACGATATCGCAAAATAAGCCCATTATAGCAATATCACTAGAAGGGAAAATTTGGATCTTTTAACAGTTACAGATATTTAGCTTGTATTTCAACGGCTCTGCAAACCCAGACAGTTTTGTCAATTCGGGTTGACTCACGCAAAGCTCATGTAACAACTGGTCACGCAGAATGAAAAAACTGAGCCGATTATTGTTTAATCCGCCTGCAAATCTTTGCAGACTATAAATAGAGATTATCATGTATTTTGTTGAAAGAGCCCGTCAGCACTGTGCTACGTGTAACTGCGGTGGTTATATAAATCACTGGGATCTTTATGTAATAGTTTTACAATGAATTGCATTTATCAAATGATTCTGTCACATGACGTTTGGCCTAAAGCTGACTAAATTGTTTTTAAATTGTTCATGATCACAAGATTTCGCCATTCCACGTATCAAGATTTTTTTTCTGGACTTCCCTTTGGAAATTCATGCAAATTGTCTTATATAACTTTCTCAGGCAGCAGTTTGTCCGTATGTTTTCAGGAAACGTATTTTACGATCGTGACCTTTCGCTGCTAACACGCGTGTTCCTCTTGCAGCTTTATCCATGAATATGGTACATATTGGTGTCTAGCGGACCTAGTGGAAGCAGCTTGACTGAATTTCATTTAGTCCATTCAGTCACTCAGAATAAAACGTTGGCTTTTAGGTGAACTGCTGATGTGCATTTGACAAGTGCAGCGTCTGTATGGATGAGTCTGATGGCCTTCATAAGGTATTTTAATGGAAGATACGGGTTTTCCAGAACACCCTTCCTGCAGGTTTGAGGGGTTTGCCAGTTTAATGAGGCCATCTTTCTCCTCATCTACGCCGCTGGTCAGACTCGGATTTCAGGAACTAATTGCACTGCGGATGTCATTTGATCTTGTTTTTCTTTTCTTTTTTTGCCAGTGAGCACAGAAAGTGAAAAAAAAAAAATTCAGTCACCCTGTCTCCCGTAAGCTGCTAAGGACATGGATGTTATTTGTGAATGTCAATCACACGCTGCCACTGTTGTGAGCAATTTAATTTTCTCTTTTATTTATTTGGTGTAGTAAATATGTGTAGGCAGCTACATACTACCACATGTTGCCAAGATATGTGGCAAAATATGTTTAATGCATAATAAAACTGCTCAGATGAAATTAAATGTGTAATTAAATCGTAATATGCATCTCTCACTTGCGCATGCTTATTTAACTTTTTAAAAATATTTTTATTTTATGGATTAGCATGTGATTTAGAGATGGGGCTCAAAGCAACAGATGCTATGGAGCGTAATAGCCGGCTATCTGTAGCGGTAGCTATTCCTGGGGAATCACTGGCTTTATTGCCATCAATAACCACTCATTATGTCGGAACACGTAACGTTGTCCCTGCAACACCTGAGACTGTGCGTTGAGACCCGCCGGGGCAGGTGCGCGCCCGTAATTAAAACACCCCAAGCGACAAATGCCGCTCGTGGGGAGGAGGCAGTTCCACCTTTGGATGACGGGCTGCCCAGCCCCTCAAAGACGCTCTCCGCGTTTAATTACCGTGGCGACAGCAGAGGCCCAGGATCAGGGATTTAAGTCGGAAAACCGTGCTTGCTTCACAGTTGCCCCGACAGTAAAAAGTTAATTAGCCCGGCAGCACGGTGTGTGTGGACCTCGCTAGTGCTCCGACGCCCAATCCCCCCCCCCCCACCAAATCATAAAGTTGAATAAACAATGTTAAATTCACGACTTAACGGAAAGGGACCGATGGCCGTCGAAGGCCACCACCTCTTCGGTTTGCTTCCTGTGGCCTAGTAAACAGCAATATAAAAATGTAAATATTGGATTGCGGCGTGTCAGTCACATGGGCCTCGGCAGGCACAGGTGGAAAATATGGTCTTCGGCGTCATACTGAGAACCACATGGCCACACACAACATGGGGCAAAGAGCAGTACACTCAGCTGGCAAAGGGCTTTTGTGCTTGGACAGTTTTCAATATACAGTATTAGTTTCATCTTCAAGAGCACTGTATGTGTCTACCACAGGCACAGATGGGATGAAACAAAGAGGACTTTAACCCTTACAAAAACCCTGCCTGCCTGCCTTCAAAAAGGCAGATATTTGGTCAGCAAAAATGCCTGCATTCTTGATGGACGTGTAGCAGTTTGGACTGGGCTACTGGAACTGTAGATAGGGATTTTTTTGTTTAATCCTCACAAAGTTCAGAATGATTTGCTTGTTTTTGTTGAGGATCATGATTCCTTTGCCCGCCTCCGTATCGACTGCGGGGTCATGCTGTGTATTTTCGACTCCTCCCCCGACAGAGATGAGGTTTGAAATTGATGCGCTTTGTCCATTCATTAATTGCATGATGATATGAGGGCGCCCCCCACGTCTCCTGCAAGCCGGAGTGATGCTGGGAGGAAGCTTGTATCCATCTGGAAGCAATAAACTTTTCTAGAAGACTGCACAGTTTTATTTAATCTCGGGACTTCTCACTGTGCACCAAATGAGAGCTGTTCCCATCGTGTCATTTTAAATCAGCCTCATTTTTCGCCAGGGAACGACACCAACCAGGCTGGGGAGGGAAAATGCTCGCGTCAAAGCAACCGTGCCTTTTTTTTTCGGCTGCAGATGCCAGGGGGTCGTGGTGTTCGAGCCCTTTAAATAAATTCTGCATAAAGAGGGCTTTTCTATTCGAATGAACCATAAATCTAATGGGTGATTTGCGATGTGCAGAACATCGTCAATCGCCTGGCTGTGAATGTTTGCTTACAGCACAGACTGAAGTGTGCTACACCCACACTACTTTGGAAACCTGAAATTATGCATAAAAAATGTATAAGCTTACTCTAAATTATATTGGGCCATTTCATCAACATCTGCTGCGATATGTAGGCCAATAAACAGCAGTGAACATGAATACGTCAAGTACAGCTTGGTAGGGCGTAGAATGTGCTTTGGGCAACTATGAGCAAAGTAAGGGAGGAGAGAATGAGAAAGACAGGTGTGGTTAGACCCTGCATGTCATCGGATGGGACAGTTGAGGCCGTTGTATCTGCGACAGCTTTGACCCGAGACATATGGACCAGCTTGCGTACAAATGGGACCAGTTTGCCCGGAGCCTCATACTGGGCGGTCTGTGGGATTGGGTTTCCACATCTCGCTCATCCAGAGAGCCCACGGCACCCTATGCACCAGAAAGCCAAGGAAGGGGGGGGGAGGTATCGGCGCTGACGTGGCAACAAGAGCCGAACCGAGCTGCCTGCACACCTGCCTGTTTTGCACGGCCAAAAAGGGCCCTTCGGCCTGGCCGGTGTGAACAGCACGGTCTCCAAGCCAACCGCAATGCATATAAAGGCGGAATAACTGGGCGGCCGGAAGGGCCGCTCCATCTCCCAGACCAAAAGCCGCCGTCCAGCGACTGTAAAGCGGCATTGTGATTGATATCCATGTGAGGCGCTAGCAGACATGGGGATTTAGCATGAGCACTCTAACGAACGGCTCCAGGAAACATTCGCTAGAAGCAGGGTCCCTGAAGCACATGAAAATGAATCAAATTATGCTTCAAATGAAATCAAATTAAACCTCTGTCTTCATAGGCCGCAGAAACTTACTGAAGGAGCGGGTGCCAATAAACTGACGGATTCCGCTCTGCCTGCCAGAATTTATGCCTGATTAAAAGATTATGTAGCATAAATGGAAGTTGTGCTGGAGGGAATGATATTCTGGGAGGTGTTACCTTCCATCTTTATGGAAACAAATATTTTTCAGAAGTTGGCGCGCATCTTCACACTTAAATTTGTTGAATGTGATTGAAAGGGGCATATTTTGGTAATGAACATATTGGTACCACCATAATACGTCCAAAAGGATTTTTCACGGGGATGTTTTCCTCATTAAGTTCATATTTCATTGAATTTGCTCCTTTACTTTGAATAGAACAATGGGGTGGGGGGTGTAATATTGAATTCAGCTCCCCCCTGTAGCCACATTACAAAGTACAGTAATTGGAGTTATTAAGGATTGCCATATGTCTCACTATAGTAACCATTGTTTTAATGTGCAGTCCCATTAAAAAGGTTCAAAAAATGCCTAAAGACCATAAGACACGAATCCAGCCCTTTGTCAAACAATAGCGGTTAATATTAAGTCCTCCACAAGAAAAAAACTGATTTAAAGTGTGAGGCTAAGTGGATGATTATCAATATTAAACCATCGATCAGCTGGAGGGGATCGGCAGTGTGGAATCTGGAGAACATTCTGCATGCATTAGCTAGGGCAGCAGAAAGGCGAGAATTAGAAAGAATTACAGAAAATAATTAACATTAAAACTGCAAGATAAACACTTGGTTATATGATTAGCATAATGTAAGATATTAGTGGTAACACTCTTTCCATGATTGCTCAGTAGCACAACGTAGTAAATAGGATAAGAGAAAACCTTTTGTGGCAAAACCTGGAAAATAAAAACAAGATTGCACCGAGATTATACTGTGGTGGAGCAATTAAATTTGAATTTGTATGCTGCAAATAGTTAATTAAATGCAATAATTGGATTAAACAAATTATAGACAAAGCACTAAGAAGTGGCAATGATGGTGAATGCACCTGTTTGCATGAATAACAACAATAATAAGGATGATTCAGGAGGTGACTCTGTAGCACCGGTTCAGTGCTGGTTCATTACTGACTTTAATTCTGCTCAGCGTGGGGTGTGTCGAAATCAGATCTTACTCCCCTTTATTGGGGGGACGAGCTCATAAATTAGGTCCAAGTACTAAACACCGCGCACGCGGTTCGGGGAGAGCAAAGCCAGCGCCTGTAATACCCCAAAATGTAGGAAAAGGGCGTGAAAGGCCCCGCGCCCCGACGGCAGCACGTCTGTAACTCTGGACATGTGCAGAAACTGCGAACACAATTAGCGTCAAGCAGATAAAACCTGCTCTAATCCTGTTTACGGTCCACGTCAGGCAGATGTGCCAAGATTGATTCAGACAGGATCCCGGCTTACTGTAGTGCCGGAGGGGAGGGGGAGCAACCCTAACCCCCCCCCCCCTCCAAGAGTGTTGTCCCCGCTCCCCCATAGACCGTGCGTGTCGGCGTGGGGCGGCTCACCCGCTCGTCCCTACCGACGGAAAAAGCTTCATCCGGGGAGATTACCTTTATTCCCTGTAATTAAATTGACTCCTTTTTGTGTAGACCACGATAGGAAGGGGCCACACCGTTAAATAAATAGCTTGATATCCAGGAGTACAGCTAAACCCAGAGCATGAACAGATGGTGTCGGGTATCTTGCTCAGTCATGTGAAAAGACAGTTAATGTTCTGAAACACAGCGATGCGGCCAGGATACGCCTAATGAAGGGTGGGGAGATGGGGGGGGGGTCTATATGAGGGGAAAATTGGGGAGAGGGGAGGAGAGCACCCCTGATGGGAAGGTTCTGCATACAGTGGCTTTTACGGAACGTGATATCAGTAGAATGAATGGGTCCTAGAACTAGTGCCTGAGGCACACCTAGTGAATAGTGTGGGTCTGCAGGGAAACGTGGGCTCAAAGGGAGGATCCTGTATGAAGACATGCTTGGATATGAGGCACTGCAGGCAGGATGTTCTTAATTGAGCTGTGGCTGGGGCTGGCATGTGCTCCTTATGAACAGGGAGACATTTAAAGGAGATGGCATTTTCAGCTGGAGTCTGCACGATAATGAACCCAATCCAGGGTCTCCTGCAAACTGAGATCAATCCAGCAAGCTACATGGTGAAGGCCATCTAAGAAATCTGATTTTTAAAACAGATCATTTTTAACTTGTAGCTTTTTACTTTGTACTTAATGGCCTCCGTGCGATAACTTTGCTATGTTTAGCGGGCAGCCCCCTTAATACAGCCTCTGCTGTCCTCCTGATGGCAGGTTATTTCTTGTCATGGGTAATTCCCAGTCCCCTCTCATCTCCGGTTAAGACCCCGACTATTAATACTTCCGTTTTTTGAAGTTAATGGTTAACACTTCATTCCAAATGGTCACCTCAGGTAACTTGCGCACAGTAGGTAGAAGGAACAGATGAAAATAGAGCGAGAGATCTTTGGGGCCGTAGGCAAAACTGCTAGTGGGGGGTCTTGGGGAGTGGAGGCTCACAGTAAGTCTGCAAATCAGTCGCCCCCTTCCAGTACTGGCTGTGTCTCTGACTGAGATACCTGTATATCTGCCCAGTGCATGGATTAGGCCTCCCCCTGTCACTTTAGATTATGGTTGTCAAAGTGTTCAAGACTTTTTTTTTTTTTTTCCGCTGCACTTACTGTGTCTTTGCTCTTTGGATGCCTTTATTCCTGCTGTGTGATTCGGTAGGACGGGGCACTGTGCCAGTAATCGGAAGGTTACCAGTTCAAAACCCAGTCAGCTGAGTGATTTCACCATTGGGGCCCTGAGCAAGGCCCTTAACCCCCAGTTGCTCCAGGGACTGGCTGACCCTGCCTTTTGAAATAATGTCTGCTAAATCAGTGAATTTACCGTAGGAAGGATGTGAGAGGATGGCAGGGAGCCGTGAGACGCTTGATTGACGTCTTGTGTTTTTCGCAGGGGAGTCAGGCTCGTGGAGGCAGGAGGAGCATGTAGAGCTGCGGAACGTGTTCGCCGTGAAGGTGAAACGGCGCCGCTCGGTGGGCCAGCAGTGGGGTGGCACCCTGCTGGGCCTCACGCTCTTCTGCTGCGTCAGGAAAGGGGCCAAGCTGAAGGAGCGGCCCATGCACCTGAACAACCTCAGCGCCGACCACTGCGAGGTCTGGTTCAGGCACCTGAAGGACCTTTTGAGTGGTAAGAACCTCACCAGAAGGTGGCGCCCATGGGGTTGGGGGGGGGGTACCTCTTAGTGATGCATGAGATCCATGTCACATGAAACGACAGGCCCCCCTAAGATGCAGAATATGTCTGGTTTATGCGAAACAGATTACATACAGTGTTGAGCATGTAGTACGAACAGGCAACTGGGGGAAATGGGACTGTTTTGTAGCCCACCTGCAATGGACCAGGAACTGAGTAATCACCATCATTCAATACCATTTCTGTGTTAATCAGTGTATAAACCACTGTGTTAATATGTATACCAGTCATTGTATTAACTAATCTACCAGTCACTGTATCAACCTGAACACCAGTCATTATACTAATCAGTGGATCAGTCACAATACTAATTACTGCACCAGTCACTGCACTATTCATTGCACTAGTCACTGCATTTCTCAGTGCACCAGTCACTGTATTAACTAGTCTGTCAGTATCTGCATTAATCAGTGTACCAGTTACTGCACTAATCAATGCACCAGTCATTGCACTAAACAGTGTACCAGACACTGTACTAATCAGTGCACTAGCTACTGCACTAAACAGTCGCTGCATTATGCAGTGTACCAGTCACTGTATTAAGTCTGCCAGTTTCTACATTAATCAGTGTACTAGTCAGTGCTTCACTCAGTGTACCAGTCTCTGCCCCAGTCCCCCCGCTGCCTCTCTGCTTATTGACGTTCTGACTGTGAACCAAAGGGGCGTCTGTCAGTTTAAAAAAGCAGCTGTGGGGGGAGGGGGGTGGGCATTTTACCCGGCAGGCCCGGTGACTGATGCACTGGCAGGGCGTGCGACACTGGGGGCTGTGATGGGCAGCATACGGCCCGCTGTGTCCTCCGGGCCGGCCCAGCGTGGTGCTCCCATCGCAGGGCGGGGCCATCGGCCACAGGGGTGCGGCGGGAGCTCATCCAGGGAACAGGCTGCTCCCGGACGCCCCCCTGCCGTTTGTAATTATCTGTCCCCCTTGTGCCGTTGCGGCTGCCAGGATGAGCGGGACATTGGGGGACGAGCGGGACTCAGGGCTGTGCCTGATTACCCAGCCATTCTCCCAGAGTTCCCGGCTTTCGGGTTTCGGTGAGGGGGGGCAGGGCTTCTTCATGTTGCTGTCGGAAGCCACTGCCCGGGAAGACATTTGTAAAATTACAGAAGGCCTTATGCTGTCAGCAGATCGACGGAACATTCTCAATCACGGTAAAACAGGGTGAGCGCTCGACCGCATTAGCCAGGGCCTGTAATCTCCACTAATCCCTGTGTCAAGACATCGCGGCACTTCCTCCAGACCCCGCCTCTCTCCGGGGTAATCTGGAAATAGCCGTAAAAACCCGCCTGTGAGCGTGGCATACCCAGTGACACGGCATGTGTGCAATACCTAGTGCAGGAAGGGAAAAAGGTGAGGGGGGTAGAATTAGGGATGGGACCCCCCCTGCAGGAACGAGCAGGCGTAACCTGTTGGATGATGGGATATTTGCGATGATGTCTTCTTATAATCCTGGGCCCACTCAAGTAACAAAGGCACCTAATCCTCCAGATTGGACACACAGCGGCTGCTGGTGATGTCATCCTCCGTGTTTTGACACGCTCGTCACCTGCGCACTGGTATCAGGCACGATCCCCCCCCACCACCACACACACACACACACACACACAAACACACACACACACACACACAAAAACCACCACCCCCATGTTTCAGTGTTGCTCTGCACTGGGGGCTCAGTGGGGTCAATCCATGGGACCCCATATCTTCTCCCTAGCTGGGCTAAATTTTAGGAGAAACCCTTCTTCACGCTGGTCTGCACAACTTCAGTGTCTGCATGGGTTCATTAGCATAATTAAGATAACCTGCCTTCAGGGCAAATGAAGGACAAGTTGCAGAGTGATTTTATATAATATAGGGGCAATGCATTTCATTTTTACTAAAACAATTAGACACTGACTAGTTATTCTATATTTAAGAGTTAGATCACTAGTCCTTATGTTCACCTTGTCTGTTATTAATATTCTCTAATTTTATTTACTATTTATTCAGTGGCGTTAAAGCTGTGGCTATTGACTACTAAAAATGGCTACCAAGGGTAACTATTTACGAGTCCTCATTTTTCATGCTCCTTGCGCATCGTTCTGTGCTTCTGTCGATGAAAACCAGCCCCCGGAGTGTGCTCCCAAACTCCCCAGAAAAGAAGAAGAGATTATGAAAGTTCGGGAGGCAGATTGATGACGGCAGTTTACCTCCGCGTGTGCGCGATGGCGTGAACCCCGTCTGCTCCCCGTTCGGCTGCCATCATAATTATCTGGCCATTTTCTTGAAACAATCAGGCGCCGATTAACAAAGACATGCTGCTATCTTGCACTACATTAGTTTCCCACATTAGGCGACCTGGGAAATGCGTAGCCGTCGCATGTCGGCGCGCATGAATGGCCACCGAAATTATACCTTGATCGGCCAGCAACAATGGTAAATAAAGGATGTGGTTCCCCTTTGTTTGGGTGGGAGGATCACGTCTGTTGTTTTATGTGCTGTTAAGTCGGTGGGACCGACTCTGAGTCCCGTGGAGGGGGGGCAGGGGGGCTGCCCTCACCTGTCCCAGCTTCCCGATGGACCTTAACCCGCGATTCCCAGGGACCCCTCAAATGAGGACTCACAATGGAGGGTGCACTGGGGCTGACACCCAGCACAAAAGGTACGCGGCCTGCGCAAAGAATGCCCCAGCTTCTCCTCTTTAAAAATGGATTCCAGTTGCGCCGGTGTTGAAAAATCGCCCTGACAGGGCATGAGATGGGCCCTGACACATGAGCTGCCGGCCGCGGCTCGGCTCAGCGCGGGCTGGGCAGATTAAACTAGGCCAGGCCGGGCCGGACGGCAGCCCGAACGTGCGCGGATCACGGCCCATACAATAGTACCACCTGTACAATGCACGACTTTCTTCTGATAGCCTCACGTGGGTGCCGTGTGGCACCCCCCCTCCCTCAGCAAGCCAGACCTAAACCCCCCTTTCAGAGATTACCAGGCCCGTTTCTGTAGGGCGGGTCGATCGGCAGCCCACGTCTTATTACCGCGGTGAAATAATGTGCCTTGGTGCGCTTGTCAAACCGCATGGTCACACCTTGCGTCAATCCGGACCTCATTGTTGCCGTGGCAAAGGCCTGCGGAGCAGCGAAGAAAGGGGCCGGGTGGGAGTCGCAGAGCTGACCCCACACAGCACCCCGGCCATCCACTGGCCATTGTCTCCGGCCTGATTTCATATGTGCATCGGATTAAGGCTCCTCATAACGCAGAATTCAGGTTCCATAAATTACGCCTGAGTTGTTTAACTTGGCAAAAATAAGGCTTCACAATAGTAAATACAGAAATCTTTTAACTGTGTTTATACATATAAAGCATAGCTGTGTGTCTGTGCCTGACGGTTCTTTCCTGTACACGCCTCACTCCATCTTATTTTATATACGTCATTACCCACAGGTCTGTAAATCATTAACCTTGTTTAGTGGCAGGTACACATGCATGTACTCCGAACTGGTGTGACAGAAATTACTTTTGTCGCTCGCGGGGCTGCCTGTGACCCCCTCTTGGCTGTCCCTGTGAAATGTTTCTTTTGGCCAGCCCGACGGGGCTCCCCCCCTCCCTGCCACTCCGTCCCCTGCTGTGAAGGGGCCTTAGAGAAACCAGAGACACAGTACAGATGTGTGTCGGCTACGCACACACACACACACTGGGTCACTCGCCTAAATGCATCTAAGGGACAGAAGCCTCACAGTACAGTCGGAAAACGTTAAGAGACTGAAATTTGTACCTTAAAACTGCTGATTCTATAATGGGCATTACTTTTGTACCTTAGTGCCTCTGTTTTCTGCCAGCGCAAAGTAAACAGAGCTCAAGACTGTTTATCTGTGCTTCGTCGTGAGTGATTGGGGGGGGGGGCAGCCGTCTGTTCCAGGACCTCCCTGTGGAGGGGGGCGGCAGATGCGGCCCTGAGCGACAGAGATGGCGCGGTGGTATCACTTTCAGGGAGGGGTGCGCATCACATTCTGCGCGTACTCCCCGGGGGGGGGCAGTGGGCGGGGGTGGGAGTGTGGTGGGTGTATATCGAGGCCTCCCCCCCACTGCTACCCCACCAGCAAGCCGTGTGAAACCCCCTGGTTGGATATGCCCGTCTGTCAGGGTGTCGACGGGTAGCTCGTGACCCTGGGAGGCATTCTACGCCGTCAGGAGGTCAAAGGTCATGAGCAGAGGACCCCTGCAGCCGTCCAATCAGCAGCCACTTGTCACCCGGAGCCAAAGATTTCGATCTTCTGGTGATATCTTGAGTATAATGAAGCATAGATGTACGTGGTACCAGAAAGAAAACGTGTGATACATAAAAAATGTAAAAACCGGACAGTGAATATTCAACCTTAACCTGCATCTCATTTGAGTGGATCTGGGATTGGCTTTGCTTTACTGGCTAAATCCTCGTGTTAATTCTGTTATAGCAGAGGCCGCAGATCTAAGCACAATAACTTTATTTAGCGGAACAAGATGGTATTTAGCGTCAACGGCTTTGCCTTGCTTGAAAAAAAGCCGGTATGAATATTTAAAAACGGGGGCTTTTAATCTTAATATCATCCTCTGTGAATTAATTGGGAATGATACATGCTCACATAGTCCAAATAATTTATCTTGGAGGGTTCCAAGCTGATCCTACCTGGTGATCCCCCTGCTTGAAGGGACAAATCTGGAGAAGGCCTGGACACCCCTGCTGCTAATCCACGCTAATGCCAATTCCTGACACGCCGCCAAGCACCCCGGTTTGGCAAGGGATCTGAGGAAATGCCCGGGTGTGGAGGACACGCGC
>JAODJU010000035.1:8161315-8188188 GCA_026776725.1 Gnathonemus echidnorhynchus | reverse complement strand
TTTCCACATACACCATCTTGCTTTTCTTTTTTTAAAACACACACACACACACAGACACACACACACACATTCATATTTCCCAGCAAAGGAAATCCTGCCAGCACAAATGGAGTCAGCAACCTTCCCCGCTTAAACGGAATTAGCATACTGTCAAGTCAAATTAGTCACCGATTGTCAGATTTCAGTAAAACACTTTTCAGACTAATAGAGATTAGCCTGATTCAGGGGCAGTCTGTCTCCTCTGTCTCAGAATACATGTCAGCTCTGTTTGTTAACCTACATTCTACATGCACACACATATATGCGTGTGTTTATAATAATGTGTGCATATACATACTCTCTGTGAGTGGCATTCCCATTCACAAATGCTTTAAGTTTGGCTATAAAGTTCACTTAAATACTCTTTTCATCATTTTTAAATGCTCATTTCATCTGAGTATGTCATGTCAGTTAAAATAGTCTTAAAAACTTAAAATACATAAAAAATCTTTAAATAAAACAATGGATCAAGGTAAACATGGTAACCAGTGACGCTTGGTTTTTAATGACTCATTTGCGCTAGCAGTTAATTGTATTTGGGTGGGCAGTCTGTGTGAAAGGTTATTAAGACGAGTGGTTTGTTGTCAGGAGTTGGCAGAGCCCCTGTGGTGTGGGTCCACTCTGTCATTTTGTGAAGGGTAAAGCCTCGCTTAAGCTGGCTGCTTGTCAGCGCCCCCTTGTGGATCAAGAGTAACTAACAGATGAGCACCAGGTCTTGCTACAGTGAATCACGAAGGAAAAAAGACCTGTGTCCATCTTGGGTAATATGGATGGCTTCTGTAATGTAAACAGGAAGTCAAGAACACGTGAGATTACAAAAAAAATTGAGTGAGAACTGAATTGCAGATCCTTTCACTGTAAGGTCTCATTATTCAGGCACCTCATCGTCAATCATTAGCCTAATTAAACTTCACACCTCCATCTTCAAAGCAGTTCTAATTTTATGATTTTTTTTTTCATGATGATCAATTATGTGGGGCTTATCAGCGTCTGTATGTGTGTCATCTCTGAGCCTGCGAGATGTCCTTCAGAGCTAAGCGGGCATCGTCGCACCAGCTGACTGACTGCCTTTTATGGATTTGACTTTGAGAATCTCTCCCCACCCCTCACCTCCCCCACCCTGCAACAGTTCGGCTTCCCCTTCGTGGAAACCCACACGGCCCATGCTGTGAGGCTGCGTCCTCGCTCGTGGGGCGACTGGCCCGAGGATGTCTCAGAGAAAGCGGCTGATTTTGACTCTAAGATCATACCCATCATCTCCTCCGAAGTGTCCTACCCCTGGAACATCGATGGAGACCTGCTGGAGGTTCCTGGCGAGCTCCTCATCAGGTGCTGTTTTCCCCTCTGAAGGGCCCACTCAAGGTCCCTTCTGATAGGTCCATTTGAACTGCCTGAGAAGCACCATGTGCTGCGATATGACAGGTTCTCATGATCTGCTCCTGTGTCCTTTGCTACATAAATGTTATATAGCGTTACACAAGGAATTTCTGCATTGATGACCTCATTGCTGCAACTTCTGTTTATTTGACCATTATTAAATTTTAATGAATTTTATTTAGCAGTTGCTTTTATCCAAAGAAACATACAAGTTTGGGAAACCTGGGACAGTCAGATACTGGAATGTGTGTGTGTGTGTGTGAGTGGGGGGGGGGGTTTAAAAACCTTGCACAAGGACCCAGCAGTGAACTTGACCTTAGGACTTGAACCAGCAACCTTCCACTCACTAGCACAGCGTCCTAACCTACCGACCCACACACCACCTACATAGTGCTTGTTTCTTCTTAAACACTTAGCTTACTCTTTTTTTTTGGTACACAACATAGAGCAGGAGTAGGCAACCCTGATCCTGGAGTGCCAGTACCCAGCAGGTTTTCCATCATACCGGGTCTCAGATGAACCACACCTGATATCAGGCAGATAGTAACTCATCAGGTAGGATAGAAAAACTTGCTGGATACCGGCATCCCAGAATCACGATTGCCTGCGTTGAACTAGAGTTTTACCCATTTGCATAGCTTTTGCTAATTAACTTTTGCTAATCTGTCCGCGGACCCCTCTTGGCCCCGGACCCTCATATAGCGCAGTGGTCGCCACCGATCCGCTCAGCTGACGGGACCTGTGCCTTTCCGCAGGGTGCATCCCCAGCTCATCCTGCTCTTCGGGGTGAACACGGAGGAGGTCGACGACGGCCAAGCTAAGTGCGGCTGCATCTAAACGTGACCCAGGTCCTCTTCAGGTTTTCACACCCAACACACTGTACTTTGGGGTCAAAAAAACTCACAGGAAATGACACAATTCAGTGTAAATCACAAAACACTCTCTTTATATAGATGATTTTTTTCTGTATGGAATCCAAATTACAGTCTGTTTTGTACATTCCAGTGTAGAATATTTAAATTAAACCAAAGCAATTATGATAACAAGAAAATGCTAGATGTTTTTTTTTTATATATAGGTCTGACAATAAAATATATTTAATGCCTTTCTTAGAAACAACATGTATGGAATGTATTTTTCCTTGAAAGCTTATTCTAAGTTATCACTTTTATATGTATACCTTTTCACTCCCTGAGTGGCATTATATGGATTTATTTTTTACTTTAATTTTGTTTTGTATTGAGTGTATTCTTAATTATCCCCAACAATCGTAAAGAGGACAGACTGAAGTGATGAATTATTTCAATAAGCTTTTCTACTATCTTAAAAGTGTCATTAGAACAAAGCTTTAAACATATCAGTTGTAGAAATGTATGACAGGGCAGCAGAGTGACTTACATTCATCCATCTGTTCTAATCAACTTTTGCAGTAAACATTAATTTTGTGATATCCTAAGTGGAGGTTTTCAGTTTGGGGCTCAGAAAATACCAAAAAGATAAATAAAATCGCTAAATTTCAGCTTCATAACAGTCCTAACAGAAACAGTCAGACCTTTGCGGGCTGCCGGCAGGACGAGGGTATCTGCAGAGTGGTGTGATACTGTTGAGTGTGACAAATTAAAGGAGCAACAGTGTAGGCGCTGCCCCCTGGTGGACTGGATGGCAGGCAGCCACACGTAAGGCTACAAAGTCACCTTGCTCAGTGGAAAAAAAAATACAACATACAGTAGTGGCACACTTCGAATTTGAATGCACTGCTTCAAGCAAAAAGATTGCAGTCTGATCTGTCACTGTTTCTGTGTACATGAAAAAATATAGGTATCCTGAGTCAAATTGTCAGTAAACACTTCATTGACTGTGCAAATTGTTTTCCTGGAAGTATATAAAAACACTTTTGCATCAATAAATGAATACAAGGGAGATGAATGACCTGACCCTTACAGCACCATATTAACTGGGTTTTAGGGCATTTGAAATACTACATGATAAGACAATGAGCTACAAGTCAGAATAAAATTATTGAACTGGTCCTTAAAAAATATTGCACCTCTATATACATAACTCCATCTATTCATCGCTCATAAGCACTTCTCCAGTAGAGGGTCACGGTAGGCCTGCAGCCTACCCCAGCAGCACATGGGATATCCTGGGTGAAAAAGCAGTCCGCTGCCGGCTAAACACTCATATGCATAACAATATATATGTATATGGTATTTCACAAATATTTACATGTGAATATGTAAAAACAGGAATGTACTCGCTTTCGCATTCAGAATCACATGCATTGACGATGCATTTTCCGTGACGAAAACAGCACGCCATCATTGGTCACCGCATCCCCCCTCCACCAGCAAGCCTGTTATCATCTCGCAAGGTAATGTCAGACCACTCCGGGGGGTGGTAGGCCGAATTGCAAGGTAAAGTGCACTCCACACATCCTCCCAGTATAGAAAACTTGAGTTTCGACGGGGTGCCGTCCATTCCACAAGACGGGGGGAGGAGGGTGGTCGACCTGGAGTCTGTGTCTTTGCACAGCGAGTGCAGTGCAGGGCAAAGTTTGCATGAGGCTTTCGATGCTTTCGTTTGCTCTCCAGACACATACAGCTGTACCTGGTTACCCCTTGACTTTATTCTTTGACTTCCGTTTCCGTTTGCTGCCTCTGAGCCCGACATCTGCCCATTTAATAAACGTCTGAGCTCTTCTGTACGAAGTCCCAGCTCTCCCTTCGAAATGCCTCTTGCTTCTCTTTGTACTCTCTCCTGAAGAATCCAGCCTGTAAATGAGAGATTATCAGTCTACCATCTCCATCTATCCATTCATTCATTCATTCATTCATTCATTCACCATACCCAGTGCAGGGTCACTGGGGTATGGAGCCTACCCTGGAAGCTAAGGGTACCTGGCACGAAATGATCCAGGATGAGACGCCAACCCATTGCAGAGTTAACTGTTCGCTTAATTAAAAAAAATCATTACAAATACCCAAAATCAATCTTTTCATTTTAATCATGTACAGTTAAACTTAATCCCTTGAGAAGATTACTGACTGCATTCTTGCTGTGTTTGATCCACAAACTACTTTGTCAGTAGACCGTGACAACTTCTTCAATCGTATTTTCAAATGAGTTATTGGCAAAGGGCAATTGTATATTTCACCAGCATACTCTTGTGTTGGTTTGACAAGAAAACCACTGGAGGTGACTTTAAGTAAAGCTGCTATTATATTAGGCAGGTTACGGTAACCCACCTTCCACATGACATATATGAGCACAGCCAAAATGAGGAGCCCAGCTGTCAGGCTTGAGGCAATGATGAAAATGGACAGGTCCTCACGTGGTCTCTGGCTGTAATGGGCTTCCAACACAACCTAGATAGAGAGAGATTGTGCTTAGAAGATGCCTCTCTGGATCTTTTTAAATGAAATGTGTTTGCAGTTACCACTAATAGCAAGGCTGATTCTTCGTAGAGTCCCAGGTCCTCCTGGATACAGGCAGAAGCACCAGAGACCCACCCCCAACCATTGGGCAATGGACAGGTGTGTAGGATGACCCCATGTAGCAATAAGCCAGGCCACCTGGACTTAATCCCACCCCCTTGTTTGCTATGTAACGGGTCCCCGTTAAACCGGAGTATGCTGACTTGCCTTGGTGAAGGCAGTCTGAGTCAGGAACACTGCGTAGGGACTCTCTGGCCAGGCACTGGCAGTGCTCTCCAGCTGCATTATTCCGTGTCTGCCCTATTTATAAAAAAAGAAGACATTTAATCCATGCTCCATGGCCCAGTTATATGCTCAAGCAGCCTTAGAATGGGGCAGCCACCTTACCGGGGAGACCTGGAGCACATCGGGATTGAGCTCCACCTCCATCTGAATGGTCACGTCTTTCCCCACGTCGAGGTCTCCAAGCTCACACACAACTTGGAGACAGAGGTAGTCGGGCTTCATGCAGTACTGCAGCAGGAGAGAAATGATGCTGTTCAGATCTCCCCAGTCCCAGGGAACCCAGCTAGGTAGCTTATCACGGCCGATCGCTCTCTGCTGGTACCATTTGTCGTTTCGTTATTTTCGAGAAGAAAAACACCAGCTCCTCGAGCACATTCGGCTGGGGTACATCACAGCTGAGGGCACTTCCGTTATCTGCGTCTCCAATGTAACACCGTCCAACAGACGTCTAGGATAGACAAGGTGAAGACCCCATCATCATTATGAAAAGAATAAAAGTATTAAACTCACATATATGCCAAGTTTAGGGTGATAAATGTCAATGTTCATACCTGTAAATCCACAATATTGAGCAATCGGTAGGAATATGGTGCTAAGTTTTTGGGAATATCGATCTGAACCCTAGCCCCTACAGCTTTGCTTGGACCAACGCTGATAACCTACAAACAGAGATTTGCACACCAAATCAGTGTTCCACTTTCGAAATGACAAAAACATGAGAATTCAGTACATCCATGACAAATGGCAATGCATTCACAGTCAGACTGTTTTACATCACTTTGATTAGACAAGCAGAGAGAAAGGACATCACACAATGGGTGACAACAATTCCATCCACCCATCGACGTCACATACCCCTTAGAAAACAAGTTATAGAATTGTTACCTTGTATGTGTAGTTGAACTTCTTGGTAGAACAGTCGGTTCTCTCTGGACCACCAAACACAAAACTTGGCTGGGAGACAATGCTACATGCAATGGAAAAGGGAAAGTGAAACTCTTAGCTAGTAAGTACACCACCACTACACTGGGTCACCCTTACATGCACAATTTCTATTATTTTTTCACTATTTTGCCATATCCAAACATCATTTTTGGTTCTAACACATCTTATGGGCTTAACTATGACAAACCACAAGGAGCTGGTCTTTGTAGTTAGGACAATCAGAGGTTTGGTGAAGTTAGTGGTTATACTATATTTCCAGGTATTGGGCATCTCTGAAGGAACTGTGCAATAAGATCTTTCACCATAGTTTCATAGGGATGTCAACTGCCCAAGCGATTATGGTTTTTTCCATTTGGCCCAAGACAAGCCTGAAATTTTCTTATACATAAACATTTTGCAGCATTTACTGTAGAGTTTGCAATATCAAAAAACCAAATGGTGCATTATGCGGAAGAACACCAACAAAGGGGAAGAACAGAAAAGCTGAAGAGGAAACTTACCCATGGATGTTTAGGTCAACACCATATCTGAGCGGTAACGTCACCGTAGCAATGTTATCATATAGAAGGTCTTCATTTTCAACATTATCCCTGGCAAAGACGAACATCGGGTCAAATAAAACAAGCAACTCTGAACAATATTGACTGGAGAACTTGAGCAGAATGGACTCAAAATGTACTAGAAAAAAAATGAAGGACAGAGATGTACATCAGTATGACAGAATGAGCCAAGCTTTCCATTCATTCCCTGCTGTCCTTCACTGAAAATGACCTATAAACAACATTCCCTACAAACCTCAAACAAATGGCCCATCATCAGATCTTTAAGAGAAATCATTTCCTCTAAATTTCAGGGGAAAGGAAAGCTTTCAATCTACTTTGATTGCTATTTATCCATGCACTTAATTACAAACTTGAAAAAAAGGCATTTATCTTAAAAAAATATGTGTTTATGGTCCTGGAGCAGCGTCCTACCAGAGGATACCTGGAGATCTTGTCTCTAATTACTTGGCTTGCTGTTCTGTTTACTAGCTCCTCTAACTGCAAACAGAGCACAGGGCACTTATCTCCCCAGTCCTCGCTAACACGTCTCCATTTGCTTGCCGGTTTGTTTAAAAGGCAATTTAGGGGCCTGAGTGGTAGCAAAAGGCCTCCCATTAACGCCGTCGCCTGTAGATTCTCTGCCTTATTACTGGGACAGCCTCACAGCTGACCAATTTGCCAGTAAAGGCTTTCATCTCTCACTGGGGAGCTTACTCACCGAGTTGCATTTACCGTGATGTTGAGGTCACCGGCACTGCTACTCTGGTTGACGTCCAGCAGAAAGCTGATGTCGAGCTAAGGGAAAAAAAAGGTGCACAGCAGCTGTTGACTTTCTGCATTTCCCGCCACTTTGCCGTGATGTGTCACTTTTTCCTCCTTTTGTCGCTAATGTTAGACATTGCACCAACGCAGAGCCATTGAGATATGCAAGCCCAGGGTAGCCTTTCCGGTGTGAAATTTCAGAGGGCGGAAACAATGTTGAGAAACACGTCAATTGAAAACAGGAAGACTAACAAGCAGCGCGACAGAGGTGAGGCACAATGTTCTTCGGGGGGCCTCCTGGTCGTCATTGTTTAAGTGCCGCATACCTTAGCCAAGGAGTTCAGGAATGAGTTTCCCACGCTGCAGTCCACAGTGGCCTTGTCGTCCTCCACGCTTTCACAGCTTACATGTTTCTCCTCCTAAAGATCACATAACTGTTACTGAAGCCGACCTATCCAGTGACAGGTTTTGGGCTTCAGGATGATTCTAAGATTTTTTTATTGTGAGGACATAATAGGGACCATAATTCATACAGAAGGGTCAACCTTATCATTATCCAATGATATGTTATGAATCTGTGATTGACAGGGGAGCGGGCACCCCCGGGCCAATCAGCTTTCGGCTGAGGCTAGTTCTCCATGTGGCCCCGCCCCCTTTTCTGGACAGTTCCACTTACTTCAAGGAGCTGGCCACACATGAACCACATGTGAATTCAGCTGGGATGGTGCCGGGCCTTACCGCTTCCAGAACTTTGATGAAGTAAAGGTTGCTGGGTAACCTTAGGTGAAGCATTGGCAGAAAGGCATCGTCTCCCAGGTTGGCCAGTGTCACATTTAGCATGATGGTCTTTCCGGTCCCCAGTGCGAAGTACGGCATGTTTTGGTGGGAGCTGCACAAGAATAATGTCGTGAAGCTTTCATTCAGACAACCACCTGACCAAAAAGATGAGAAAATCTCCCCAAGCTATAAAGGTTGTCCATTGATGTCAAATTATTCTGGTTAAAACAGCTCTTAGGTCTGCAAAGACCTGTGTGGAAATAGCAGAGATTACCCCGGTGAGGACAAGTCATGTCTGTGGCTCTCTGGCACGACATTAATCACCCTGCACCTTCGGGAGGGCGGCTGGCAAAGAGATAAGCTGCAGAGCCTGCACCGTCAGCCTTTCGGGCTGCCTCCCTGCTCCCCAGCATGAGATAAGGCAGCGCAGAAATCAAGAAGCAACCGTGGACAAAGGAAACGTTCCTGGCAACCGGAGGCCTAGAGAATGCTCTTGTTGGACCCCCACGTGCTGTAATTCCTTAGTTCCAGAGGAAGAAAGCTTCCCTACATCTGTGTTCCTGACCCCGGGGCACCAGGTGCACATCTGGGCCTATAACCAGAGAACTACACTGCTGCTTTTCTCACGCTTGCAAAGCACACGCACACACACACACGCACACACACACACACAAATTTTTTCCGGGTAAGGAATTAGCTGAGCTGCTGAAAAATAACATTAAAAATGGCATGCAAACTATAAATAAAGTATCAACACTTTTATAAGTGGCCTTACCATAAGCTAGAATGCCAGAAAACCAGAATAACAATAGTATTAAGGCCTAAAAAAACGAAACCGCAATGCTACATATCATAGCATATTTACAGACCATGAGTTTGTCCCAGAGCAGGGGGTTCAGAACCAGAGCAGGTGGTCCACAGAAACCTATAATCATCGGGCAAAAATACTCAAGCCCCACCCCTCCATTCCTAAGCCATTCCACTTACATGATCACGCATTAGTGTTATGGGGGGTCCCAAACTCTGGTCTGTTTTAATGCGGGGGGTCCCTGGTTTTAAGATGGGTTGAAATTCCAATTTTAAGTATTAGCAGGCACAACAGACTTCACAATTGGTATATAACCCAAGTTAAGGTGGTTACGTTATTTTGAAATGAAGATAGGAATGCGTGGAAAAGGCCGAGCTCACAATAGATCCAGAGGCTTAACAGCTTTTGACTTTGTTACGATTCAAACAATGCTCAGGGCATCCCAAAGAAGATGACGTCCCACCTATGCAGGCAGAACCTGAGCGTGAACGGACAGCCGACACTCACTGAGGCAGCACCAGCTGGGCCGAAACGTGCAGGTTGGTCGAACAGTTGACCCAAGCGCAGTAACGGGCAAATTCAGTCTGTGGGCAGAAACAACACTGAACACCGATACCCAACCTATTGGCATTACATTGTTGAATTTAACAATGAACCTTTACTATCAACGGTCAGTCAAATTTTTATGTGTAAACATGCTTATAGCAGCAATAATATAAGTTGTAATGGAGATCCACCTTGCTGCTTACTATCAGAGCAGCAATATGAGAAGGTCCAGCAGAAACGCACCTTGTTCCTGACTTGGTTGTGCTCCTTCCCCCGCTGCTGCAGTATCGGCTTCAGGTATGGAAGAGTTGTGACTCTTTCCCTAGGAACACTGTGCTTTCCCAGCTCATACTTCAACTCAAAATAGATCGGCGAGAAGATGTCCCTGATGTCTCTCTGCACAGAGAGGAATAAAGAAAAGATGAGCGTGGAAGGGGATTTGCCCCACGTATAAACTGAGATCCACAAACATGTCCCCCCCCCGCCCCCCCCAGCCATACTGGATGTCTGTTTTGGTACCAACGGCAGGCCCAGTTTGGAGGTGCTCTTACAATTAATGGCACCCCGGTTTTACAGACGGCTAAGAGAAGCCCGTTTCACGGTGTCAGCTGGCTGCCGGGACCAGGCCGACTCTCCCGGGCCTGACTTGGACAGCAGACCGCGGCGTGACCCGTGCTCCGGAACAATGTTACAGTGTCCCACTAAGAGAGCTGGACCCCAGCCACTACCCCAGCATCCAGGGGACCACGCGACCCCCCCACCCCCCGGTGGCTGCTGCCTGCGCCTGGCCTCGGGTCGCGGTTTTAGCTGCTCAAAGTCAAAGCCGGGCAGCCTGCCCTTCACGTCGCTCGCGGAGGGGAAAGACGGCGGCGGGAGTGACCCTGGGCCCAGCCCCACGACGGCTCAGAGCGGCGGATCTGCGTGATGCCACAGATGGCGTAGATAAACAATCGAGTCTGATGAGCTGAAGAGATTCCCAAGGAGGGTGACTGGGAATAACTTTTTGCTTTTTATTTACATTTCACGCAACAACAAAAGAAAAACACAGCTGTAACAACGTATACGGCACTGTAAGCTTCCACTGAATATAAGAAGTGACCCAAGAACCAGCTTTTAGGTGAAGACTTTTATTTTCCATTAACTTTTAATTAATTTCAATATTCAATATACTTGAATTTTAAATTGTTTTATTTTTAACTTCTATTTGTAAAGCACTGAGAGTACGTGGAAACCTACATATATAACCTTGCCTTGCCTGTCGTTACAAAGGCTGGTACGCTACACTGCTTAATGTTCAGGGAGCCAGACCACATTGTACGCTGGGACGCTAAGAGCGGCGATCCTGTTGATCTCCTGACCTATTTAGTAAGTTGATCTACTCTAAAAACATAAATACAGGAACTAGCTAAGACACCTAAGGGTTACATTCCCAGGACCCCTAAGTATCTCAGCTTGAAAGTATGTAGCAGTGTTTCCCACACCGGTCCTCGGGGTCCCAGAGATGGTCCCAGTTTTTGTTCCCTGCCGGCTCCCTACCAGACAGTCCACATTTTTGCTCCCTGTCAGCTCCCGAAGTCCGGACTGGGAAACTCTGGTATGCGGGCTTCTTATACATGCTGTGAGCCCCGATGCAAGAGCTCCCCAGCTGCAACAAATCATAGGCGACGCTCACCCAGTTCCGCAGCCAAGGTTCTCACTCATGCTCAGCGAAATCCCACTACATTCAGCCTGCACTGCAATATCCTCACTTCCTTGAATCTTGAAAGTGCTACTGTATCTTATGTGATGATTGTGACACTATTGTATTTGTATTTAGCCACTTTCTAGCATTTCTCACTATACATATGTTTTATGTGTACATTAAATGAAGTCATTACTCAATTTTGTGGTGACCATATGTGCTTAATGACAATAATTCCTTGACCAGGCTTGGAAAGAGGGAAAATATTTTTTAAAAAACATAGAGAAACCTGTCACATGTTTCACATGTGATCTGAAGCGGTAGCAGTTCAAATGTTACATGACATGCTTATCTGCTTGAGTCTCCATTGGCTATAGAGAAAACCATGTAAAGGAACATATTAAAAGACCATACAGAAGACACACTATAGTACTCCATAAATCACCCTGTCTACGTGACCACAGAGATGAACCAACCTGTCACACCTGGGCCTTGCTTGCATCAGCCAGCAGGGGACACAGCAGGCTGCCACTCGCTCATGACACTCAGCATGGAAAGCATCTCCACTATGATGACAACCTGTCCTCATTGAGAAGTACTACACGGCATGTCCAGCAGGGGGCCCCGTGGTTGAGGACGAAGCTAACACCCGCTAGCTAATGAGCGGCTTGCCACAGGTGTGAGGTGAGAGGTAAAAGCTAATGAAAGTGAGAAAGAAGGGATGTAAAAGCAGAAGCGAGGAAGAAAAAGTGAAAGAACGAAAAGGAAGTAGTTTCAAAGTAGTGGTTCCCCATTCAGTTTTCTGCCGTCCCATCAAACGTTTGTCCCCTAATTCACTCCCCTTCTCTGCAAGCTCCCCCCCCACATCTGCTGTGCATTACATTCATTACTCTAATTACCCATTAATTATTCAAGTTCTAAAAATACATGAAATGCACAAGTCCCTGGTAGGAATTGCCTTTGACATATAATCATACTTGTTTATAGCTGTCGTCTCCATCACCGACTATTAATAACCACGATACGCAGACGCGATCCATTAATTACCCTCTACAATGGGAGAGACAGATCAGATGGCCCTGATTATTACGAGCGGCTGGGGACAGTCCAGGGAGGTTGCCACGGAACACCTGGAACAGTGACTCGGAAACACAAACCATCCATTACGATCTGGTCCAGGTGATTCGCGCTTAGATGGGACGAGCTCCCACCCAGAATTTTGTGTAGACTATTTTTCTCCCGGCTGACTTGTGAACAGGAGAGACCCTACATCTGAACAGAAGACAGACCAGCTCTCCAGGTAGCTCTGGAACTGGCGTACTCACCCTCATGTAGGCCGTGTGTGTGACGCAGGACACATGGTTGGGCCGAGCAAAGACCTTCCCTGTGGTGGTGTTGGAGGTTCCGTTTTCCAGAAAGTAGAAGCGGTTGGGAAATCCTTCCCTGTGTTCGACATCCGCAGTCAAGTTATACAGTATTCCTGCCCAGGGAGCAACAGACCACATGACATCGCTCAGATTTAAGCACATTGACATGGTCTGAGGCTTCTGGGCTAATTGAGCTGATTGGTGCTGTTGATTGGCTATCGATTAAAATTTTATTGAACAAGGAAGCCCCTGGTATTCAGCCCGGGTAAGCCTGTGCATTAAAACACCCCTGTCTTTCAGGTAACTTCCCACTGAATGCAGCCATAGTCTGCTGACAGGCTAATGCTGACAACATTCACGTAACAGTGAGCGTGTTTATATAATCAAACAGGATTACAGACACCCTCCGTGCTAAATGAACACTGCCAATGTTTTTGCGTAAGCTCTACATCTTCATCTGCCAGTCTGTATCATAAAAGCAATTAGATCCAAATAATTATTTGTCAACGCAACCCTGCAAAGAAAAAAAGATGGATGGATGGGTAGATGGATGGATGGATGGATGGATAATTTTTTTGCTAGCTGGAAGATCATGCAGGAAAAATTCACGGAACAAACACAGCAGATCATCAGTTATCCACCTCTCACAGGGGTGGTGCAATTGAAAGGCTCAAAAACTACACAACCACAGTTTTCTCCACTGCCAGGGGGGTGCATATCTATATCTTAAATGTATCTGATGCATTCAGAATATAAATCTGGAATGATGTAACTGCAAAAAGCTTAAAATGAGCAAAAACATGCACATCAAACTTGCGTTACGGTTACAGTAACAGCACACAAAAAACCTACAGTCAGAGACTGCAGAAGTAACCCAGAGATGGCCATGCTGTTTAAAACACCAGTTTTGCTACTTCTGAATTATACTTTTTTTTTTTTCTCAGTTATGCTTTTTAACCTGATAGTTTTGCTGCTGGCAGGTTATACTGTACAGTAATAGGAAGCTTAGGGCCTGGGTCCTACTTGCTTGTATGTCACACGAGTACCTGCTAAATTGAATTTGAACACTTCTTTACACAGCATGTAGTTAGGGTATGGAATAGTCTGGGTTCCTTTACATCAGAGCTAGATTCTAACAACTCTGGGTTATTCTCCCCAGACGAACTTGATGGGCTAAATGGCCTCCTCTCTTTTGTAAATTTATAAATGTATGTTCTTATAAGTAAATATAAAAATAATATGTTCACACAGACATACTATGGGAAGTAGTAACCACAAACGGCCGCGCCCCAGGCCCTGTAACGGGTTTCTTTCTCAAGTGCGGATCTTGTGAAGAGATGGAGAGTTTCAAACCTGACATGTTCAAGCATTTAGCAGAAACGCAGCGGCTAGCGAGTGTGTCAGGGCGGGACCCACCTATGCTGCCGGGAATTTGTTTGCCCTGCACCCTGAAGCAGACTGTGATGTTGGAGCACACTGCTAGCTGGCCGTGGTCGGGGCACAGCGGCACGCTGCGGTTGATGCTTGGGGAAAGCAACACCAAGGCCTCCACGATCACCACAGGTCGCGTCCTGAAGGGCAGGGTAGGTGTGGGGTTCGAGACAAGGGTGGAGGTCAGACCGTACAGTACAAGTGCACTGAAAAACTAGCTGTAGCAACCTAATACATCTCTAATTGTTTTTAAGCGGGGAGCCACAATTCATACAGAGGGGCCAGCCCCATCGTTGGCCAATGACATGTTTCGAATCGGTGAATGACAGGAGAGGGGGCACACTGGAGGCCAATCAGCTTTCAGCTGGGACCAAAGGCCCTGCAGCCCCGCCCCTGTTGTTCATTCTGGCCAAAAACTGAACCTGGTTGGGAATCCTGAGAGGACCGGTGCCGTGAATAAATGAGCTGCGAACAGTGAATTAATGAGTGGGATAGTGGCGTAACCTGGGGTAACTCACACCTGCCGGCCCACTGCGAACGCTTACCTCAGCACCACAGCTGAGTCAGACAGGAAGGACCCCACGGCAACATCTGCAGTCAGGGGAAAGATGAGTATGTCACTCAGGGGTCTGTGCAGACCCGGACCTATTTACAGCCGCCTTTTTGTGAATATCAGGACTGGTGACTAACTGTCTCGCTGACATCGGTTTCTGCTCAACCCCACAGCGAACCTAATTCCCACACGCTGCTCTTTCAAAAAATCCTGATGGTCCCGAAACCATCATTTCATTCTGCTGTGATATTAACATTAAAATCTAATTAGGGGGCTTTATTTTATCTTATTTGGCCGCTTAGAGTATACATATCCCACAGCCAGAAAGCCATCATTACAGCAGCTTCTCCCCTGAAATCATTTTAAACTCCACTCAGCAACATTCTTGACACTTCAGGCAAAAGTAATTTCAATGGCTGTTTTCTTTGCAAATGCCTACTCAAACAGTTTAAGCAAAATCATTACAATTAAATAGTGACTGTGTTACTCATGTAGATTACACAGATCTATCACGCTAGAAAGCACTGCCACAATTTAATCTTGTAGACTGAAAAAAAAAATCAACCTGCCCGAATAAGACCCCCCCCCCCCAGTCCCTGCTCCAACAAGGATCAACTGCTCCCCACCCCACCACTACCACCATGAACCAATTAAAACTATCCGGACAGCCCCAGTGATGTTAAAAATACCTGGGTAGCCATTGTTGTCGATGTCAACGCCCCCGGAAACAGACTGGCCAAACATGCTAAAGTGTGCCCCCAGGACAGCTCCAGTAATTTTCTAGAAACGTGAGCAACAACAGCAACAACATAAAGCAAAAGTTTTGCAACCAAAAATACACCAAAGTTTTCACTTCTGCTTTCCAGCCTCCCAGTAACAAACAAGTACTGTGTGACTCTTGGATCATTCTGCACTTATAACACATCTCGGGAATCTGGATGTGCAGAGGATCTCGGGATATGCAGAATTGATTCTGTGGCCGGACTGCAGATACTCTGGAGATAATCGAGTAATTTTGCTGACACATTAAGAGCCCAGATAAAGGGGAACTGCAGACAAAGGGGTCAGTAGCTCATCGGGGACGCTGTCTTATTTTCTTCCATCAGGATGTTTCGCCGGTAGTCAAGACAACTGGACAATTGTCAGAGGATGGAGAGGAAGATGGTTGTGACTTCAGATGCCCGCCCCCCCCCCTCTCAGGAGGACCCAGCGTGTTGAGCACAAATACCAGCTGTGAACGCACTTGGGAGTACGCCGCGGAGATCCCGCTCTTCCTGCCATTGTAGATATAAATAGCCCCGCGCAGCTCATCCTCCTGCGGTGCGCCGATGGCCACGTCTGCAAAGTATTTACATTAAAAAAAAATGTCCTCGGACTCCCCCAGCCCAGCGCAAACGCCTGAGCTCTGGTCCGAACCGCTGACAGTCACAGGAGGCAGCCCCGTAGGCGTGACCTGCAGAGCCACGCCAAAAGCCACCGATGCAGCCCGTGTGACTGAAGAAACATCTCGCCGCTGGCTAGACAAGATGGGGCTCTTAGTTCCACGATATTTCATGCAGCAAGAATGTGGGAATGTGATGAAGCCCAATTGAAATAAACAGCAGAAGAACCCCATCATGAGCGACTGAGTAGCTGCCCGGTGCTTGGATCCAATTACCTGGGAAGCCATCGTCATCAATGTCTCCCAGGCTGGTGATGGTTTCCCCAAAGCGAGAGGCATATGAGTCACTTCCTGTTAGCAGAAACTCTGCCTCCTTCATCTTGGCCTGGAAAAAATCCAAAGACAAAATCAAGGGAGACTTGGGACAGACTCCCCATATACGGCAGAAAAAGATGACGTGTTTCTATAACTGTACTTGTTTAGTCATCCAGGAGGTAATATTTCAGCTGCAGTCGTCATTTCATTAAGGACAGCAGACTATGTGAATGAACATGCTGTGATTCAGACTAACTCTGTAACTGAAACCCCCCCCCAAGATGTCAGATCCATGATTACAGTATAGAATTCTTTTACATTATTCTGAACTGGATGTAATAAAACTGGTACATAAGCAGACCTTTTGACCAGAAGCCAAGAAACAGCAACAGAAACGGTAAATGTAACCTAGCACCTTAAAAAAGACATTCGAAAGTGAGATATTTCACACATAAAACAGAACATGGAGCCCCAAAGGTGTGGTACACATTCTGCCTGCAGGACATGCAATGTTAATATCAATGTTGTATATTATGCATATGCAATTGGCACATTACAAGGACCACAATAAACAGCTGGGTAGAGACAATCCATAAGTTGCGCTAAAACATTTTCACTCAGTCACAGGAAACAAAACAGCGAGTTTTAAAATTTTGTAATGATGGTTCCTTTTCATGCACTCTTCAAGCCAGTCATAATCATTTTCGTCCTTGCTGTTGGACTCACTCATAGACAGTGTGCAATGTGAGAGAGGAATTTAGCAAAATGAGTGAGGAGAAAAGTGAACAAGAACTGGTCATCAAAAGACATTAATCTTCCACTGTATGGTAATTTGAAGATTTTGGATTCCATAGAGGTGATATTGAACCTAAGCAAATGATCTGTAGGCACCACTTTGTGTCTCGTGGCCATTCGGGGCAACATCACAGACTCATTTGGTAGATGATAAGTTCAATTTGGCTATAGTTCATTTTTATTAATTTTTTTTAGAAATATCAATATTTATTGCAAGGTTGCAAATATTGCCATCTGAAGTTTTTGCAATATCATGCATTCCAACCACATACCACTAAAATTTATCTTGAAAAACAAATAAGAAAAAAAGAACCAAAATAATGTCAGTTATTGAAAGTCTTATCAGACCATTCCAAACCTGCCACTGAGTACTGTAGCATGGAGATAACGGGTAATCAACAATAGTTTTTGTGGAGTAACGGCAATTCTCTGACTCAGGGGTTGAGGAGAACGGTTTAAGGCAGGGGTGGGCAATCTTATCCAGAATGTGCTGTTGGGTATGTGGGTTTTCACTGCAACTCCCTAATTAGATTAATAATTAGAGGACTGATTGGCTGAAGAGTCCTTACACCTGGACTTGAACAGCTGACCTAAAGGTTATCCCAAAAACCTGCATACACAACAGCCCTTTGCGGATAAGATTGCCCATCCCTGGTTTAGAGGCATCATTGCTTTACCAGCAAGCATCTAACTGGGGTTTATGGTTTATAGCACTGGGCCTGCCTGAAGTCTACTCACGTCAACTACATTGCTGACTCAGTAGATGTGCTACAACAAGCTGTCAGTCAAATATCTGATGTAGATGTGCTACAACAAGGAAAATCAGTCAAATGTCGAAGGTCACGACCATAAGAGGAAACAGGCATCCGGCCAGCTCACTTCCTGAAATCAGGAATTTTGCCATATAAGGTGCAATGCTGGAAAACCAGCGGTCGGGATAGATGTTTACTTACGTCGCCCTGGTTTATGTAGACGTACACCCTCCCTTCCTCCCTGATGGTGCTGAACATCGGTGCCCCCACCAGCAGGTCCGAGAGTCCGTCCGAATTCAGGTCAACGGCGCACACGCTGGCGCCAAAATAGGAGCCCAGCTGGGAAACAGGGGACACAGTGTCCTCTCACGGTTAACGAGAAAAAAAGAAGGACCATCACCCAGGGAGATGAGGACTTTGCAGTAACCGTGGCCCTCACCTTATGGCTCGTCATCTCAAAGAGAATCTTCAGCTGGTTGGATTGCACCTGGAATATGTAAGCCTGAAACAGAGAGGTTCACGCGAGCATCATATTTTGGAGCAGGTCGGCCAGTACACCCAAAATACCAATGGCACTGCCAGTTGCACACTATAGATATTTTTGATTATGGTTTAATGTTTAATGTTTAATGTCTGATGTCTCTTTACATTTTGTTTCACAGAATTGGAGCCAGGCAACTATGCATTTTTGCTTTGAGGAATCATCCAAAACATAAACATCTAACCATTACTTCAAATAATGAATAGATGTTGAATTGATTTCAGATCAACTAATCTCTCAATGCCATTTCCTTAATGGTAAATATTATGAAACTAAAGGTTACTGGCATCCCGTTTGGGATTTATCCCTGTTGTGTGTCCTGTTAACCCTCTGATGGGTGACTCTGTCCAGGGTAAGTGGTTCGAAGATGGATGGATGGATGGATGGAGGGAAAACCAAATGCACAAATACTGAACAAACTCACACCTTTCCATTCACAGAAAAAGCACCAGGATAGGACTGGAGCACTTCCAGACTGTGGCACTGCACCACCAAGGACCAGATTGATGACTTATTGCAACTAATCTTTCAATTAGCATTTTTAATGAGGTGGAATTAAGTGGCAAAACAGTGGATCACATGGATCCTGAAATTAGAAGACAAGATGCCAAGATAAAGACTCCGGAGTCAAATATAAGGAGCCAAAAGACCTGAAAAGAAAATGCCTTTGGCAAGCATTCTCCTTCATAGGTGTTGCTAGGAAACATCTAAGCCTGGATTTATCTCATGATACAAGGATTCATTTTCTACATGACTTTACATTGAAACTCATCCATCCACCTTGCATGGTGCCCAGTGATGTTTCAATACAAGAGCCACAAGCCATACTGCCAAACACATTCTTGTTATTGAAACACATCATCTGGGGAAGGTTTATCTCAAAAGACACTTTACTATTTCTTAAAGACATACTTGTGAGGCACAAATGCCATACTCACCTATTAAAGTTTTTACTCCTGTCTCTGATTACAGACGACACATAAAAGCAGCTAACCCAGAAAACCCAGCATGGCCTCTGCCTTCCCTACCATGGACGTCTAAGCAAGAATCATGGTAAGCTGGATGCGGAGTTAACGCTTACTTTACCGGTCAGCTCATGCTGTGGTGCCCCGGCCGCGATCTCGATGGTACTGGGGTTAGTGAAGTGGCCAGCACCCACAGAGTAACCTGTTGGAGGGGGACAGGGGGGCGATTTGAGTGCCTCATCTGAGTCAGAAAAAAACAAAGAGTCCTCACATGCTGGCATATCGGCCTGCGGTCTGCTTTGCACTTCCTGCTGAAAGTGCTGAAGTGCTACATTTGTGGCATCATAGTGTCTCAAAATGCAGTTTTGAACTGCAAGAGGGGGGCAGCCATCCAATGGGATGAAAATGGTCTGCGAGGGATCCCCTCGCAAAAAGATTTAAAAAAAAAAAAATCTAGAAAGTACAGCGTGCATGCAGGCCTTTAACTGCAAGCGATCAGATAAAGAAGTGGTGTGGAAGCGCATTCACCTGATGCGCGGCTTCCTGTATATACAGGCTGGCAGCAGCATGCGACACATCCCCCAACACAACATCACAAAATCAGCAGGGCTGCGCAGGGTTTCGGAACGGCCCTTTTTGCAATATGTGTTCAGTCAAGCTTGTTCTATACTCAACATTACACCCCTTATTTTTAACCCAGCCAACAAAAATAAGAAAGCACACTAAGACTAAGGATATTCAGTCAAAACAAAGGCGACTTCTTCTACAGCAGGGGATCACAATGCACTTTACCCAAGTAGCTTCCATGGAGAACGACGCCATCATTATCTAAGTACGCTGACATGGTCTGGCTTGACATGTTATAGACTAAAACGGAGCCGGTCCAGTAAAATGATCCCGGGGCTCCCATCACGATTAAGTCCTGTTGGGAACAAAGAACATGTTAGCACTGCTCTTGCCAAAGCAGTAGATTTAAAAGAGGTACGGAGGTCACACTGATACAGCGTGTCCCCACACCCACCACACGGCGAACCACCTCAGGGATGAGAACCCAAGCGCAGCCCTGTGGCTGGTGATACCTCAGCACCACGCTAGTTTAAATGGAATGGAACAGGGGGAAGTTTTTCTGGTGGCTGGAGTGCCAATCCTGCCACCAAGCCCCAAATTTTCCCTGAAAGTTGGAGGACCTGCTCGTCAGACACAGGATGAAGCAATTACAGGTTAAGGGCTCAATGGCCTAGTGGAGCAGAATCACTCCTGTCTTTCATGGGATTTGAACCGGCAACCGATTGCACAGATCCCCAGCCTCAGCCATCAGGCCCCCCCCTAAAAGGAGACCAACGGAGTAAGAACAAGCATAAAAGAGAGGGCAACTGGTACCTCAGTCATAAAATTAGATATTCCAACTTGACAGGATCCGTAATTTTTGCCGAATTCCCGTTGGTGGTCTAAAAAAACAAAAAATAAATAAAAAAAACAGTGGGTGACAAATGTTACAAAACAGAAGAGGTCTTGTTAACTCCATAGTGGGACCTTTGTCCTCACTCACACCAACACTATTAGCATATCACCGATTTTGGCCTTGCTGATTTAATCATTAAAGTTCTGACCTTCACCTGACCTTCGTGAAAACTTTTTTATCTACAGAGGTTCAAAAGATCCTTCCAGAACATGCACAACAATTAACCATATACCGTAACTTTTTATAGATATCAATAGCATAGTTTCATGTCATCCAAAGAATTCAGCAATTTGTCCCTAACAAAAGAATTAAAAGTGTTGAAGGCATTCATAATATGAGTATAAACTTTTCATTATATGTAATAAAAACAGACAATACATATTTGTGTTTATATATCATAGTCAAGTAACCAAGTTATGTGTGGAGTTATTAGCCTCTGAAAATACAATAAGAAATGTAATCCATCATACCCTTGTAGCAGGGAATTAACTGAAGATATTTCCCAAAATCAGCATCTAGTTTGTAGCAAACACCATGTGGCAACTTATTGTGATTCTCCTTTTCGGTGTAGAAGACATTTTTCCAACGATGTCCGCATGCCTTTATATATAAATAAAAAAAAGAATGGGACAAAATCTGAATGAGTGAATGATACATTATTGTAATCTTATTGACATTCAGGTGCTGAGCTGATGACCCCTGAGTTGCCGCCCTTCTACAAGACAAGAAATATACATAAATATCACAGACATATCTCCTCCTAGCACTTTATCATTTATACAACTGCATATTTTACTGATATGATTCAGGGTTCGTATCTTGTGTGCAACTATTGGAGTCTCTACTTAGATCTGACCTCACTGCCTTTGATGGGTTATGAGCACATTTCCTTAAGCACAACACAACCATTACTTATATAGCTCGAATAAATCAGGCGATACATAGTACATGAGCTTAAGAAAAATTAAAAATCCTGCAATACAAGGTTGCAGAAGAAATCCAACCTTGCACTACCGGCAGTTTTCATAATAAATGGTATTTACAAAAATGCTGTTTTTAAACTAATCATGAAAAGCTTTTCTTGCTGGAGAGACATATCTGACGGTGTGAGAATCACCCAGCTGAACATACCAAAATGTTTCCACTGCTCTGCTGTCTCGACAAACTCACGCCAAGCCACTGGTTGTCATTTTCTGGAGAGCAAGTCTTCCCACAGTTACTGACATCTGCAACATTGTCCAAAATCCGACCATGTCATGCATGGGACCAGCACACGCACAATAAAGAGAACAATTAAGCCCCAGACCTGGCCAAGCCCTCATCTGCTTCAGTAACCCCAATGAAGTCCCCAGTGCTTTCTCTGAGGGGTACGTGGTTGGGAAGTGAGGGGATAATCCTTCACACATTCCTTCACAAATTTCCCAGCTGATTCTTGCCACTAGCTGCTGTATATTGTACATTATTTCATTGTTTAAATGTGGCACCCAAGACGGTCCAGGATGACATTACTCAAAACATACAATATGAAAGTTGGGAATGCCTTTGATCTTATCTGCTTAAACTGAATGTTAATGCTGCAAAATCGACGTCTTTCCACCAATTAATACACGCGGTTTTTTTCCCCAACAACGACACGTAATCAACAAGCTAATTCACGCATATTTCCAAAAATAATAATCTGAACGCAACATTCAAATATAAAGGCGACACAGTTCGGCAAAACACATAAGGTGAAGTCAAGGCAAGTGGGGCTTTTTCATCAGTTTCAATCTTTTTAAAAAGTCAGAATTGTTCTCGCTGACATATAGGCTAATTACGACTGCAATGCTGATGAATCCATTATTCCGTCATAAACCTGATCCGCTTATCTCAGTGGGAAATGAAGTTCTGTTGTACATGTGAGAGTACAGTCACACTTCCATAATATAATATTGGATATGACAGAAAAGTCAGTGACACCAACCTAGGTATATCTGTTCACAGGTCTTGTCTGGGATTTTGCACTTGTAAATAGCACCAGGATTGCTGGTTTGCTGATGAAACTTTGACGCGGCAACCGGAGCTCCCGCTATCACCCTAGAATAAGCAAAATTAAAATCATGATCATCTGAGAAGACATTATAGCATGGGACACAAAAGAGTTCATTAATCGCCCCTCTCGTGGTTTTACATCCATGGCCAGGCAATTGAATACGAAATGTTACTGATGTAAATGTGCTTTTCTGAAGCTGTCTCTAAATAAGCGCTTTGTGCTCCTGCAGATGGCAAATTAGTATGCCCAACATTTCAAGGCAATCTTCAAACTAACCCATGTGATTCAGTCCTCTGCCACAAACCAGCGTTAAAAACAACTGCAGCGCTATTATGGAGACGTGTAGGTAAGTTTTGTACAAAGTAATTCTGATACTTACCACTTTCCTCTGGCATTCTCGTGAAGCAGCACAGAATATCCAAAAAACGATCCGTTTGGACCAGAGATGGATAAGTAATTTTCTACATCCAGATTGTATGCGACGCTGTAGTTCTGCACACAGCATAGGTATATGAAGGTTGCATTCAGCACATTGATGCGTCGCAAAAGTTTCCCCGCCGTGTTTCGCTTCATTTCTATGAAATTGCAAGAAAAAAATAAGGACGTCTTGAAAAACAACGAAGTAGATGAATGTGATGTGTCCAACCACAATGGAAAGGATTGAAATCACAAACTTTCTCCGCTTTCCGCGTAACTTCTGGCAAGTTTAAATGCAGAGCGGCGTGACTCCTGTTGCGCCTGAGGTTGCGGCCAAGTCCCCAAATGACTAACGTGGGAGACCCATTAGGGGGAGCCTGTCTTCAGCGCGGTGCCACCCATGCGCGCTGATCATTCTTATTGAGAAATACGCTATTTATTCAGGGTTACAAACTTTGGTCAGCTGGCTGAAGTGAGATTTTCAATTCAAGTATCCAGACAAAATACAATTCATTTTAGTTTTTCGATTGCAGTCACAGATTTTAATAAAATTGAATTTCCCCTTGTCTGGACTGAAAAAAAAAGATCCCCACAATGTCTAAATAACAGGTTTTTGTCCCCACAATGTAAGGTATACCTGGACCACACACACACACGCAAACATATATATATATATATATGTTTATGTTTATATATATATATATATATATATACACTGTATACATATTTCCTCTATTGATTGAAATGACTCCGAATCAGAATCCAGTTTGTAGGAAACACCATGTAAATTCACAGTGCTCTACTAAACAAACATAACTTGGTTACTTGACTATGATATATAAACACAAATACATATTCTCTGTTAGTTCTTCTGTAGTATAATGATAGTAACTTTAGGATAGTATGTTCTAAGGATATTATGCTCACTGCGCTTGATTCATGACACCATTAATCTTCACAAACAGCAACTGTCCGGTCATGAAGGGCCCACGTGTAATAAACAGAAAGTTAACGGCATCGGATTACCTGCCGAGTGAGCTGCGACTTATTTAATGCCTGTTATGTTTGTGCTAATCATTTCCTTCAGTGTGTGGTATTTTCATAGAGTAAATAACAGTGGTCTAGCAGGAGAAAGATGTGATTCTCACGCTCTGTTTTTCTTTTCAGAAAAAGCGAACATCTCCTGGACTGAGTACTACTAGTAGATATCTGATACCTGACATAAGAGGAAGACAGTCCAGTCTTTGGCCAGATCATTGGCTCATTGAGGCTGCTTAAGATAATAGCAATAACCAAACAAATATATAGTAACAGTCATTCGTTTATACTGCCATCAGATATGTATAGAATTCATGCTAAACAGAACCAAATGCCCTTTGTTGTTACCATTATAGTTTTCAAGAGCAGTGCTGATATTTGTACTTTCCACTCTGGAATTATTCATATGCTGTACATGTGTTTCCTTTTTAGGGTGCTGCTTCTTGGGCGTGTGGAGGGCATTCTGCGAGGCTGGAGTCATGGGCCAGATGTCACGTTGTGACTGTGAGACTCCGCAGCTTATATGTGCTGATACAGTGTCCCGGACAATGTGAGGAAGTGACCAAAAAAGGCTTGTTGAAGTACTGGGTTCTTTCTTCAGTGAGCATGAAAGAGAGGACAGTTCTAAGAACTGCTACTATTGTCTATAACAGGCAGTGGTGGCCAAATGGTTAGGGAAGTGTGTTTGTAATTGAAAGATCGCTAATTTGAATCCCCGACCAACAAAGCATCACTGAGGTACCCTTTGTAAGGCGCTGAATTAGCTGATGATGTCATGTATAGGTTAAATGCAGACATATTTTATTGTGGTGTGTCAACACTGATCACCTAATTCTAACAGAGTAGTACCCAGGGCTCACGCTGGGACCTGGGATGTGCCTGAGGTAGCCGGCAGGTAATAAGATTCTCAGATATACCCCGGAACCGCAGATAGTTTCTGTAAAACAAGCACAAAATTAAATCCTGGTTTTTCATCACCTCTGCATGACCCCCCTGCATTTATTGCATAAGTGCATTCTTTCTTTCTTCACAAATGCGTGGGTGGAGGTGTCAGCATTAGGTACTGGTAAGTATTTACACAACACATGCAGATACAGGTATTTGCAGGAAATATGTATATACCAGGAAATGGGCTGCAAAGGTCACATGATTCGAAATGATGATTCAGACTGATGACTACAGATCGGCATAGACTGACATGGTGAAACGGATAAGAATATATATATATATATATATATATATATATATATATATAGGGGACTGCAAGAGACAAAACACACTTTGAGAGCACTACATGTAATTTTAGTTACAGCTACACTTCAGTGATGCTTAAAAATAATATGCACATGACATTGCAATTTATTATTCTATGTTCATGATTTCTGCCACTAAAAACCACGCGAGTAAATGAGCGACACCTCTGACACCCTCGTTTCCGTGAATGCAGACGGCCAGACGAACCAGGCCTATTCAACAACTGCCTGCCCCTCCTCTTCCCTCCATCTGTGGCCTCAATATGCAGCCCCTACAGTGATGTTGGACATAATTAATGGTTAATGGAGAGAGTTAAAAAAAAGAAGAGAAACCCCTTTAAGTCCTGGAACGGTCTGCTGATTCATGGCTTTTTAATAGGATGACACTGGTTCCCAAGAGTCTCCTCCCAAAGACCTTCCCTGTCATGATATCCCAAACACAGCACTTTCTCCGTGCCTTGACCTGCCCTGGAGTTCACGGTTTTCCTGTGATCTCCAGGTCTTCTGCATCCCGGTCGGCCCACTACTCAAATGAGCCACTTTCATTGACTTATCACGGCTATTGTTACATCCATTTGTCATTTGGATATTCTAACAACTGGGAATACGAGAGCCAGGTCCATAAATGCCAGTTACACTAAAGTACAGCTGATCTTGTTTTTTAACAAGAGTACTGTTTTTAAAACCAAAGAATAAAAGTGAAAATTGCTAAAATAATGAAAAATAAGCTAGCGTTCAAGCATTGCGTATACAATCCATAATTGTGGTTTCGAAATAACATTTCCCTTTTTGCCAGGAAGAGACTACCCTCTACGCCTCATTCAGAGAGTAAACATTAAGAGGATCTGGCATAAATGCAAAACAGAAGGAATATGTTCAAATCCTAGCCCTCTGCCAAAACCCACATAAAAAATGGCACAATCGGAATTTCTCACAAGCAGGTTTAGGTCCAAGAGCCTGGAGCTTCAGTTAAAGTGGGATCTCAGAACACCGACAGGCTCCGTGTTTCATCCCACTTTATTCCCAGCATTTTTTAAAGGCATCGTAAAAACATACCCCCCCCCGTGTCAGAGAGAAGAGGGTGCCCTGCAGCAGGGGGACATAGAATGGCTTGGAAATGTCGTAAATTTGAAATCGAGGCTTCAGCGGGGGGCGGAGTGTAATCAGATAATCATGTTTCTGAGGATAATACGAGGCAATTAGATTAACCTCTTACCTCTGTGTGCCATCGGACGTGCCCCCCCTCCCCGACCCGGTGGGCTGCCGCCCCCCCCCCCACTGCCCAGCTGAAGTGTTCATCGCTTACATATTAGAGTGGGTAAATTACAGGCTGTTCTCCGTATAGAGCATCATTTACCCAAATAAGGGAGCC
>JAODJU010000035.1:8138974-8157846 GCA_026776725.1 Gnathonemus echidnorhynchus | reverse complement strand
CCATCACCCCCTCTGGCCAAAGAAGCATTGTCAGCTAATGAATCAGAAAAGACGCTGGTTAACAGATGTCCTTAACAGCCAGGCATATGAACGCATTCCATAGCGAGGGGCAGAAAAGAGGAAGCGAAACAGCACGACGGACAGAGGAAGTGGGAGAGAGCATAATGAGGGCGAGGACCGAGCCCAGGCCACGCCCGGCTTCCGTGACCATCAGACAGCCAGAGTTCAGCGATTTGATGTGGGGGCGCCGGGGGTCAAGAGAGGACAAGTGTATGATCATGAGGGATAACAGAGATGGCAAAGTCAAGTGTCCCAGCCACTACGTAAAGTCAGGGGGAGATTAATGCTTTTCAACAGAGGAAATAGGCAAGTTTGCTGTTAAAAAATGTGGAAAAAACATTTGTGTATCTGTCAAAGCCCATGTGGCACCCTGGACAACTTTCTCCGCTGGCAAACTTCAGCACCCAGTTTCACTTGGTCTCGAACAGTGCACTTCTCCATGGGTGGCACCAGGGGCCTCAGAAGATGGCACCCTGAGCGGACACTTATGTCGCCTAATGGGTTGACTAGCACTGGTACTAATAGCAAAGACTTAAAACTGAACTCATAAGAGCACTTTGGCACATGTTAGTGATACAAAGTTTATGGGGACGTGGGAAGCCTTTCAATGCGGGGGGGCTCACAACTTTTTTTCATACCAAGGCCCCCTAAGAGACTGAGGACCCCCTCCACACACGACATATGACCTGTTAGCAGTTTAGTGCATGTAATATGAGGCACTTTATACAAATCAAACAGACATTTTACCATGCTGACAAAAATATAGACTGCTCACAAGAAAAACTAATAAACTAATAACTGAAAGTAGTGAGACCCACATGATGGGAATCCGTACCTCAGAAGACAGCTGAAGGCTTTCAGATTTGGCCCCCATGTCACTGTCTGGGTTTAAAGGGATATGCTTTGATACTATTTACAAATTTCAAAAATGTCCTGACCTGCTGTCCTCCCCTGAATTTCTTTGCAGAATAAAAGCTCCTCAACAAACTGCACATCTCCTGAAAATCTGACACGGACAATTAGCTCTGCTGTGTCAGTTACACCTGTGCTCTCGTGTAACTGTAACGCAAACCAAGAGCTGTTTCTTACTTGTTACAGTAACTGGACTCTTACATCCGCAGCACTGGCAGAACTATAGGCACTGCAGCCACTGCAGCCACATTGGGATCCACAAAAACAAGGGGCCCCACGTGGGTCAATGGGCTCCTTTGCGTGGAGGATCAGGAAGCTATTTGTCTATTAGCTTAAATTACAGAAGCACGTTACATTACATTATAAGCTGCCAGAAACCAAACAATATAAATACCCTTTACCTGGCTGACAAACCTGTCTCGCTCATAGTGTCCAGTGCTCGTTTTTCCTTTTTACGACAAGGCTATAAAAGTTCACATTGCATACCTTATGGATATTTCACGAAGACACATAACAGTAGTAACATTTGACCGCTAAGGGTCAGCGGCTTTGTTGAGTGTCCCTTATATGTCTGATTTTACCTTTATATAAAACATTTAAAAACACTAACATGCAAGGAGCCCCCCCACCACCCAAAAAAAAGAATCTTGCACTGGAAGCTTGGACCAGTTGTCTGACAGTAAGGGCAGCTTCCTCACCGAGTCATTCCTGAACATTCCTGTCTTTGGTCGCCAGTGATACCAGGTCTTCCCCCACTATCTGCGCTATCTTAGCTAGGCCAATGCGATTCGAGAACAAAAGAAAACACCTCAAATGCCCTTTGGGAAACCATCGCTTGCTATCCGAAAGTGCTCTGTTGTATCGGAGTACCGCCTACTAATAGGCATATTCGACAAGCACTCTAACAAAACAACATGATGGTATTACTAAAATACAAGGTGTAGCTGACAATCGCGTTAATATTTATGGATAATTTTTTAAATAATAAAACCATGATCCCATAGAGCCCAGGTTGGGAATCACTATTTTAAGGTAACGGGGTGTGAGTACATGTGACAGGATCCATACAGCGTCAATGATGAACAACAAAGGGTCTGTTAGCAGGGATGGAATAAGCTAGGCTAACCTCCAGGGGTAAGGAGACTCCGATCTGCCCACTTCTGTTACAGGGTTCATATAGGACTGGTGTTGGGACCTTGGCCTGGGTCATGGGGAGGCAAAACCAAGCTGAAAGCACCCAGTAATTTAATCTGTTATCTCAGAGTAGGTGAGCTGAATTATTGCAGAAATTCAGTCAACCATCACTTCCCCCTGTCTCTGTTCTCACCCAGGATCTCTGACGGCAGCCAGTCCAATTCATGCACACATTTTGTTTTTTTTTAAATCCTGAAAAACAGCTGAGTTTATTGATGTGTTTCTGTCACAGAAACTGTGTTATGAAATATTCCTCGTGCTCCATTTAAATGCCGGCGCAGAGGTTACATCACTGAAAAAGATTCCCCCAATCAAACATCAGACTTGTTGTTAATACAAATCACTCTCCTTCACAAGGAATGTGCTGCTGGCCCCTATCTGAGACCAGTTCGCATCTGAGCGAAGCCACCTGCCTACGGATGCCTGGAGTTGAGTAAAGCCAGAGCATAGCTGGCCCGCTTCCACCAGGGTATAGCAGGATAGAGGTCTTGGATGACTGGTGCATAAATACCTCGAATGGATGAACTGGTCAAATGCATTAAGGTCTTATGGTCTCATAAAGGTTACTCCAATTACACACCACTTACACGCATTAAAACCACATAACTCTTTTAATATGACTAATTCTGCTCTGATTTGTAGAAAGGCTACTTTTTGACTGCCTGTTCACAGAAGAAGGCCTGCATTGTGTGACTATCAGGGGTGGGGTGGATTTTTAACCAAAATCTCAGTTATTTCCTTGCTGAAGATCTTCATTCTTAATAAGCATGCACTGCCTACATAATGTAAAAAAAATCTTGTGTATAAGAATGTATGAATACATTCATGATACATTACAATGCATTCATAAATATAACAACGTGCATCCATAATTCATTATAAACATATTTATAAAAAGGCATAACACAGTATTGACATGTTTATTATGCATTATGAATGCTTTATGAAGCTCTCATCTATAATCCACTATAGATACCTTAATAATGGAGTACAAAGCATCCTAAATTCTTATACCAACCATTATAATGCATTATGAAGGTATCTATGGTGTGTTATAGATGAGAGCTTCATTGGAGCTTATGAAAAATTATAATCAACACTATAATGCCTTATGACTATTGATAGATGATGCTATAATGCTTTATTAATTCTTATACTGACCATTATGAAGGTATCAAAAATGCATTATAGACGACAGCTTCAAGTAGAGTGTTACCAAAAATTCTTGCTAAACCACACTGTTGTCCAACAAACTCTTGGTTGGGTCAGTCTGAAGCGCAACACTTTTTTTTTTTTTAAGAGTTTTAGTATAATTTTCCATTTTCTAATATCTATCTGGCAGGCAGATTTTGTTAGATCATATTTTATCTGATGAACACCTAAAAATGTGCTGATGAAGAGCGTGCAATTTCCTGCATAACCCTCAATGTCTTCCCATGAATACTTGCTCTTCCTGTGTGCGTATAAGATGAGCCCGGCTGAACAGAGCATCCGTCCATGTTGCTGCATGTGAAAAAAAAATGACATGATATATCTTTATTTAACGTTTCTTCTGCTGCCGGTCCCCTTAGCTTAAATGATTCAGTGACATTCTGGGGATTTCAGGAATACAGCGGGACCAGAAGAAGCAAAGTCCCTGTCTCCCAAGGACAGGGCAGCAGGACTCTCCGGGGACGATACTTCTGTGCTGATAAAACATTAGCCTTACATTACATTTATCATATCTGGAAGGGGCGCTCACCCTCGGCGGACTCTCCGCTTGGAGTACGCCCAAAATATTTCCGCTGGAGTTTCACACGAGGCCCCTGTAACAAAAGCACTGTGTGGTTTCACCCTACCGTTGGCTTCCTGATTCGAGATTAAAATACAAGCTGCTGGTTCCTACAGTTTCTGAGCCATAAATCCTGCAGACTTGAATAATGCCAGAACACATAGAAAGGAAACATAGATAAATACAGAGCAGTTTTTTTATCAAACACTTGCCATTATAGCATATGAGGCACGACTAGAAAAAGACTCCTTTGTAGCTAGAAATGGCATAGAAATTAATATCACTGCGCTGTTAAAAACACTGACAATTCCCTTTAGGTATATTTCTGTTCAGAAAATGTATACATGCGGTGTGGGGGCTATGGGTTTGATTCCTGCCTGGGTCTGGTGTGGGTGGAGTCTGTACGTTCTATGCTGAGTCTGAGCGGGTTTCCTCTGAGTGCCTCGGTATCCTGTTCCCTGCCTTCTGAGCTGTTTCCTGCTAAAGGCTGCGAGCTCACCCTGATCCTAGTGTGGACGTTAATTTGTGCTGATACTAAAGTGCATTTCTATTAGCAGAAAAGCGGTACAACTAACTGGGAACTAAAGCCACCATCTTTAACCACCATTCAAACCATCTTAGCAACCGACCCGGTTAACCGCTAACCTTAATAGAAAGGTTAGCCAACCTTAACAGAAAAAAAAATATCTACATTCTAGTGTTGGAGTCTTGACACATTTCAGTTTTCACATGCCGGAGCCTTCAGAAGAAGTAAGAAAGTATGATTTACACCACTGCTGCCCAACCCATCTCCAGGAGATGTACCATCCTACAGAACTTAGGTACAGCCCTAATTTAACATACCTGCTACAGATAAGTACTGGAGCCAGCTATGTTGAAGCTATAGTGGCTGTAACTGAGACGCTACTAAAGGGCCTGATTATCTGTATCAGGTGTGTTAAATTCAGGCTGCACCTAAGCTCTGCAGGGAGGTAGGTCTCCAGGAGCTGGGGTAGGCAGCCCTGATTCAAATTATCTACAGTGAAGAACATAATTTTGAAGTCACACAGATGATCACACAAGACGCAGTGCATTTGAGTGTCCTCCTCTGGAATGTTACGCCCGGTAAAGCAGACATTAATACTACAGACAGGAAGCACCTGAAGCACAGCTGTAAAGTACAATTCGCTAATGAACACAACAGCAAAGACCACACCCTCTCACACCTCCCGCTGATTAATTTCAGCCCAGTGCACAAGGAATCGACACTGCGATCTCGGCCCGACAAGTCTTCCATAATTTATTTCGGAGCGGCGCAGTTCAAAATCGCTAAAGCATTATTCATTCGAGTGTTCATTAATTATGCAAATTAGTTGCAATTAACTAATCTGTTCCTAAGACGCCATTTGCATGTTAATGAACTATATGTCGGAGACATTAGTTAATAGGCTAGATTTGTGCATTAAAAGCAGAATGTGTGGGTGCACAGCCGGAAAGTGATGATGAGTGAAAATATGTGCTTGGAAGTTATGCTGAAATTATTTGCAAAGTGGGCATTTCAAATGCGAACTGCCATCACTACAACCAGCCTAAGTGTTACAGTATTTTCAGGCTAACCCTAACCCTCCCAGAATATTTTTTCTCAATAGGACACCATACTATTAACTTATTTTTAATATTTATATACCAGACTCATTTATTCAAGGTAGCGCACAATTGAGAAAGCGGGGTCACACGGGGGTCACATGGGGGTCACATGGACCCTGTAGCCATTGGGGTTAAGGGTCTTGCTCAAGGATCTAAAACTCAAAGTCGCTTTGCTAACCACGGGATTTGAACCAGTGACCTTTCTGATCACGAGGCCTAACAACACTGCACAATCCCCTGATATACTAGCCATGTAGCAGAGAATCTCACTTGTGAAATCAGTGGCTTTCATCTGAGAAATATAGCAACATCATTCATTTATCAATACAATTTATAATTTCTTACAATACCCACCCATATAATCATTCACAATTTCCTTGGAAAAAAACCCAACAATGAATATAATATCCTTTAAGCAATTTTGGGTGCTGTTGCCCTTTAAGAGGAGAAAAGCTTCTCCAGATATGCGCTGTAATCGTTCAGTGTTTGCGACCGGAGATTGTAAAGGAAGGAGTCCATCCATCGCTCCATCCGTCATCCATAACCTCCTATTCCGGGCTGGGTCGCCGTGAGCCTGGAACCTGTCCCAGGAAGCAAAATGACACAGTGCAGGGACACTCCGGACAGCAGACCATTCCATCACAGCTAATTGAATGAATTACGTATTTTAATTACATCATCGTAGAACTAACAGGGCTTTCCTTGCGTAGACCGTTCTGCTATGACCACCATAACGGGATACCGCCAGGGTGCAACACATAAATAAAAGACAAATACATCTCAACCGTTAGGAGACCATTACAGCGTTGCTTGCATCAATTATGAATCATGGCCTAAGGTGGCAGGAAAATCCTCCACTTATATACACTGTATATGAAAAATGGTGGAAGATGACAAGCGAACCTTTAATCGCTGGAGTCCCGCAGCGCCGGCCACACTGACGACAGCCGCGCCTTATCAGTAAACTCCATCTCGCCGGAGGACGCGTGACAGGCCCCCTACCCCTGCTAATCTTATCCCACACAGGAAACAAAGGAGATAGCCGGCCAGTGTTTCGGAGGCTGGCTCGGCTCCAGCCCCCCCTGAAGGTGATGGGTGGCTGGTCTTCACTCTCCCTCCCCCAGTCTCCTCACCGGCCACCCCCTGTGTCTCCAGCGTGAGCCGACAGCTACGAAACGGAGACCAGCTGCGACAGGGTGGGGGTGGGGGCGGTTGGCCGTGTGAGGTTTCCAGGATGTGAGAGATTCCCGACAGGAAGCGGGGGGAAGCGCAGGACACAGCTGGGAGCTCTGCAGAGAGGCGGACGGGCGCGACCACACAGGGGCGGCTAAAAGATGCCCCGCAGGACAGGAAGCCGTTTGATAGCGGTCTGGCACCATGGCGCAAGGTCGAGGGCCCTGCTCTCAATGTCTCACTCCTTTAATGGCCTCTCCGTCTCGATGGGCTCGACGTGAAGGAAGTGGCTCTGTATCGACACCCCAAGCTGCAGAAGATCAGGACTCTGATCTCTGGTCTGTGGACGGGCCGAGGTACAAGGTGATCGGCAGCATTAATTGTTACAATTAAGACACGAGGTGCGTGGATCGGGGGGGACGGGTGCCACAAAACGGAGTACCGTCCCCCTGACCTACAAACCGCTCCGGTGTCCCAGCGTGGCGAGGAGGAAGGTGCCTAATTGTGCTCTCGGCTCCCCGCAAGATGCGGCCGCAATTAGCATGCCTCACGCCGAAGAAGTGCCAGGGATTTGGACGCCATCCAAATTGGGAGCCGTTAATGAAAAAGCAGAGCTGGTGAAGGGTAGCCTGACACGGGGAGAAAAACCAAAAAAAAAACGCTAACTTCTTTGGGGCAAATGCGTTTGCGGGAGCTGGCTCTGTTTAAACGTGCTCGATCAATTCCATGTGGAGCCAGAAGTCAGTAGATGAGCCGTGGGGATGGGGGTGGGTTTGGGGCTAAACTAAACAGATTTTAAGCCAGAAGGGCTTTTCTGTTAAAGTTTAATGAAAGCACACACATGAAGGGTAAGGACGCAGACGCAGCGGCGAGAGACGCCGCTCGCGAAAAACAAATTAAAAACCTTTGTGTCAGATTAATTCCTGTTTGCTCCGTCGACTGCGTTTTTGCATACGCAATGAATAATTTGATTATGTTTGTGTAAATCAGGACGCCGCTCAGGATTTTCGGCGCAGCTGAATCACCCCGAATCGTCTCTGGTTGCCTTTTTTAAATACTCCGTCGTCATTATTATCCTTTAGCTCAGCGCAAACAAATCTATAACCGGCTTGTAATAGATTAATGCCATAAATGGAATTAGGCCCAAATAGCCAGTAATTCTTGATAATTTTGTCTTCCCATCCAGCAGAAAATAACACATTATGACATCATCTGCATTTTTGCTGCTCTTTGACAATGATCTCAACAGCTGAGAATTTTAATGATAAGAATTTAACAGAATCATTGTCTTCGATGAGGACGGACTTGCGTACAGAAGCTGCTTAATTTTTATTGAAGGCAAAGTACCATGCATTTGTGTGGTGGGGGGGCTGCCTAAGCACTTGCCCCTTTTATCCAAACTATTAAAAATGCCTCCCCTTTAAAGGTACTGACTGCCCCTTTAATGTATGTGTCAAAGTCTCCTCAAAAAGTCTGCAAAATTTGAAATGAATCTCATTCTCCCTCATATAAAGCTAAGCTGATGGGTTAGAATTTGGAAACTCAGTACACTCTTCGAACCTGGGGAGGGGGAAGTGGGTGGGGGGAAGAGCCCCCCCCCCTCCGAATCACACGCTATGAAGTCTCACTGACGGAGCGGCTTGCTAATGAAATGCTGTAAACATAACCAACGACCCCTCCAATTTCCACACCTCCCAATTAACACTCCCCAGTATGTAGCCCTGCATTGCCAGTAAACCAAGGAAGAAAAGCAGGAGTCCTGATCCCCCCCAATGGCAAATAATTGAGTAACTAAGAGAGTCTGATTGCTCTACAGTGAGATGTGCAGTAGGTGTGTGAAGTAATGCCTCACTCGATCACCGAAAATGCCTGCGAAGATAATTAAATTGCCTTCCAATGGATGACTGTTCATTAAGACTTCACTCTTTCCTCTGTGAGAAGCTGCCCCTCATCAGAAACATGCGATGACATCTTGCTGTTGGGGGGAGGGGCAGAAGGCAATCAGCTGCTCTGAAAGCCACACACACCTGACAGTAGAGTCCGCTACTCGTGAGGGCCTGAACCCAACGCAAGTTGGCACCGGGTCAGAGCGTCACGGCTGACCGATCTGGAAATGTCCCCGCAAGGAGAACCATGAGCAGTGCCCTCTTTAACCTCTCCTAGGTCCTTATGATGACAGGGACACCGGCTGTTCACAGCAGAGCTTCTCGACAGGCCTGGCTGACTGAAGAGGAATGAGGACATTTATAGGGCAAGGTGGCCAATGGGGGATTCGGCTCGTGGGATTGGTCAGCCAGTGTCACATGACTATGCAATCAAGTTTCTCTGTAGCATACAGCTGGAAATGCATCCCCAGCCACAATAAAACAAAAGCTATAAAAATATTCTCCCTGTAGCAGCCTTTAAAGACTGACTGGGGATTTAATGCTCTCAATTTGTATCTCTTTACATATGCATGAAACTTCAGGAAAATACATTTTTGTTCACTGACAAAATTTTGTTCACCTGTATTCAGCCTTGAAACACCAATTCCCACACTATATTTGGGGGACCCAGAGCATGTGACCAACACATGACTGGGAGCTGTGGGCATTTGCCAGGTTAGACTTTCCACCCAGTTTCACACACAGCTAAGTATGTGAGGCCTGACATTATACCTTAAAGGTGATTTTCACCATCTGACCAGAACCATCAGTCGATTCACACCTTCATCTTAAAAAAAAAAACAAAAAAAAAAACAACAATGTTAAAACAATTTATAGGCAAAGTGTTTATATCACTTGATCCCAAAATAGTCGCTTTTAACTGTTAAAAAAATAAAGCACTGTCTGGTAGTGGACCCACTGCAGAAAAAAACATATTTGCCTTTATTAAATAATCTAGCTTCAAAACTGAATACATGATTAGCTCATTTACTGCACTGATAAATGTGGTTAAACAGAAGCTTATTTAGAGATATGATTAAATTATTTAAGGCAAATAAATTAATTTTAAAAACACACGCTAATTAAAAATTGCTGAATTAAGCGCTGTCACAGTCGCAGTTTTTTCCATTCTGGTATCACTGTAATTTCTGTCTTTGGAGTCAGCTAAAGTACACATGTTAATACGTCACCTTGTTCTGTTGTCACCATAAAAACATACACAACCATCTACAATGTCTCCCCCTCCCAAATCGACTGTAGAAGCCAGTAGCTGGTACTGCAGAACTCTGTGCTGTTAGTGTATTCAGCTATTTATCACTTATTCTATAGTGGCTTCTATATGAGTCTGACAGTCATTGTCTAAGGTCAGTCCGACCACCGACGACAGATGTTCGCTCACTGCAACATCACGTTCTGTTAATTTTCCCTCTTTTCTTACCACTTCCTCCATTAAATCTGAATCTGCCTGTCAACACCCCTCTCCACTACCCTGTTACGGTGTCAGACAGCGCAGAGACATGGCTGTGAACACGATACTAGAACCCTGTCAGAATTTTCAGCTGCCTGAGTGCGCGGCACGGAGGACTCGACAATTTAAAGCGGAGATGTTTAGCAGATGAGGAAGTGGTTGAAGGATGGAGGCCAAACATCTCAACGTAGGTTCAATCTCCTGTTCTTCTCCCTGGCAGCTTCCTGTTTTGCAATGACAGAGCTACTCAACTTACAAAATACAGGCATTTTACAGCAAGGGAAACTCAAACTTTCATAGAATTTGTCCCAGTCTGATGCATGGCGTTTTGGATAATAATCAGGTGGAAAAAAAACGCGATCTGTTGAAAATCTGCACATTTGCAAGATGAACCTCAGATATTAGATATTATATCCTGGAATTGCATGATGAGAAGGGATTTGATCTTAGTTACACTATAGAAACACACTTCTCTCATGATTTAAACTGTGACAGAGATCGTTGCTGGGGTTCTGTTTTATTGACAACCTGTTGGAAGCACATCCAACCACAGTATGAGGTTCCCACTCCAGTAAGATCCTCCATTTCCCAGCCACTGCAACAGCAATGGAATGACAACATGACAAATCCACCAGTTGCTCAGCAGCGGACCAGGAAGGATCTCTATGGAAATCATCAATATTTTTCTGTTTCTAAAGTAAACACCCACTGGGGGCATTCATGGTCATCGTCTATCAACCCTCAAAATTAAAAGATATAAACATTTTTGGATAAACAACTGATTTATTGTAAGGAACTATAGTTGTATAAACAGAATTCCCAAGACACAAATGTAGCTATTGTTTTCAAAATTCTCCTTAAATTCTCTATTGAGTGGTACAAATGGGACTCTCTGTTTTGCTTTCAGGTCATCATCACCTTTTCTCTATTTAAACGGAACAAGGAACCAGAACAGTAATGGGAGTGGCAGTTTCTGAAGGGTCAACCTTCAGTCCTATTGTCTGTATCACCATCTTAGAAATGCTTTGCATGGTCAGCATATAAACTGCCCGAAACCTTTAGCAATTATTCATCCATCCATCGTTCCACCACTTATCCAGTCCAGGATTGCGGAAAGACTGAAGCCTATCCCAGGAAGCACATTGCACAAGAGGCCGGATTATCCCAATACGGGATGTCAGTGCATTGCTGGGCACACACACTCACACACACAATCACACACAGCAGAAATTAGAGGAACCCAGAGGAAACCCACCTAAACACATGGACGACCCTCAGCCAGGGAGGTGTTAGATGATAGTACTGCCCTTTGTATGGCTTGGTGGGTTAAGCCTCTGTATATGTAATCAGGAGGGTGTGGGTTCAAGCCTTGGACTTGGCAAAATAGCAGCATTAACATTGGGCCCTTCAGCATGGCCCTTGATACTGTATCACTCCCCCCCCCCACAAATGCTTGAAGGGTGCCAAATAAATGGCCTGTGCTCGAACCCCAAGCTTTACGCGTGTGTGTATAACAAATGGGATATGCAAAAAGAAGCATTTGTGCAAATTACATATAAAGGATCATTTTATATAGTGAAGTCATTTTACTGTCATTTTATACACATGAATCAAAACTGAAGATCAAACAGCTAAAACAAGAACAATTGAGGAAAAACACTGGACAAGAAATACTGGGAGGGATAGATAAAAAAAATAACAGAAAAAGAAAACACAACTGACGCAGTGCAAATAATACAAGCAAACAAGGGTGCAGAACAGTGCATATAGACAGTAGACTGAGCAAATAACCAAAACATTGTAGTGCAAATGTGCATTTTGTCAGCGTTTGTGAGGCAGGTCACACTCCTCTCAGTCAGTGGAGGAAGTACAGGCACTGCTTCTTGGTCTGGGAGGTGATGTTGCTGGTCCAGGTGAGGTCTTCTGATATGTGTAGTCCAAGGAACTTAGCGCCTTTCACCATCCATATTAACGGTATACTGGTGCTATACCGCACTTCCGACAGTCTATATCGATGGCCATCTCCACATTGGGGGTAAGGTGTGGGGGGTAGTAATTGTCTAACACTTTTTCTTGTTTGATGTAAATTGTATGCTACTTTGAAAACAAATAAAAAACACTGAATTACACATTTAAGGCCAACTTGTAATAGCTGCTATTTATTTAGCCTTTGAGTTGACAGGCTCTTGGGCTTATTATATACTGCTGTTTCCCCACACTACCTCATACAGTCCCAAGTTGATGAGGCCCTTGACTGAGTCACTTTGAGTCCTTTGCTGCACCCTCCAGAGGCTAGACATTACAGCAGCCATTATCTAGCGATTATCTAAGCTGGGACGAGTGTCGTAAAACAGACTAAATACCCGAAGGGAGAAAATAGAGTCAACTCTTCAAAAGTCAGGAGAATTATTATAACATCTTCTACAGCATGCTAAAATGCATTTTGAACAACGTTTTTCCACAAGCATGCACACAATCACACATACAAACAGTTATTTCGACTGATTCAGTAGGACAACAGAAGGGCAATCGCTGTGATGGCTGGGGCCTGATTATGTGCCTCTGTTGTGACACTCGAGCCTCCTGAGGGGTCACCAGCAAAATCAAGACTGGCCTCCTGCTTATCCAGCAGCATGTTTCCTCTGGCTCAACTTCATTGTAACAAACATTTATGTCTTTCCCGAAACAGCCTTTGAAAAATACACAGCCAGTTGCTCATTTTTGACAGGGAATTTCAATCTGATGAGGTCACATATTCGACATTAAACAAGTGCATTGTTCTTCAATAAATTTTAACTGTAGCAGGCTCAACCAAGCATAGTTTGCCAACACATGGTAAAAGTATAATCATTTAACATCCCTAACAGAAGTTCTCGGAAATTCACACAAAAGGCTTCACAGCACATGGTCTGCATTTGTCTCTTGTACCCTTGAGATTACCAAAACATACGTATCAGCAGCAATAATAACAGTTAAACTATTGTTTGTATGTGTTTATAGGGGGGAGAGGGTGGAGACAAATAAGAGTCTGATCTCCACATTTTCAAAGATGAATTAACTCTCCAGTTCCGTAACCCTTAGAAGGAGGGTCAAGCCAACCACAGCCCCTGTGGAAATAAGCCAGTTGGCTCCAGGGATTGCTTATGTGATGAAATGAAAGAGTATCATGAGGTTGTAGATGGATCCCATAGGATGGATCAGTGGTGTGAAGTTCTCAGTAAAAGGAATGTTGTTGACATTAGATATCATCACATGAAGAAGAAATTCCCAGTCAACAACAGAACCAAACTCATTGCTACAGACACTTTCTGAGTCATAGCACAAACCAGCTACATCAATTAAATAATTAATGTATCAATATTGAAAAATGTCCTAAGATGTGTTGGCCCCCTATCCAGGGTTGTTCCCGACCTTGTGCCCACTGCTTCTGGGAGAGGCTCCTGATCTAAGTTACCCTGCATAGGACAGGCAGGTATATAAAATGGATGGATGGAAGGATGGATGGATGGATGGATATCAAATAATAACATCAATCAGTTTCTTTTATTCAACAATAATGTTAGTAAGGTGTCATGTTGATCAATATTGGTTGATCATACATAGCTTAAGATCCAAAATATCCAATACTAGAAAATCACTTTTACAAACCCCTTGGGTTTCTCATTGGTAGATGATTATCAAGACTCTTGTTACTTAGTCTGCAATATTTCATAATCAGATATTTCAATGAATAATCATTGCCTCCCTAGTAAATATTTAATTAAAGTTTATGAGTGATGAAGAATGATTATAGTTATCATTCGCATATCTGTTTACATATTTATTCATCAGTTTACCCTCACCAACAGTCAAGTAGCAGAGCATTAAAGACTAAATGAAATTTAATATTAGAGACGATAACAGTTGCTTACGAAAAAGGTCCCAATTTCCCAAAGCAACATTCAAAAAAAGGAAAGACGTTATATCTGCTGGCTGTATCAAGGCGCAAAATGTCAGCGTGGTGTCTGTGGCTGAAACCGAGGAAGCCAAAAATGGCCAGGAGCTGTTAATATGAAACGGCCATTTGCTTCATAAGCCAGTTGACCTTATTTACTGCTCGAAAGGAACCACTGTCAGTTTTAGTCGAGCTGTGAACTTTGACATTTTCATGCTAATGCTAATCCGACACAAGAAGGCAATCAGAACGGAGACTGTGTTCATGGTCATGATGGTTATAAAAAAATACGGCTAAACTAGACCTAAAGTTGTTTGTTTCCAGGAACACAAAACACCAAAATGTTACTTAAATTATTATTATGCTAATATATTTCTTAAAGATTCACTGTGCTTTTTCTGTTTTAAAAAATCTAAAAGGGTTCATCTTCACCACAAAGACCAGCGCAAAACCAAAGTACATACCTTCTTGTATGAGAAAATTGGAGTCTCATTAATATTCTTCCAGCACCTTCTCCCTTGAACTCACCTTGACTCTGAGACACAGAAACAACTCCCGCCTCTACGTGTGGTAATATCTTTGATATTAATTATGCATGTCAACAGATCTACTTTGGGGTCTTTATTAAGTTCATGCGTATGAACATGTGTATGAGAGTAACAGGAACAGCTTTAATACAGTCTTCAGAGGCCAGAGAACAAACTGATTATCTAGACAAATGCCCCATCACCTTTGTGCATGATGCTAACATATTTTCTACAGCACCTATCCATCCTGCCCTCAATCTTCAGTCTGCTCTTAGGCCTAGACTCAGACTGTGCTTGTGGGAACACTTTCAGCAGCCTCAGTTCCAACCGCAGACGTTATCGTTTGAGGAAAGGCTTTCAAGTGTGTCGATCTGCAGTTTTGCTGCTCATCGTGGAGCCCATCAGTAAGATGAGGGGAGGGGCTAGTGTCCCCTGGTACAGAAATAAGCCCTTTGATTCACCACTCCTCAGTTATTAATGTAACAGAACAGCTTCCTGTTTTCTCATCCAGACCTGACCACATACCCGGTCCATATGTCCTGCTTTCTAAACCCCCCCCCCCCCCACTAAAGCTGAGTGTGTTCCGTTCTCTATACCCGTTTGCTAAACTCTTAAAACCCCAATAGAGTGCTGTCTCCACCCCTCTATCCCCCGTGTCACATTGATCTGTTTGCCACCCCCACCAAAGCATATTCGACACCAGCTAAACATCCAAAATGGGACAAAGGAAGTTCAGAATAAATTAGCTATGTGTTGCACTGTCTCTCTTTACCTCGCAAGTAACGGTAACTAGCAGATGTAAAACAAATTGATGTGGATCTGTGAGTCTGCGGGGGGATTCATGGAACTGGACACACCGGGGACTTTTATGAGGACCTATAGGTTTAGTTAACTGAAGTACCGGCTTTGCTGAAGAACTTTCTGAGATGTGTTTAAGTAAACCCTGGCAGTGGACGAGAGGAGTGATTACAAAAACCGAACTTACTGCAATTTCTAAAAGCTGGTGCCGTGTTACTCAAGGACCCTAGAGCAAAATACATCACCCAGATTCCTTTGCATACTGTACATCCGGCCAAGCGAATTGTAAGAGTTTTAAAGCAAAGAGCTGCTAGTATCCAGTGTATAAGTAAACAGTTGAGATAACGATCTCAAGCATGTCTGGCTTATCTTTTGCCAAGGCTTCTGTGCGAGTTCCACGTCGTCTTGCAAACAACGAGAGGAAACCTTTTGTTCTAGAGTGTAGCGTGAGGAGAAACAATTATGCGGAAGCCCAGTACACCAGGGCAAGGCAGACGTCTCCATCTGTTTGGTTTGATTTTTTATTTATTTTTTTGGTTCGTATTAGTTTCCTTCAAGGAGTTAAAGATGAACTGCAGGCTGAGGACAAGGTTCACTGCATTGTTACCCAGGAGACACTGAAATCCCATGGGATGTGGAAACTAACTACTGGTCCGTAAGCCTACATTTTATATAGCTGTTCTGTGGTGTCTCTGAGGTCAGTGCTCTGCACAAATCTCACGTCAGACTGGCAGATGTTAGAGGAACTGGCAAGGCTGGCGGCGTTGTCTCAATCCCAAGCGAACAGCAAAATTAACTTCTCCAAACAGCTGTTCCATCCAAAGGCAAAAAATTGTGAGGATGTCAGAGGTAGATGCAGGGCTACTGCCAACCCCACAGCAGAAACAGGAGGCTTCCTGTTTAATTATAGCGGGAAGGGGGGGGCATCCTGTCTGAGTAAACTGAAAGCTCCTTATCAAGGCCTTAAGACATTATAGAGACTACAGCTACTTGATGTTAGTGGAGAGGCTGGACTTGTAATGAGTTAGAAATCATTCTATTAGTTGAGGGTTAGAATTTGTCACCAAACGATTGGCGGATTTTGTTTCTGGTAGGTCCAGGTTGATTTTTTATTTTTTTTTTAAATTGAATAGTATATTCATTATGCTTATCTGACTGTTTCGGTTAAATAGCTCACAATTCTGCTACAATGTAACACAAGGTCACGTAGATGAAAGCAAGGTACAGTAGCGAGGTCAGCCAGCGCCTTGGTAGGGGTGGTTACCAGGTCCACAGCCTGGATGGGGAACTGTGGTCTAGCATAAGGTACAGCCTCTAATGCAGTGTTTCCCAACTCAGTCCTCAGGGAACCCTGGACAGTTCACGTTTTTGCTTCCTCTCAGTTCCCAACCAATCAGGAACACCGAATACCTGGTACAGGTGCACTAGGAGCTGAGAGGAAGCAAAAACATGGACTGTTCGGGGTACCCCGAGGACTGGGTTGGGAAACACTGCTCAAATGAGTGGCAGATAGAAATACCACTGCATTTCGCAGTGTGCCTGATCTCCCCAGCTGTGCCTCTCTCAGGAAGAAAAGTCTCAGCATCTGGATTCACCCTTTAATCTGGAGCAGTGTTGCTCAATCTGGTCCTCAGGAACCCACAACGTTTTTGCTCCCTCCCAGCTCCCAGTAGGGAGCAAAAATGTGGGCTGTCTGGCAGGGAGCTTGGAGAGTGCAAAAACATGGACCGGCTATAGGTCCCCGAGGACCTGACTGGGAAACACTGATCTGGAGGATGTTGGAGCTGGTGACCCTTGATCTTCTGCAGAAAAAGACAGACCATGCTACCCAAGCACAGCAAAGGCAGGAGCTACTCAAAGCTCTCTGCATACCCGCCACTGGCGCCTGCTTTGGTTACTGGCCCATGTTCTTCAGGAAGGGAGACGCAGCATCAGTGTCCCCCACAATCCTTTGCGGGGATACAATAAGGGGTGGCACACTTTGGAACGCCCTCTACCGTCAGTTACGAGGGTTATGGAGTTAACCAGATCAGGATGTGAACAGCAGCAGGGCTGAAATGTCAGGCGTCTCAGGATATGTGAACAACTTTGTGTAGACTATTAGCTTTATGTTCTCAGAAAATGCTACGCTTAAACATATGCAAAGAATTTAAAGATGACAGCTCACATACAGTATAAGGTTCCTTGTTTGTCCAAAAAAAGGGACATTTAATTATTTTGTCCAGATAGAATTTCTCCTATTCAGTGATCTTTCAAGACCATAGAAAGAGACAATGGGGCACAAACTTGTCAGGACTGTTAGATATGAAACCACAGCAGGAAACTGCAGTGCTATTTTGAACATGTGATCACAGGCATTTTTGCCTGGCACTGCCAAGCACAGGGGAAGAAACCTTAACTGTGAGAAACCCCAGTGAGAAGCAGCTTTTAGGTGACACATGTTTGCCCTATCAAGATCCTATCAGACTAGCTACAAGCTGAAGTCGATTGCACCAGTAGGCCAGAAGCAAATAAAATCAATCCAAAGCCATTTGTAAACAGCACGCTTTCAGTCCCATAAATGACAGCACTGTTATTACAGGGCAAAAGTGCCCATGAACACGGCAAACATCTTACATCACTGGCCTTGGTTATAGCACCAGCTTTTATCAATTAATCTTTAACAAACTCCTGTTTCCACTGCTTTGCACCTTTCCTTACCCTGAGAGAGGGAAGTTTGATGTCCATTTACATCATATATTAAGTACATTTTCCTCTATTGACCCTAAAAGGCAAACACGAGAAAGTTTCATATTGTTGTCAAATACTATACTTCAGTTAACCTACCAATTCACATATAAAAGTGTTACAATGGTAAGTGTGTAATATGACCTTTGCTCAGATTCTCTAACACATGTGACTGTTGATACCAGCTGTCATTTCAAAGAACATCCTGATAAATCATGTCATCAAAAATGGCTTAAAATTGTGGCTTGAGGGTCCAATGTCAATTTAGCTGTATAAAACACTCAAACGAAGATTAGATGCTCTTCATTGCAGAAAGGGATTTTAAGGGATTATAATGTAAGTTTGAATTTTATTTGTATAGCACATTTTCACAACATTGTCTCAAAACACTTTACATTATCCCTGCCACTACCATGTAAAATCAGTCAGTTTGAACTATTTTCATGTTCTGCATTAAATCCATTGGCACGGGTGATGTAAAGATGCAGGCGCACACGTCTGTGGTGAGAATACGTTGTGGTGTGTTTCATTAGAAGCAGGCATTCCCCTAAACGAGTCAATAAAAGTTAACAGATGGTGACCCCTCTGCTCCCCCCATCCTCGCTAACTCCAGCCCCGTCCTTGGGTTGGATCCTGCCATTTCCAGCATTCCCAGCCCATCTCGGAGCGGTAGCCTAACAACATGACCCTACCAAAGGATGCCGGGTCACGGTCACGCTCGCCGCACGCAGTGGGGGGGGGGGGGGGGGGCCCCGGG
>JAODJU010000035.1:8111848-8138874 GCA_026776725.1 Gnathonemus echidnorhynchus | reverse complement strand
TTAGGTTAGCCTATCCCATTAACACTGAAAGGACCCCTCAATCACTTCCCGGTTTGACACACACACAAGGACATAAACATCCTGACGCAATGTCTCCCCCCGTAATCACGCCTGGTTCTTCTGCTGTATACCTGTCATGATGTTTCTGCCGCCACACCACAGAAAGGGCACCTTGAGAGTTACCCACACGATGCCCCTTGACCCCTTGGTTCTACAAGGAAGCAAAATGCTAAGAGCCTTGGTTAGCCTCTGCTCCCTCAACACATCCTTCTGCTCTGCCGGCGTCTTCGTAAGTGTTTTTCTTGCACAGTCAGACTTTCAATCTCCCCATGCCTCTCCCCGGACACTCATACTGTGCTCACACCCTCATTGACAGTAAGAACGGAAACAGCCCGATAGAGGAACCATGATGGTTTAGGTCATCATATAGATACAGCGCAGTGCAGAATAAAATCAACTCACTTAGTTGACACTGTCATCCAAACAACTGACAGTCTAGGACTACAATTAATGTGTGTTTCTTGGGATCTGAACCCATAACCTTTGCATTGCTAGCACAATGCTCTACTTGATCCCCAGACAGAACCAAGCCCATACTTCAGTTCATTTGGACAGTAAATGTAACAACTTTTGCATTTAAAAAGGATTACATATTCTGGATTTTTAAGTTATGCATTATAATTACATCGTTAAAATACATTTTAAACTCAGTAGAATTAATGAGTCTTATGTCATTTAACCTATATTTCATTCTGCAATGATTTATACAGGTTAAGTAACTTGGTAGTACACCGCAATATGGCTTCACATAAGAATTAAACTGACCCCATTAAAGTCACCAGTCAGTATCTTAGACAGCAGGCTTCCTATAAATCCCCCAGCAAACTCCCAACATGCGCAACTACTCCTGTATGTCGCCCATGTGACACCCTAGGCAAGCTTCCCTGTCGGTGACCCCCCCATCTCAGACAAAGTGAAATCCGCCTGCTAAGTCGGTGCCCCCTCAGAAGATGGTGCCCATGCCAGCCCCCTATATCGCCTCATAGGTTGACCAGCACTTGCATGACATCTCCTTCATTCACAAAAGGACCAATTATGATGTCTAACTGCGATTTTTTGTTTTATTGTTATAGGTATGTTTTAGTGCCGTTGGAAGCGAGGTCAGCCAGCGCCTTGGTAGGGGTGGTTACCAGGTCCACAGCCTGGATGGGGAACTGTGGTCTAGCATAAGAGGCTCCACCCAAAGCTGCATAACAGAGGACAGCGGGAGCAGCTTCTCTATGCTTCTCTATGCCTGACACTGGCACCAGCACAGCTCTCTTCCTCAGCTGTGGCTTCACTTTGTTTTGATGACAATCACATCTACGCATTGTTTATGGTGCACAGAGCCAGTTCCAGGCACAATTTTGCAATGAATCCCCTGTTTCACAATGCAGAGAATTGAGCAAGGAAGTACAGGACGTCAGGATTAGGATGCTGTGCTGTGCCTGTGATCAGAAGGTCGCCGGTTCAAATCCCAGAATCAGCAGAGCGATGTCATCAGCAGAGCGATATTACTGTTGAATCCTCGAGCAAGGCCCTTAACCCCCGAGTATACCAGAGACTGGCTGACCTTGCTTTCTCAAAAAATGGTCTTCAGTTTGGATAAATAAAATCTGTGGGGTCTCTTAATTCCAGATCATTCCAGGAAAACAAACAGGTGCACTGACCGATCAAGGACATGGGTTACAGCCTGTGCTTTGTGCTTATAGATTTTTTCAGTAGCTACTTCCCATGTCTGTACTTTGACTGCTAGCTGAGGTGATGCTAACGCAAGGGGCCCCGTTTGCCTGGTGCCAACTAAGATGGGGAGAGGAGGGCAGGCCTGAAGGAGAGCCGAATAAACCCCCCCCCCCCCCCCCCCCCGAAGGGCCGTGTGCAGCCTCTGCACCAACAGCTGGAGGCCGTCAACCCCCCGTTCCCCGGGCCACACATGAACTCCCATCCTGGTCATCTGCTGGCCGAACAAAAGCCTGATGTTACTCATCAGAAAGGGGGGGGGGGGGCGGAAGAGGGCAGTGAGACAGCCTGACCTAATAAAAACACCCCCTCCAGCTAATTTCTTTCTCTGATATCACGTCTAGAGTAGCAATGAACATCCTCTGTCCCCGAACTCAGTGCAGAAATGGTGCCCATCCAGCTTCTTGTCAGGGATAGGAATACCTTATTCACAAGGGGAGTGGCCCCTCAGCCCCTCCCCCCCAGACTCCAGACATATATGATCAAAAGGCCATAGCTGCGAGGCCTGGTTCCGGCCCATGTTTGGGGACAGCCCTCTTTGGGCACCCCAGTGTTTCTGTGGGGGTCAGGGGACTGGCCTGTGGTGAAGGACAGCTGGATTCCCTTGAGGTGAACAGGCACATAAACATCACGCGCAGATCTCCGGCCATTACTGCCATGAAAAGGAGCTCTTAACTAGCTGTGAAGAAGAGACTTACAGAGATTTAAGGGCACAAGACCAGAGGCCGCTGTTTATGCTGTAAATGATCTTAAAAGCAGTCATGGCCCATACATTAATAGCATCTGGCCTGAGATTTTCAGCAGTATTTCATACTAATTTGACTTGCAATCTAATAGTGGTAGAATACCATTGCCATTTAAAGCAAAAGTGGAGTACTCTTTTTTTAGTGTAACCGTGGTACTTCTCAAATGTTTCTGCATATCAGAATCCACCCAATGGCAAAATATGGTCAGAAATTCATCTCCAAAAAATGTCACAATGTTAAAAAAAAATCTGTACCAAAAAAAGAAAGTCAAGCAGTTACATTTTCGCAATTTTTGCGCCTTTTCTGATCTACTCCAGGTTGCTATGTTTCACAACAACAACAAAAAATGGAAACTGAAAGATCAAGGCGTAACCAAGACACATTTTCCCAAATGACTTACGTGACTTACTGGAGTACATTCTTTACATCTTCATTTCACGTTACTGTCCTTTTAACTCATCACTGTTACTGAAATCAGAAGAATGACTGGAACAGCTGTATATTTTCATATATTCTGAGCACTATTGTGTTCGTCTGTATACAGCATCTTCAAAATGTAATGGCAGTTTCAGTTTCTAAAAAAGCAGTATCATGTGTACGAAGTGCAATGAAACTCTAACTTGAAATTCTGACTTGCCTACTTTCATAAGCAACATTATTTTTCAACACAATTCTGGTTTTTATAAATCTTGTTAGAAAATTTGCCGAGACTGTGGAGTTTACGTTTCGCTACAACGTTTATATTGTTATAGGAAAAAAAAACTTGGCACGCTGTGCAATTTTAATGACGGCTCTTTTTAGGATTATCTACTATACTACATGTTTAACATTGGTTTAAAGTTTACCGCTGCTACTATTGCATGAGTTCTGCATGCACTCTTCAAGCCATTCCTAATCATTTTCATCCTTGCTGTTTAAATCCCTCATGAATAGACCTGTTGGTGGGAAACTGGTTTATTTTTAACTCTTTTTTCTTTATAATATACGGAGAGATGGATCTGGGGCTAGGGATCTGGACCAGGAACTGGAAGGCTGCTGGTTCAAATCCCATGAATACCCAGAGTGATTCTACTCCGTTGGGCCCTTCAGCAAGGCCCTTAACCTGCAACTGCTTTGTCCTGGGTATGATGTTAATCTACATCCAGCCCTATAAGCAGGTCCTCCATCTTGCAGGGAATAACTTGGGGGTTGGTGGCAGGATTGACACTCCAGCCACCGAAAAGAACATCACACTGGTCCATTCGGACTAGTGAGGTACTGAGGTATCACCCACCACATGGCTGCACTCAGGTTCTCATCCCTGAGGTGGTTTGTCATGCAGTGGGAGCGACAAAGCGCTGTAATCAGTGCATGCTCCTTACCTCATTCTTTATAAATACTGCAATACTTATTGCAGAAATTGATATTTTCCAGTGTCATGCAGCCTAATTATGAAATACTAACTACTACGAGATATCTAACAACATCCAACACAATATTTAACATAGGGAAGTTAAGTGATATGTGGCAGAGTGAAGTACGATGTGGAGCAGTGGTTAGAATACAGAGAATGCAGTATTAAAAAATCAGCAACTCGATCGCTGTGGATGCAGCGAGTGTACATTTCATATCATAGTCTCATACAAAACAAGTGAGACCAAAAAGGAGTCGACCAAGATGATTTTCTCGCACTGCCCCCTGGTGGACCTCCATATAGACGTAAACTACATGTGCGAGTACAGTCACAAGTGCAGTGCTTGCGTTGCATACACATCGCATTCCGTACGCGTTACATTCACGTTGCCTCGTGTGAAGTATATCACAGCCCTAAGTGTCAGTTTTCAAACCATTCAACGCGTCACTCATAGATTTCAATAGCTTTGAGTTTTGGACCAATGTCCAGCTGAAGGGTGAATTTTGGCAGAATGTTTCCCTATTGCTTTCTGTTATCTCACGCCTCACTCCGATGTCGATACTTTGCATAGTTCCTATGCTAAGGAGATATCTGAAGTTCTTAGGCCAAAAACTGCAGTATGAAAGAAGAAAGAAGATTTGTATTTCCTTCATCTTTCCCTTGACTGGTCGCCGCGCCATCTCCCTCATGATAATGAATTCCTGCGGGTCCATGATAGAGATAAGCCCAGCAGTAGCATAATCTACCAGTGAAGGAGTCCTCAGCTGGACTAGGTCTCATAACCTTTACTCCCATGGAGATCAGGCTCCTGTTCATGGCAGGGGGCAGGAAGACATTGACAGGAGGATAGCTGGAAAAAAACAGTGACAGTGTGGCATTTAACAAAGCTGGGGAACGGGGTCTGTGTGGAAGACGGTTTTGGAACCAAAAGTGTTAAACACAGAGCCAGTTCAACAGTTACACAGCGGAGTTGCCGATTTTCAAACAGGTGTAAGATCTGACCTTAAACTTCAGCCGGTAGCATTAAAAAAACAAAGCCTTGAGAAATGGTGAAACAACATTTAATTTTCCTGACCGTTGTTCCTGCTTAGTACCAGTGGGACAAAAATAAAACAATGCAAGTTTACCTACTCAGCAAGCACAATATCGCATAAAAGAAAAACAACCAATATGTGATCCCCGTGAGACACTGAAATAAAGACAACATTAATCAAAGCTCAGATGCATAAGCTGTCTCCCCCATCAATAGCTACCTAGCTTAGCCACCTGTCTGGGAGCTCTGGTGTAACGTGTCAGCGTTGTTCAGGCTGAAGATGCAGAGTATCCCACTTTATTAAACTGTTAACGTGCGGCTGGACACGAGGAAGATGAGTCAGCTAAAACGGGTTGGATTTCACACGGCCCCAAAGATAAAAAGAGGCCTAATTCAAAACAGTTGCTTGTGAGCTGGTACTGAAGGGCAATCCATCAATGGCGAGTGGGTGGAAAGCAGCGCTGCTGGGTGGAGTGGGGTGGTGGTGGTGTGGGGGGGTGCCTTTCTAGGGGTTGGGGAACCTTAGTGCTAATTGGTGCTGTTGAAAAGGCAGCTGGGGTATCACCACCGTAACAAGGCACTAGGCCGTCATTAAGTGGTGAGCCACGGCACACAGATTGCAAGTGCCACAGACAGATCTGCCTCCTCTGGTTCCCACGTACCATAAACGCTCTGAAGGAGACAGTCAGTATATTTATTCCACCCCTTTATGCCCCTCCTGCTGTTTCACGTTGTCCTGTATTTTTGCACTTTAAGCACTGTGAACACCCTCCCCCCTTGTCACTGGCTATTTGTATGTTGCACTGTAGTCCTGTGGGAATGTCATTTCGTGCCACTGTACACCTGCATATGGATGCTATGACAATAAAGCCGTCTTGAATAGATTTGACTTGACTTGACAGGAGACTTCTCCTTGTGTATACAGCTCTGGAAAAAATTAAGAGACCACAGCACAATTTTTCTTTCACTCATTTCTCAATTTATGGGCGCTCATATATTTTTTCTTGCAAACTGCAGCCTCCTTCTTCCCTGTTTCTCGTTAGTGAAGGGTTTCTTCCTTGCTTTATGGGACTCCATTCCTGCTTCTAGGAGCTTGATATTAACTGTCCAACCAGTATACATCACACCTGCAATAAATGTTTCCCATTCCTTTTGAAGGTCACTTGATGTCATCCAATGATTCATGAGAAACTGTCAGATAAATTGACAGTCATCTATGGCAGTAGAGAGTGACTTCTGCTCTCTACCTGGCTGGTTTTCAGTCATTCCAAATGTCTTCTGTTTTACCGTGTTCTTGTGTACTGCGGTCTTACAAATTCTGAGCCTGGAAGCAACCTGCCTTGTAGCCATCGGCCCACAGAAGCAGGACTAGCCCAGAATTAAAAATGCAGATTTAAAAAAAAATAATAATATAGAGTGTTCTCTTAATATTTTCCAGAGCTGTATATACTGAGCATCAAAAGAAATTCATCAAATTTTTTGTAGGGCATATCAGGCTAAATCTGATAGAAAAAACAGGTTGTAACAGTTTATAAATTGACAACCAAGACAACAAAAAGTAGTAATACAGGGATCGCTACTGTCCTCAGTGTCTGATATGAGCTCCATGCACAGCATTAGTAGTGCATCTTAATCTCATACTCTGTACCTATGACAGGAGTACCCTGGCCCTCTCTTCCTGTAGCGCCTGTACCAACATCTGTCTGTTAGTGGGACGTGGTACCCTGGAGGCCATGTGTCAACCTAGAACATCCTATAGCTGTTCAGTAGGATTCAGGTCCGGTGAGTGTGGTAACCAAGGCCCTGCTCACTGCTGTTCTGCTATATTTGTTCCTACGTTGCTCCCTGCCTTCAGCCTGTCAGTTTCCTGCTTTGTTTTTGACCCCTCGTGGTCCTTTTGGTTTCTTGTATTCTTTTAATTTAAATAAAGTTCCATTTTTGTGTGCCACAACGTGGGTCATCCATCCTTCACCATACCCACTCGTAACACAGTATATTTATGCTTAAGCCTTAATTTCAGCTGCAAGTATGCTGTATATAATCATACATCCTTGTATTGTTTCACACTAAACCATCTCTAACAAACAAACAACGGCTCCTGACATCTAATTAGATGTAACTTGTATTCCTAATGATTCCCTTCCGATTAAAAGCAGATATTAATCTTTATAATTCAAAAATAATTATTGTTTTTTTAATTTGTATATTGCTCTTGTGAATACTCAGTTGCTAATTCAGCGTCAGTTGCTAATTCTGACAGATACAGATTACTGGTCTCATCGTCAAAGCCAGAATTCTTGAGCCGTTTTCGGTCAGGTTTCCTCGGCTCTGTTACCTCGTGGAACATAAACTACACCACAGGTGCAAATGAACAGAGAAAAGGGTATGAAAACGACATTCCAAACCGTTTGTGAATATGAATCATTAGATACCTCACACCTATTACATTAACATGTAAAGTTCTGAGAAACATGGCCTTCTTCGCACTTCCATGATTAGTTATAATATTCATCACCGTGAGGTGTTAGTTAAAATATTCTTACAGAACTCAGCTAAGTAACACCAGCTAAAAATAGCTACATCTGATGGACTACAGTCATTTGGAATCTTATGAAGGTAATTAAAATACATTTATTCGGCTATATGCTGAGATACAGTCATTTCATTGGATGTTTTATTATTGCTAGGTCTTGGTAGCAGTCTGCTGCTCGCAGTCGAAGAAACAGGTCCACAAAAAAGTTAAGCTAACAGCACAAGTTACATCGTGTACAATATAAAGTAACGGTTCTTGTACCTGGCAGTGTTGGAACCAAGGCACTTCCAAGTAGGTGAATATTCCGGATAGTTGCATGTCACTCTTGAAAAACACTGGATGATAACATAATTCTTGCAATTACTTTAGTATTTCTACACGCACCGCATACACAATTTTTTATTGTACTGTTCTTTTAAGTGGGATATTTTACCAAACAAAAGACATTGCACGGTAAACAATAGCAGAACAAGTGGAAAGACCACTAAAGCATGCTGCTCCATAGACATGCGCAGCAACTGACATTTGTACTGTGCAACGCCTTTCTTTGTTATGTTTCACTTTTTTGTTGGTTTAGTGTAAATTTTAATATAACAGTGTATTACTTATTGCATTATTATGAATTTTTTATGTTTATACTGACATTTACAATTGTGCCAGTTACTTGAGCGTGCAGGTAATCTGAAAGGTGAATACAAGAGCTTTCACTATACATTTTTCCAGTGAATTTAATATGAAAGTGAATAGGAAGCAAATTACTCAGTGCCGACAGGATTGGATGCAGCAGGAACAGAAGGGCCCCAGCCTTTTTTAATGACGGGGGAAATTGGGGAAATTTTCCCAGACCCAAGCAGAAAGGAAGTTCTGAGACACCAAATCCCAAGCCAAGGAGGTGTGGGAATGGGACTGGAGACTGACCCATGACCTAGTCACCAATCTCCGAGAGGAAGTGTGAGCCTTGTTCTGAGACCTTTGAGAGATGCTCATTGCGGCTGGACCTCTCAAAGATTTGTTCTCCACGTGCAGGGCAGCTCCTAGCAGACAACCACACTGGTACGTGCTACTCTCCTGAGTACAACTTGTGCTAAAAATGGCTTCAACGGCTCAGTTCCTTTCAATGTTATAAATAAAACTTATGTCAGCCCAGTAGTTAATTTTCCCCTCACCTGGTTATTTATGACAGCTCCATCCATCCATTTTCTGTACCTAGTTGCCCTATTTAGGGGCACAGGGGGTCTAAAGCCTTTCCCAGAAGAGATGGGTGCAGGCAGGGAACAATCAACCTATTACAGGGCAAACTCACACACCAATAGGCAATTTAGTAACTACAACTCACCTTAGCATGTTTTTGGACTGGGGGGAGGAGGTTAACTAGAGTACCCAGAAGAAACCTCACACTGACAGGGAGAGACCATGCAAACTCTACGCACAGAGCCAAGGTGGAGACCAGAACCCAAGGCCAGCTTGGGTGTGTGTGTGGCAAGAGAGCTAACCACTAGACCACTGTACGAACCAGCCAACAGCTCATGTTACCAAATTACAGTTAAAAGCTCAACCTATCTTCTACAGCAGAGTAGAATGAAGACACAAGGACACCGTAGAATAGCCTAGTACAGATAAGCTATTCACCACAGATGATAAGGAGAAGAAAACCGTTGAGAGCATGCTGAATTTCCGAGCTTCTGCTCCTCATCTTAGAGTGCATTTATCAGAAATGTATCCCCACACAAAAACATGACATTTTCAAGACACAGTAGAACTGTACAAGCTTCAGCAGATAATCAAAGTTACCTCCTACAAGTTACATGGAAGAAAACTGCATATTTCAGTTCCTATCTTACTGTGACTTCTGGGGTTCCTATTTAGATTCGTTGAAAGAAAAGAGCAACATTTGTACTGCTCTCATTTTTGTTGAAGTACACCCTGTGTTAAGGATCCAGAACCCCTTCTTCTGGGCTTTACTGGGTTCACCGTTTTCACAATGAAACCTTCAAATGTTTAATTCAATTTAAATGTCAATGTGTCTTAGGACATTGCCTTGGGGAACTCAAAAGCTGTCATACGGCTGTCATGCTTGACTACACAGTAAAACACAGATATGACTTCCTCATTATCTCTGTATGAATAAACAATGAAATCCAGCCTGGATCCCACACTGACTTTTTGCCCTAGAACACAGATATATGCATTTAAGGCATATGCAGTGCAGAGAGGGGTTTGGGAAGTGGCTTCCCTTATGCCTCATCATACATTCTCACATGCAAGGATTTCCTTGTTTCTGCTGCTCAGAACAGATGTCACCCATTATACAAGCAAACATATCCAGCATTCCAAGTGTCCCCCGCGTGCGCTGTCTTGCTTTTTCTCTCATCGTACCATAACGACCTGTAGAGAAGGGAGTTTATTTATGAAACAGTGACACATCTAATAATTTCCTGTGATGAACAGGAAAATATCGGCTTTTGACATTCCTGTACACTGAACAAATTAGGGTCCCTCAAATTCCAACAGTCAGATTATTTTTCTGAAGTCTCTACTGCTGTTTTTTTACCTTTTTGTTTACATAATTTGGAAAGCATTTTTCGTTTATCTGTCTGACTGAACCCACCCATCTGAAGAGGGAAAGGATTTAAAGGCTTAGGGTGTGTTGGCCTGAACAAAGCTGAAGAAAAACTGCAGAATGACTAAACTATGAGAGAAAATATCCGGACTATTGTTCTCTCAGCACAGCACTTTGGTTCTGCTTGTTCAGACTGCCCTTGTGTGGGGGAGGGGTGCAGCATGCAGGGTGCCTACGATGTCACCACCGTGGTGCAGCTGGCCCATGTGACCCCTGACTCCTGGGACTTCCTGCAGTGTTCAGCTTTGGCCACAGGAGGCAGCGCTCGGAAGAGCGACACGAGCCCCCTAAGCCACAGACAGCAGAAAGGCCAGCAGCCTTACACCAAACCCACAAAACCACCCTTCAAAGAATCTGTTGCCATATCACCATGTTTTTTAAATTTTATTTCCTGTATATCACCCAGTCCAGCTTATACTACTTTTTATTTTGATGACCATGTACAATCAAAATGGTTAACAGAGCAGTGTTAAAAGCATCTTTCTATATTGTAACAGAAATATTTTATGAAGCAGTTAATACAATAACACCTATATACATTAAGTCAATAAAACGATTTAAAATTAATTTCAAAGATGTAAAAATTAGCTGTTGAATTAGCTTTGGATACAAGACCTAGGCAAGTCCTGGTTTTGTGCACCTGACGAGGGGCAGTATTCTCTGAGGCTGTGTCACAGAGGTGAGTTTTCAGTTCTGTTCTGATCACTGAGGCTGAATTGCTGCAGCGTTTAGCAGCTCTCTATTATTATTATTGTCTAGATTATCATCTGACAACCACTATACTTCCTTGCTAATGTGCTTGCATGGGTCACATATGCTGACATCATTTTTGGGACTGTTCCCCTTTGACACGTTAAATGATTTCACAATTGTTGTGTTAGATGCAACTGTAATTCACATGACATCACTTTTTGGCCTTTTTGGTACTCCATTACACAGCACTATATATACACAGTATATACAGTGAGGGAAATAATTATTTGACCCCATGCTGAATCCTTAAGTTGACCCATTAATAAAGAAATGAGAAGGCTGTAATTTCACCGGTAGGTTTATTTCAACAGCCAAAGATAGATTATTAACAAAACAAGCAAGAATAAGTCATTATGTAACAGTTACAAATCAATTTGTCATTTATTTAGGGAAATACGTATTTGATCCCCTAGAACACATGCTTTAGTACTTGATGGAATAACCATTGTTTGCAAGCACAGCTGTCTAATGTTTATTGTAGTTGATCAGCAGGTTTGCATGCAGGTCTGCAGAAATCTTCATCCACTCCTCTTTGCAGACCTCCACCAAATTGTTAAAGTTTTTAGACTGTCACTTGGATTCACAAAGCTTGAGTTCCCTCCATAGTTCTTTTGTGTGAGACTGGCTAGGGTACTCCATGACCTTAATGTGCTTCTTCTTCAATTACTCCTTTGTTGCTTTGGCCATATGCTTAGGGTCGTTGTCTTGCTGGAAGACCCATCTGCGATGCATTGTCAGTGCCCTGGCTGAAGGAAGGAGGTTCTCATCCAAGATTTTACAGTACATGGAGGTTTAGTTTTACTAAAATATATACTCAGCTTTAAAAACAGTGCTAAGGCATATTTTAGAATGTTTCTTCATTAAGTTATATTTTCTAGGTTATGATATCTGGGCATCTGATTCTCTAGCATCTCAAACTACTGGTGAAGGACTTACTGTACCTCTTTGTACTTACTTTGTACCGCTTTGGACTTATTGTACCCACTCCTTTTTGTATACAAGGTACATATTGGTGTGGAAGATGATATCCTATACCTGCTTCTCAGAGCCTAATCACACCTGGGCAAGTTAAGCAACATCGCAAAGACTACCTTGAGTCTTCAGTGCATTTGATACCTCCCCCCAGCCTTTCCTGCTGGACAGAAGCTCAAAGTGATGCAGGTAGGGGATGCCGTGGTTGTCAAGATCGCACCAACCAGCCACAGACAGATGGCAGCTGCAACTGCATACAGGATCTGGCAACGTCAGGGTCCCCCATGGGACGGTACTCCTACCATTCATGTGTGTGCTATACCACAGAATTCAAATAGTACTCTGGATCATGCTATCTTCAGAAGCTCTCTGATAACTCCACGATTGTGGCATGTAAGAGTGAAGGAAGAGAAGAGGAACACAGAAGTCTAGTAGAGAGTTTTGTTGGGTGACATGAGAAGAATCTCCTGTGGCTGTTAGAAAAACAAGGTAGCTTGTGGTGGACTTTAGGCAGAACAGGAAGCCACTGACTGCTGTCATCATGCAAGAGGAGGGTGTGGAAATTGTACGGTGCTATAAGCAGCTTGGCATCTACATCAATGAGAAGCTATCCTGCCACAATACAGAGAGAGTCTGTAAGGAGATGCAGAGCATGCAGATTTTCTTGAAGACTTTGGTGTGTGCGGCAAACTTCTAAATATGTTTCGTCATTCTGTTGCATGTTTTTTTTGCTGCTGTTTGATGGGGGGGGGGGGGGGTATAGCAGGGATGGGAACAAGTCATTCCTTGGTGAATCCAAGACAAGTATCAAGTCATTTGCCCTCAAGTCAAAGTCGAGTCCAAGTCTTTCCATCATTTTTGTTGTCAAGCCACAAGCCACCAAATCCATGAAATGAGTTCATGTCGATTTGTGAGTCATGTAACTTATGTCTCTATTTGTGTCCATTTTTTAACTTTAGTTATTAAAACTTGCTGCAGCAAAAACCCGCCACAGTACGTTGTAGGATACATTCTTTATAGGCAGAGATAGGTTGAAAAGATAGTGTCCACTCACAGTTGTCCTCACATAGTTTCTACATCTGTGTATATGCAGGGAGTGATGCATCTTTTCAACAAATTATCTCAGGAGAACTTGTATTGTGCTAATTAAAGATGCAGGCAGCAGAGAATTAATATACACTGAAATTATAAAACTAACGTTATGGTATCCAGAGGGGGGCTATAGCCTCAAGTTTTCTCGAGTCATAGGGTCTAAGTTAGGTCCAAGTCATTTGCCCCCAAGTCAAAGTTGAGTCCAAGTCTTTCTGTCTGTTTTGCAGAGTCAAGTAAAAAGTCATCAAATTTGTGACTTGAGTCCATGATGAGTCACGAGTCGGTGACTCGATTCCCCACCTCTGGGGTCTAGTTGGCTGAACCAAGTTCTGAGGAAAGCTAAACTCTGTCTTTGGACACAGAGCACTAGTACAGTATAAGAACACCTTCAGCCACAAGCTCATCTCCCAAAGATGGACAACTGAGAGCTTCACAAGCTTCTTTGCACCTACTTGCTATTAGTTTGCATGATGGTTCTAATCTTCCTGTCCCTAGACCCATCCTGCATGGAGGACATGAGGAGTCTTTTGACGCTCTGCCTGTGATCAGAAGGTTGTAGGTTTGACTCCGAGTCTCAGCAGAGTAGCCATATCTCCCTTGAGCAAAGTTCCCAACCAGCTGCCCCCCCCCCCAAAAAAAATAAACAACACTGGGACACCAGTGTATGTCTGTATGCCTTAAAGTAGAGCAAGATGCGATATGCAAAAACTATAATTGTGCAAATGGCAAATAAAGCTGAATTTCACACAGAATCTCCATATTCAACAAGCCCTGTTTCATATTTAACAAGGTCTTTGACAAGAGTGCTATTCTTTTTAACATCTTAGCATACTACAGAAAATGACTAAATTAGGGCATGTGGGGTAGGGAGGAGGCACATTTAAATTGCTAAAGATCAGAGTGTCTCTGTACCTTCAGTAGTCCCCCCACCCAAAAAAAAAAAAAAACACGGGGTTTGCACCTCATGTTGTCTTGACTGTTTCTGTTCAGGGACTCTGGCACTTCTACAGAAAACGCTGGAAAGCGACGCTTGACTTTCTTATCACTTTATTTTCACGGGGAGGTGTCAAAGTTCCCGCCGCTACTTTGACATGGCTTTGCCATTAGCTCCGAGTCGGCATCGGGTGAAATCCAGCTGGAGGTGGTAATTAATGTACTGGTGTAGTTATTTATACTGTAATGTGGGGAGACGTGTTATTCGTCATTTATTGCACCCGGTTTGCCATTATGACAGACAGGAGCAGCACGACGCATTTCCATAAAAGGATTCCAATGGAAGACTCAATGCTTTTGTTAATTACTGGAAGGAACGTGTTACGAATGTGATTAATACAGCTTTCTGCTTCCCCACTCCCAAGGGGTTAGCATTGAGTAGTGAGCTCAATATTGCATGCCTGTTTCTTAATTACTAGGCAAAGTTAATAGAATTATGCGCCTGACTTAGATTGTCCTTCGTCCATCTGAGATAAGACAGTGAAAAAGCAGATCCAGGAGTGGTTTCGCCAACTGAAACATGGCCTCTGCTGATTGTCACTCCACATTATCAGCTGTTTCTTGACATATGTGGGAGTTTCAGGGCAATTTTCATGTCAAGGTGAATGATTGCATGGTGGACTAACGGTCCACCTGATACGGACAGGCATAGCTAAGTGTTTGATATATTGCAGATGTTTGTTTATTTGGGCACAGTCAACAAAAGTGGAGTTCTAAAATATTTTTGAGTTGATACCTTGTGGTGGCTCTAGCACGATAGCTGCATGTGCATGTCTATTTTAACCTAGTGCAGAAGTCTTGACAAGCAGACCTTTTACAGTATTGTTCAGTTTTGTTACAGTGTTACTGGTGTTTTTTTGTTTTGCAAAGTCTTGTGTGCGGGTGGGCAGGGTGTGGTACCCACCCCCGAGGATGTATATGACCAAACCACATTCACACATCACAAGGCTGACATATTTCAGAAAATGACTCAAACCCGATTCGAACAATTACAGGAACCAGACTCACAAGATTATTGACACAGAGCAGTTGTATAGTTTGAATCGATGCACAGCAGCATTGAATATACAAAGTCTTCAAAGACGCCTGTCACCCCAGGTACTGCTTATTCTAAGTTTCAGCATCAGGCAATCACTCAGTACATTTACATGCACACTAAGAAAATCTAATTATTGTGTTAGTCTGACTGAAACCAGACTTTTAAAGTACATGTAAACATGCTAGTCCGACTGCAATCGTATTTAATCAAATTTCTCAAAGTTGAACTAAGACACCCAGGTAATGTGATTGGGAACTGATTTACTCCTGTATAAAGCCAATGCACAGAAGAAGCTTGGAGCACCTACAAAAGAGGATGTACAGCACCTACAAAATGCACAGCGCTATAAAGCTGCCCAATTCACCGCTCAATTAAAGGGCATTTTTCCACCGCACCAGGTACCGTACTTCTGGTACTTCAAATAGGTACCACAAGTAGGGTACTTCAATGTGTTGGTTTTCCACTAGTGTCAAGGCTGGTGCCGGTGCCAAATAACATCACAACGTGAGGCGTTGCATGCAAATCAGCCGCACCTGAAGCTTGTCAGTCTTACCTCTTGTTCCTGCTCTCCTGCTAGCCAGCCACAGCTGCCTCGTGTTTGTTCCTCTGTTAGTCATGTATATTAGCGTCTCTCAGGATGTGGAACGGACATTATATCACAGGGGGTTTTAGTCTCACTAAAAGAAACGAAACTTAGTAAGCATTACAATTTTAACAACTGTTTCTTTTCAAGATTATCTTGTCTATGTTTAAAGAAGCGGTTTAAAGTTTACTGTGGCTGCTTTTGCATAGGCTCTGTATGCACTGTCTGATGGTTTTCATGCAGTTTTCGGATACTTTTATACAGGTATGGTTACACACTCTCCACGTCACTACAATCGTATTTTGAGTGTAATTAATTTACTAATCTTTGTGTACGACTACCAACACATTATTATATCTGTTATAGCTGTCAATAAAAGGTACCTTGACCTTTAGTCTTTGTTTATCCATGTGTACCTCTACATTTAGTGCCCTTGTCTATGCATATCATATATGCTGTGTGCTGACTGGAGTGTGGCTAAATGACATTACAGCACTCGATTTTTATCTCAGGGTGTGTTCACACCTGCCCCTTTTAGTCCAGTTAGAACAAACTCTGGTTCCGTTTCTCTACATTTAGGTAGGTGTGAACACAGTAATCACACTCAGGCGCACACCAAAACAACTGCCTCAAGACCCTTGAAAGGAAGTGGCCATGGTCTGGTTCCAAACAAACCCTGGAGTGATTGGTTTGTGGTGGGAATGTGATCCGAACTCCATCTGACCCAATTTGCATGTTGTACATGCTCAATATTAGCTCCCTTTTTCTGCTCAGTTGTCTGAAGGCAGCATGTCTCTGAAGCAGTACAGCATTTTCAAGATGCGGCCTTGAATTGAATTCTCCATACTGCTGGTGTTGCATAGCCTGGTATATTGCCCAGATAATTACCAGTGCTATGAACAAATGCCATCTCAGCTGTTCCTCCATGTTAACCTGCATAGAAATATACAATCGTCCAGGCCACAGGAGCTTCTTCCTGTATTTACTTTCTTGCTGCCGCCACAGACACCTCTGACCAATAACCAGAGTGAATGATCTCACATGGTTTGTAGTGGTGGATTTTGTTTTGCGTGGATTTTCCTAAAAAGAAAACACCCGAGGATCAACTGATCTGGACCAGAGTAAACAAATTATAGGTGTGAAAATGCCCTAAGTTGTAGACAACTTTTAAATGTGATATCTAAAGGTTTCTACAGAGGGTAGCGGAGACTGGGAAACTGAAATCGTAAAGCTCAAGAGCTGCACTACATTACTGGACATATAAAGTCTAGCTAACTTCTTAAAAAATGCTTGTGTGGAGAACAGTGCAGTCTTCATGAAACTACCATCTCAGAGTGTTACCTTTACTCATTGCCAGAGTAATGTGGGAATGAGTGGTCTTGTGATGAAATATACATTGACTATGAAAGTAATATGGAGAGAATGAGGGGTACTGCCCTTCGTAGCAGAAAGATTGGTCCTTAGCCTCATTCTTTTCCCCACCTTGGGTTAAAGCCATTTATCAGCCAAAAAGATAGAGAAGCTGACAGAGCAAGGGCAGTCTTATCAACAAAACGTTTAATTTATATCAAAACAGGAGGCCTTTATGTCATTAACCAGGAAGAGCTGTTTCTTCCAGTACCCACAGTCATTTGCGTGTTCAGTTCTTATTTCACCATACTTCATACTGAACACTGTTCTATCGCAGTGACATCATATTGGTTACCCAGCTCCATGCATGCATAGCTTATGCATGAACTCTGCACTGCACTTGTACTATAAGAGTAGATAAGTGCCTTATAGGCGAGATAGAGGCCCAAAGCCCTTCCTCTTTAGATGCAGCCCAAGAGCTCAGTTCAGCTATTTCCTGTCAAACGTTGGTCAGGGACACCAGCTCCAGTATGCAACAGCACAACAGGCTCAAACAGTTTTTTCTTCTGAATATCAACTGCTGCACTTAATAGACACAGAGCCTCCTTTTAATTGCCTTCTGACTCAATTTCCCCAGTGAGGTCAGGCCAATTCAATACCGTTTAAGAGACTTGGTCCTCTGTCCTTTTTTTTTTTTAAAAAAAAAAAAAAAAAAACATTTTGCTCACTATTTATAACTCATGGGTCAATGCAGTTGCAGCAGACTCTTGACATTCATTATATTCAATCATTACTACACCATGTCATATTAGGTTTTGCACTGTAGTCCTATAATCCATGCCAACGATTTGCACGTCTTTCAGTGGTATGTCATTAATTATAAATTCGATATTTCACCTCAGACCACCTGATTCAACTAATTATGAGCCTGAAAAGTAGATTCATCAGGCTGTCTGACAGTAGAGTAAAACAAGTAGAGTTGGGGGTGGGGTCTTAAAGTTAGGGAGTCAATAAACTGCCACCTTTCACACCTGAATTGTCTTACTCTGTAAGACCCAGATATTTCAGAAAAGAACTTCGCAATACGACATGAACCAATACGAGTTGATGAAGATAGCAACTCAGCAGCAGTGTATTTTCTGCTGCAGTCTAAATAGCATTTAGTTTTTTTTCTTAGTAGGTGGGTTTTTTTGAGCAGTGACACAGTAATAACCCTCAAACCCAGTTGTTCCACCCTTTTGGCCAGGAGACCTATCCTGGCTTCAGTCAAAGCGGGGGTTTGGGAGAGAGCAGGGTTGGCAGGTCAGAAGCGTCTGCTGGTTGTCAAAGTGCAGTCATAGGGCAGAGTTTGTTTTTTCCCCCATATATACACAAACTGTCCTCTTTGGCACTTAAACGTGGATGATTCTGAGTTACTAAACTCAGAGGCTGTCGAAACAGTTTACTTTGTTCAAATATCCAATGCAAATAAAGCACTTAATGATCCGGCCGACAGATCAGTCCCATCACTGGCAGGCCCCTGAGGACGACCCTTAACCCCGACTCCTCCAGGAGCACTGAATGTTGGCCGAACACTCCCCCCCCCAGGTTCTCGTCACTGGTATGTCTACAAAATAAATAAATGGGCTGCAATATTTGAGCCCCAGATGCATTTACAGAGCTATTTCCACACACTTGTCCCATTTCCAGGTGGATGGGGGGGGCACTTTCATCGGCAGCTTGTTGGACGGCAGCGGCAGGACAAGGTCAGTCCTGGCGTTGGTCAGAATCTGTGGAGACATGCACTGGACAAGAGATGAAAAAGGCCACTTGTATTATTGCTGCAGACTAATTTCTGAGTTTTATTTTTACTAAATGCCAATTCCTGTCATTAGAGAGGATTTGAATGAAAACATGACAGACTGGTGACTGGATCTGAGAACGTGATTTTAGGCCAGTTTAAAAGGAGCCTTGTTTGCTTATTTGGGTTGACTGGTGAAGCTGAGGATCATATCAGTTCTGGGTTTGGGGGCCTTGATTTGTACCATGTACTTTATGCATTTGCATCTTCTCCCCCATTTGCACGGGTTTCCATCCAGCAGTCCAACAACATACAGTTATTGAGTTTCTAAATCGCCCCTAATGCATATGGATATCTGGCAACCCGTACAGGCTGTCCCTGTTTCTGCCTCTGTGTACTAGATGATTGATCATGGAAGACAGATGGATGTTTTCTTATTTTATTTGAATCACAAAATAATCTGTGTGTAGTGTATACAATAATTTCCAGCACTCTCTGCTACAGAATTCAGTTTCATGCTGCTAGATAATGTTGCTTGCGGGTTGGGTAAGCGTCATGGTATTAACATGAGGGAAACCCCACAGGGTTCACTTAAAGGCCGCTTCCTAAAAGATTTAATTAGTTAAACCCATCTGTGCTCTAAGGACAGACAGAGCTGACTCACTAAGTAAGGCTGGGGTCCTGATCAGGAAGAGATACGAGGCCGTCTTTCTTTTCCCCAAGCCCAAACGATTGCAGCGTTTGCTTTGAAGTGATGGAGATGAAGTTAGCACAAGTGCTTAAGCGGCGAAGGCTTAGCGAGGAAGCGGAGACCACGAGGCTGGCTGGGAGCCCAGCACAGGGAGGCTGCTGCATGTTTTAAAACAGGAACGTTTGGAGTTTTATCTTTCAAGTGATGCGTGGATAGCAGAAGCGATCTTTTTCCCATTTGCTGGGATGTGGGGGGGCTGCTCCCACACTCACCCTACCCAGCCCTTAACCATAAGTAACCAAACAAAATACAAGATTTTTGGCTATTTTGATAGCATTCACAGATTTTTATAAAATTGAGATTTATATTGTGGGGACTTGACAAATGTAACAAGATTTACCATATTGTGGGGAGAATTGGTCCCCACATTGGGGTAAATACAAACACACGCAAACACACATGCACGCACGCACACCGACAGACACACACACTCCTTGCTTGCACTGGATGCATTGTTCACTGCAGGAGGGTGGCGGATATGCTTCTCTGTGCCGCTGTGGTCTCCCGCAGGCAGGAACCAGGAACCAGGCACCAGGCACCAGCCTGGAGAGATGCATGGGGGGGTATGCGAGATTTCCAATTGGCGTCTCACATGAACACACTAGCATGCACGTGTGCGTACATGCCAAAACATAAGGGTATTGATCAAAACTGTGTGTGAGTGTAGGGGGGAGAGACTGCTATAACCCAGCCCTGCTGCCTCAGGGGCAGAATAGCCTCAATTTTAGAGGCCCTTCCTGTATTCCCAGCCCTCACATAAACATAATAAAACACACTTTTCACAGAGATTTCCCCAATTTTTTAAATGTAATATTGCTTTTTAATTATCCTCTTTTCTAAGCTTCACTTCATGCCCTGTGCATTCATTGCAGAAAATAAATTTGCTATAATTACACAGATGACTTGGCTGCTGTAGATCTACTACAGAATGACTGACCTCTTCTGTGTAGATGAATTTTCAGTGATTGGACAAGTGGAGACTGACTCCTGGGGTATGACCACTGTGACTTATAAAGAACGCTTTGTTTAAAAAAAAAAAAACCCTCTTAAACGTTAGCACTAAAGTCGCATTCATTCAATGGTCAAAGCAATATACGCATTTAAAATTCAAAGTATAATTAGACCTGAACATTAAAATGCCAGTTGTTGTCCTGGTCAGATTTCTTTTTAAATTCCAAAAAAATCAATATATAACAATCCGCCCAACATGTGGTGATTGTTATCAAGGATTAAACATTGATCCAAGAGACAACAGAAACCATATTTTGTGTTTTGGTGGCAGATACACTCTCTAGAAAATTCCATGCAGGGTGCCATGCGCTTGTGACGCCAAGGTTTCATCAAAAGACCATTTATGGATGGCCCTCCTGCATGATGTATTTATGCAGGCTGGTCCGAATCTCTTTCACACCATTGGACGACACCGACCAATCCACACCAGGGGGAGGGGCTTCAGCAACGACCCGCCAGGTGTCTCCACAGTGCCGGCTGCCACCCACAGGCTCTCCGCTCACCGGCATGGCCAATGAAGAGAGCGACAGTGGGAGGACTGGGTGGAGCCACGGGGACTCATGAATATGCATGAGGACATATCAGCCATCACCTGCCTCTTGGCAGGAAAGGATTTGCTGCAGACAGCTGAGGTCCGGCACAGAATCAGAAAGAGCCAATAGACCAGCATTAATGGCATTGATAATCCCAGCAACAATAGGTGTCAGTGTCTGGCCGCACATGGGCCGTACAAACCCTTTGCCTTGGATAAACAGCCTTTCCTGCGCAGACAAACATCTCCCTCCCACGACTTCCTGGACGCGCAATGAATGCCAGTGTTTTTAATTCCACAAGCAGATCCCTTTAATTACACCTACTCTCCCTTTAACAACCAAATTTGGATGCGAGAGCAAATCATTTGAAGCCATTACTTCAAACGGAGTGATTTTCCGACATGAGGGTACTGTGATTTAGCTCCTTCATTGTCATCTGGCTTTCTTTCTTTCTTTCTTTCTTTGTCTCGCCTTTTCCTGCGTTTTTCTGTATAAATGATGCAATGATGTGTTACAACACACCCATGTGATGTGCCTTGGGGTAACTTTTGTGGAAAGTGCTACATAGATATATATTGAATTGAAAAATTAATAGTTTGATTTAAAGTGTTGGCATAATGAGGGTTAGAATAAACCGGCTCTTTAAAGGAAACACCAGCTCATGCTGCAGAGGTTTATAAACTGGGCACAGCTGAAACAGGAAGAGACTGAATGGAGTAAAGGGACTATTTGGTTCATTCAGACCAGAACTGGGGCCTCAGTAAAACAAACCAGAAGATAATCCACCATGAGCTTTCAGAGGGGGACATCCTGAGGTCACAAAGGTTACCAGGAGGACCGGGGAATCGCCTGCTTACAGCGATAGCTGAGGAAGGGAGGAATGTCTGACCCCGAGCCAGACACTCCCTGTCTCCTCACCTCCTAGAGCTGTGGAGACGACTCGCCTCCTTTCCTCGTTTAGGAGTGCAATTTGACGGTAAGATAATTAGGGGAGTCAGTCTGTCTGCCTGTTTGTTTGATGTGCAGATGAGCCCTCTTAAGCTTCTTTTTCTTTTTTAAACAAAAGACTCTTTGTTCAACGCTCCCTAAGTCCACCAGCAACTAATTCAAAACATATACTACCCCCCCCCCCAACCTCAAATAAAAGCAATCGGAGTCACAGTGGGGCCGCTCTTCCCAACAAGCCCAACGTTACAGCGCCGAGAGTCACTGCTTGGTTAGCCGGCGCCGCTTGCTTACACAGATCACACACAGACACGTGAGCGGGTGCCTTCAAAGGACCCCGTTTAGTACAAACTTTTGTCCTCCCCTGAGCGATCACAGAGATTATCAGCAATAATCAGGCCCGGGCAGCCGGTCCAGCACGAGACCCGTGCCACGCTCGCAATAAGACCAAAACGTGCTCCAAAATGCAGCCCCCGTGTTTCTAGGGAGGGGCACACACCCGGGGCCCAAATGTCATTAACGGGCTCGCGCTGCCAACGCCGGCCGCGACATAATTAGAGGCAATGCTGCAGTCGAGCAGAATCACCGCTGGCTGCAACCTCTGCCAAGAGCGGCGGAAATCCAGTCGGACGAGCAAATCCAATCCCCCGCCCCCCCAACCACCCCCACCCCCACCACCTCAGCATGCGGCCCTTCTGTTGGGGAGGCTGCAGCGTGAATGGGGAGAGGGGCGGGCCTCGGGCCGGGCCGTCCAGATGGCGCAGGGACACGGCCGCGGGCGAGCCTGGTGGACAGGCTCTCCGGCACGGCGGCCGGAAAAGCGCGCTAAGACGAGCGAGCGGGCGGCCCAGACAAGAGGCTCCCGACCGACTCACACGCCGGAGATGCCCGCCAAGTGCGGGAACGGGGAGCCTTTCCAATATGAGTGATCGTTTCACATTCGCATGTGCATCAACAAAACATGGAACCAGTGGTACATCTCGGGGGACGCAAGTCATGCTTGTCGAGCTTCTCGCATTTCATAGGTGATTTAATGGAAACAGGGCACATAGGCCAGCGCCGATCCTCCTCCAGGCCTGAGGCCTAACAACAAACGAGTCTCGTACTTGTTTTGAAAAGCCTGGCTCAGGGTGTAAACAGTCCACCCAAGATCCTCGTTCGCATGCTGACAGGGCAGATCTACACAAAGCACTGCATCTCGCTTAAGGTAAGTGCTCCAAATTAGTCGCCAAGCCCTATAATGAAGTGCTGGCCCCCCAGGAGCAATGCACCCCCCCCACACACACACTATATTTATAAGTGACAGACTTAAGAACGATAATCCAAGCAGCTGCCGTGCAGAAGAATTTCACGTCAGCGCCCAACCGCTAACCTGCCATCACAATAAGATCCCAGAGGAAGAGCTTATTGGGTCATGAGCAGCCGTGCGGAGACAAAGCTGGACCCGTTTTTTTTTCTTTCTTTTTTTAAACTCAGTGCCTCCAACAAGAATACGACTGCAGCGCCATCTATTGTTCAAAAAAAGCACACTGCTATCAGATATAAAAGGGAGGAAAAATTTTAAAATTGCTTTGAAGCTGTAATAGGACAGAAAATGGCACAAAAGAACAAGAAACTATTTATAAATAAACTGTGTATTTTGAACTGGACAAAACACTATTTTATATCCAGTTCAATGAGGGAAAAAAAGAAACAGAAAACAAGCATTGCCCTTAGAGGGTTAGAGCTGAACGCTGAATGGCTCACGGCAGACGGAGGTGCCGTTACTGAGAATCAAAGGCAGCAGGCGCCATTGCCGGGCCTCCCCCCGCTATTCAGGCTTGTGCCGCTCAAGGGCCATCACCGCGCCTGCCGAGGACAATCCACGGCTCACTTCATCTGAATGAAGCCATTGAGGCCTCCACTTAGAGCGACGGTGGCACCGCGGGGAGCTGGGAGGCTCAGGCCTGCAGCGTGACACTGAGGAACACTTAAACCTGCCCCAGGGTCTCTGCCAAGAGACGACCGCTTAATTACAAGCCGCCATTCCCAAATAAAAAAAAAAAAAAACACGGCATCTCACACAATAAAAAAACCCAATCAAACTTAAAAGGTCGGTGGCGGCTATTATTTAAAAAATAAAAAGCTTTTGAACTCTCCATCGACGACTCCCACGCATGCACAACCTCCGAGCTTTGGGCATTTAAACCAGAGGTATTCGAGGACAGGGCAGATGCATTAGCGCGAGGGAGCATTTCAAGGATTGCGGGAGACGGACACGTTTCGACAGAACCGTCCCAGACGACGGCAGGAGGAGGAAGCCAGAAGATAATGCGGGAAAACGTCGAGGCGAGAATTGCGACTGACGCAGGAAAATGGCTGGGAAAACAGGTCCGTTGTTTTGGGCGCGTAACTCTCAGCTGCCTTCCAACAAGATGGGAATGTGCGTTGGAATGTAATTTTTCACTCTAACAGATCGTTCAGTAGTTCCCCTGTCAACATTAATCACAGGCTATATTATGCACTCTCGGTAGGGGAACTCGCCACGCGAGGGCAGAGGCTCGAGTCCAGGGGAGCGGCCGGCTTTTCGCTTGGCTCCTGCCCCATCGTACGGAGGAACCAGTGGCCATTACTCATAGGCTTCTGTGGGCTTTTCTGACACGTGGGTCTCCTCATGCCTGCCTACGCGCCCCACCGCCAGCAATCCCAAATCCCAGGCTCTGTGTGGGACGCCCACCCCATCCTGACCTCACCATGGTGCAGAAAATTCTACGAGCCAAGCACTCTCTGCACCCAAAAACTCACACGTCACACCTGAATGATCAGATGTGGCTGACACCCCAAAAAAAACTGCCGTCTGCAGGTTCTGAAAAGCAGCTGCGACCAACAATCGATCGTTTCGGACAATTACTGCCCACAGGAAATTATATGATCACTTTCAATTCCAAATAAGTCGGGGGGAGAATCCTCAATGACTGTTGAATTGTAGTCTTTTTGGCATCCAAGTCCATCAGTCGTAAACTAGGTACACAAAGCTGTCAAATGAAGGCCCCACAACTTGGACCAGACACAGCAAAGGCGCTTTTTATTCCACTCATGGATCTGGACCGTGCTTAAACAGGAGGGTGTTACCTTTCACCGGCAGGCTGGAATAACTTTAGAGCCGTAATTTAAAAAAGTGACCAGGGGACACAGAACACCAAAAACACACGTTAACGATTTCCTAAAATACACAACACACTCTGTTACCGTGGCAATAAAACGATAGGACACCACCTCGCATCTGATTGGTTCCCCTTCCAACAAAGACGTCAAGCTGTTAGTGCCAGGCTGACATTCCTTCCTGAATGCGTAGCACTAGAGTGGCATCTATGGATAACATGGGAAACAGCAGCTTCTTCAAAGAGAAGGACATTTGTTTAAAAAACAGCACGAATAAAAGAAATAGAGAGAGAGATTATGATCAGAGATGGGTGATTGCTTAGTACTGCTTTTTCAGTCTGGAAAACACACTAGATTGGGCCTCCCTCTACCTTAATTTGAGGCACATTAGTAAGGTCAGGATCAATTAACAAAAAAAAACAAATCAAGAATTCAATAGGGTCATTATTTGCCATTTGCCCCTCTGTAAGTACATTATAACCAAGAGTCGCATTAGTCCAACAGCAAGCAGTAATAAAAGGATAAAAGTAATCAATGGAAGAAACCCCAGAGAGGACACTGCAGATGGCCCTTCAAGCTGGATGTCTGGTCTGAATCTAGATTGCAATTACTCTGGTGTACAGCCTGCTGTATCACAGAGTACTTTAAGTAAGGAACTACAGGAAAGTCAATTACCAGTGCGATTAAACACCTCAGCTAATCCAGCCGGTACGTAAATACAACACTGCTAATCTCTCCCCCACGCCAACGACACTACGTGACAAGGTATACCCACATATGGCCGCAACACTCACAAAAAAAATTACTCTGTTCATATGTAAAAAGTAATGAAATCCACTACTCAAGGGATACGTAGTGCAGCCAGCAATGTTAAAAAGATTCCATTACACCATGTGACAGAATCAAGCCCGGTGAGCATTTGTGATTATTAATGGTGCTAAAAGCTCCCTCGAGGAGCAAGGCCTGGAAATTCACATGGAGAGCCCCAGTAACAGAGAGTGAAGGCTCTCAGCCTCACAGTGGGCTACGTCTGAAAAGCAGGCCATCTCAAGGCTCTGCGGCATCCTTCACAGGGAGCTGCGTGCTCTCCGCCTCGACGGCACCTCCGTCCGGAACGGTGGCCTCACGAGCCGCTCCGGGGCTTGGCAGTTGAAGGACACCTGTCCTATTGAAAGGCAGTCACTGCGTGTTTCGGTCTGCGTGGAGTGAGAGGATTAGAAAGGCCTCAAGATGCGAGCGAGCAAGGAAGAGCTGCCATCACTTTTGGGGGGAAAAACCCTGGAAGTCTGAGTCTTGGAGGTTTTTATCTCAGAAATCCTCAGCAGAGCAAACTTGTATATAGATAAAATGTATGTGTGTGTGTCTGTATATATAAAAATGACTCGAGGCGATATAGTTCCACACACGGCTCAGCGGAGGCTGAATGTTTTAAGGCAGTATAGAAAGAGACAGGTAGAACAGAAACTAAACTGCAGATGTCTGAATCTGAAACACAATATCTTCCTGACCGTAAATAACCACTGACGTTTAAAAACTGAAAGCGGATCATTATTTGTCTAGGTCATTTAGCATAGACTTTGAGGCAATACAAGTATTTAGTAAGATGACTGACTCTGCAAGACACACCATAGACTGTGTCCTCTGGTCATTTAAACATACTAACTATCCCTCTACAACAAATAATTGAAAGTTTAGCTGCTACAGTTTTTCAAAGGGAAAGAAGAGATGATATGCTACGATAATATGCCGATATGTTAATGCAACATTTGTTCTGGTCACAATGTTCCTCATTTCGGCGCTGGGTGCATGTCCTGCCACCAGGTGGCAGCATGAATTCTCCAAACAAAAGGTCCCATTTTATTCAAATTTCAATCTGTTTGAAGAATTCTAATGCAATGTAAGAAATCAGACAGAGGTGATCTCTGTCAATGCTGACATTTGACAATGAGCATGTGGACAGGTTTGGAGAAACATGGCTC
>JAODJU010000035.1:8094887-8110891 GCA_026776725.1 Gnathonemus echidnorhynchus | reverse complement strand
GAAGAGGGCGGGGGGGGGGGGGGGACAATAACGAAACGTGAGTGTGTCAGAGGTCCTCAAAGCATCAAATTCAAGACCTCTAATCCAGTGTTTCTCCGGGACCACTCCCCCACAGACGGTCCATGTTTCTGCTCTCTACCAATTCCCTGGGTGCTGGGAGGGAGCAGAACCGTGGACCAAATGGGGGTTCCCGAGGACTGCTCTGAGGAACCTGCTCCAATCAACCCCTCACTTTAATTCAATAATGACTCAAGGAATCCAGCTGAATTTGGTACTTAACTGTCGACCGTTACTTCAAGACAGACATTAGAGATATGGATACTGAACAGGCAGACTCTGGGCCACATCTGGACCGAAATACGGCACCAGGAACAAAAATGTTCTCTGCAGCCTCATTCTGAACAGCCCCCCCTCCCACCACCACCATTTGGTAAATTTTATGGGGGGCAGTGGCTGACAGAATTTGGCCATCCAGGGAAAAATAATTGGGAAGCCGTGCATTAATAGGATGCTGACGGAGTCATGAATGTTTCCATACATTTCTGATCTAAAACATTCAGCTGCAGCATGAGCCCCCATATCTAAGCTTCTTCTGGCCCTCTGTACGAGCCGTTCACTCAAGGTAACACTGGCCTCTTTCGGCAAAAGCAAAGCAGTCTCCGACAGCCCTAGTCCAAAGAGAATCATGACTGCATCTACTTATCTTACCCACACATACATTTAAATCTGCATTCGAAAACATCCTGCTTTCCCCACTGACCGAGTCGTGCCGACCTTAACGCTCGCATTGGGCTTCCCGAATTAATAGTGAGCATGAATACAGAAATGCTGCAAAGGTAAATACAAGAGGAGCGTAATCCAGAGGACATCTGAGAGCCAGCCATTTCCTGTTATGTACATGGGAAGGCCCATTAGCTTGGTTAAAGCACTGCTGCTCTTCCTCCATCTCTAATCACGCCCCCAATAAACTCTGCCAGTTATTGGCTGCTATCCGTTGCCACTCGAGGTGATTGATAGGTGCAAGTCCCCACCCACTTACCAGGATTGCAGTCTGTCAGGAGGGAACAGATGGACAGCAGGACCTTGGAGATGGTGAGGGCGGGGCTCCAATTGTCCTTCAGGATGTCCAGGCAGATGACGCCCTGACTGTTGATGTTGCAGTGATAGATCCTGGTGCGGAACGTGACCTGCGGGCGAAATGTGTCACTGGGGATGGACTCACCAGCCTGAGAAACCCAGCGAAAGGCTACGTCCACTAACCACACTGCACCACAAACGCCCCAGCTCAGAGACACACCCGCACAAAGGGCACTATTCTTCACACGCTTACAAATGTGTACCTGTCCAAATCGCTTGTTTATGTTCAAACATGTAAAGTATTTATAAATGATTCCTTTAGCCTTGGAACAAAAACAGAGCTGGCAGTAAAAATGGGGACTTGGAGACATCAGAGTCAGTAATAACTCCCCAGTTTATCATTGCACAGAAGAGTCAATAACAGGCTAGGGGGCCAAGTCAACACGCCCCGCTATCTTCTCCCCAGGCCGGCGCGGCCATTGTGCAGCCCCGAGGACACAATTAGCATAGCGAACAAAACACGAGCTGCCAACAGCTTTGCGCCACGGGGGACAACAACAACGGGGTCAGAGGTCATCGAGGTCAGGGAGCAGATAGCGCACGGGAACAGACACCAACGCTGTGAGCACGCAGGCCTTTGTGTCCCTGAGGCCGGACAGCAAACAGCTCGGCTCTGACGGTCATGTGACGCGGCGGGCGTGGGGAGGCGCGTACAATGGTTTAATTATACTGAGAGCATGGGCATGCAGAGCCGGGGCTGGATGGGTGGGGTCAGTACCCATCTGGCTCCGCTCGAGCTCCGCCCCCCCACCCTACTTTTAGGTCCAGGCGTAACGGGAGGGGGCGCCCCGTCCCAACCCCCACAGCTCCGGGCCTCCAGACCACAGAAGCGTTCGCCCTGCCAATCCACAACTGCGTGGCATATCATAAAATGCAGCCGTGCCACTTGGAAGATTCCGGGTGTCGGCTGTCCTCCTCACGCCGCACCTGCCATTAAACGAGCAGGAAACCCCAAATAATATCTTCTGGATTAGCCCAATGGTGACATTTAATAATAATAATAATAATAATAATAATAATAAAAAACAAAAACAGAGGCCAGCTTTTTCTTCATCAACTGAATAAATATATACTTTAAAGATGACACCAGCGGCATGGTGGCGGGGGGGACCAGCGGGGAGCAGAGGGGTGGGGACGTGCGTCCGTCCAGATGGAACAGGCCGCTGAGATTCTAATTAAGCGGGAACAACGCACCCGGCACTTCCCCTTAATGTCAGAGCCGTAAACACGCCCCGGCATCGTTAACGGTCCCGGCTGCACATTCCGCTAATTGCTTTCCTCTGCCGCTCGATCGGTTAAGCTGTCCAGGCAAGAGCGCCGCTTAGGGGCAAGCGGCAGCATTGCAGTGTGTGGCATCCACCAGGGGCGCCAGTGAGTCTTGTGCTTCTTCACTGGATTAAAGGGCTCATCTTTGACATGACACCGTAGAATTGTACAGTTTAATCTGTCAATTTCGGTCATGTTTTCCCTCGCCCCGGCCGCTAGCAGTACAACCAAGGGGTTAGGGGTGATTTTGGACTTTTCCCCTGAACGCTGCTCACTCGGATCCCAAGAGGATTTTTTCTGTTGTACCCTTGAATAATGTACTTAACATGAATCACCCCAGTGAAAACACCCGGCTGGGAAAGCTGGCAAAAAGTGTAAGCGACTCTGGATGAATGGATCAGCTGGCAAACTGAAAGTATGCGGGGGTCGGACGAGCACAGGGGGATGGGGCGGGGGGGTCATACCTTTGGTGGTTTGAAGGGGTAGTCTGAAGAGAAGGTGATGTCCAGGAAGAAGACGCCACCCTCATACACAGAGCCGGGGGGGCCCAGGATAGTGGACCTCCATTCGTAAATGTTGTCTCCTTTGGGCCCAGCGCTGCAGACACAGAAGCAGAAATGCCACACAAGCTCGTCACATGACCGCAGCCTAGGGCATATATATTGGGGCGGGTACACAGAGACACTAGCCCCAGCTGAAAGGCGATTGGTGGCCGGAGTGCCCCCTCAGATAACTCATATCGCTGGCTAATGATAAGATTGGCCCCTCTTATGCCCCCCCACCACAAACTATCCTAGAAATTGTCCCTGGCTGCAGCCCAGGGTGCCACTCCTCCACACTGCAGATGGCTGGGATCCCCATCCAGCAAACCTGCCCAGGGATCTCGCCAATTTCCCAGCAATAAAGCTATCATCAGCCGGCAAAGGGGAGTTTGGCCCAGCTGCTGCAAACATCAACGAGTCACGATCTCGGAAAGACACGGCCGGGGAAAGCTTTGGCTGGAGGGACGCTGAAACAGTGCGGAAAGGCCTGGTGGGTAAACGAGTGAAACTCTAGCTCACCCCCAGGAAACGCAACGTCTCTGACTATGCAAAGGTCATTTGGTCGTTCAGGAACCCCCCCCACCCCCATCTTTCCCGAATGACTCCGATGTTGCCGAGGCGACTGCAGATTGCATTTTTCCACCACCCGGTAGCCATAACAAACAGGGGGGCTGGCGATCCCACAGGCTGCCGCGAGCTGGCGTCTGTCCGCCACGTCCGGATCATGGTAATCATGAGATTAAGACTCTGCCTCCGCGGCTCGTCAGACACCGGAGGGGGTCCCCCTTCCAAAGCCAGCATCCACAGAAGATCTTCCTCCTGCAGACTCTAAGGCAGCCTTTTTAAATATGTGCATAAGAAAAACTCTGTCTTCCTTTCTAACGACAATTTGCTCATAGCTTCATTATGGGAAGGATAACAAAAATAAAAGGCCAAAAATGGGCGATAAAACTTGCAGAACTGCAGAAAAATGGCTTTTGAAAGATCGCTCCAAGCTAACTGCAGAGTAGCGGTGGCTATTCTGCACATGGCAAAACTTTTATATGCCGTGAAATGCAATCGCTTCCCCAGCACAATATCCCCGCATCAGGGGCATCCTTTTCGTTGAACCGCCGCCAGCAGCGTGACTAAACAGAGATCCACGAGTTTGTATATCCCGCCTTATCGTGCCGTTCAGCTCTCGTTCAAAGACGGGTAGCTATATTCCGATAAACGCTTTCCGCACTAAATCATGTGTGGGAGACAAAGGAAAAAGTACTTCAAGCTCCAGGTAATGGGAGACGGAGTCTTCCCACCTACACACATCGCACCAAAAAATGCCAGCAAGGACATTCAGGCCCAATCACCTCTCGTCTCACAGAGCTTAATAAAAAACACAAGATGGTGTATTTTAGAGGCACGGAATGCTAACTTGAGGTTCACCCGAATTTTATAATATGGCCAAGGTTGAGACCTGGGGATTTCGGGGACTGGGCAGGACTGTCTTTAAATCGCTGTTTTAAAAAGCTGAAGAGATGGAAACTGTTATAAATCTCTCGGCGCTGACTCTGGGGCTGGGCACCGGCTACCGCGGCAGGATGCAGAGCTCAGCATTTCTTTTGGAATAGGTATACGGAGCTTGCCGGGCATCTTGTCAAAAGGAAGGGAGCTCCCACCGGCCTCACTGATTGGGGGGGGGGGTGTTTCTCAACTCAAACCCTCGCAGTTCTGCAGCTCCCACACACCCCCAGGCATACTCAGCCAATCGGTGACCCTCCGAGACCACATGGAGCAACACTGCCTTCCCAAAAAGTGCCTCCACCACCAACAAAAACTCTCCTTTCTTCCAACAAATGAGGCAACCAAGGAAACAAAATGGCTTCCCATAAACACCATCAAAACACTGCCCCTCTTCACCATGCAATTACATCATCCCTTCTGACGAGCATACTGACCGGGTCTTTTTAAGATGCATATTTTTTGTTATCCCTGTAAAACTTTTCACTGAAATGGACATAAGGAGAAACCAAATTCTGTCACGTGGTGCTTTTTCTCGGCCTGGCACAAAAACGTAACAGCAAAAGAGGTTATTTCATTTACTCTAGTATCACACATGAATTAATGAGCTTTCTTGCAGTGCGATATTCCTCATAGAGCAGCACGACATACTAACAAACAGCAGCTGAAGTCCCAGAGCCCCGGGCCAGTAGGAGTGGGCTGAGCCATAGGATCACTGGTGTTTACAGTGAGTGTGCACATCGCGCACACGGCTGTGAGGTTTAAGTCACTGCTGTGCGTGTTGGGAATGTGCGTGCATGTGTGCGTCAGCGAGAGAGGCCGACATCGCTGCTGTCAATACGTTGTCACAGCAGCTGACAGCCTCCGCCGTACATCCGCATCAAATTTCGCATACAAACACACCTCAATTCAGGAAAATTCTGCCTCTCAGCCGCACAATTCTTCCGTTAAAATGGAGGTAAATGCACACCCGCAGTCCCTCGCGAGCTCTCAAGGCAAAGGACATAAAACATTCCCAGCGCTGCCTCACCAAGAGCAAGTCGGACAACTTATGCAGCTAAAAGCTAAGAATGATCATTTCCCAACCGACACAAACAGTACATAATAGCCATTTCTTATATACAGTGCTCCTTTGAACAACAACAATGTCCGTTAATTACCCAGAAAAGTTTTTATATTCTCCTCCATCTCTCTTCTTGCTTTTCTTCCTCTGCTGGATGGCATCCAGACATTTGCGCTTAATCAAACAAAATAAAATTAGATCACAGTAGTGCAGCGGTCCACACTGGGAGCGTCTGCTTCTGGGAGCCATTTCTCCAGGAACAAAATTAAAAGGCTTGGGGGGCAACTGGGAACATACCAGAGGAAGGCTTAACTTTAATTCATTAATTTGCTTATTTACTCATGCTAATTTCACCTTCCTTTGATGCTAATGCTAAGATGCTAAAGGGATCGCCCAACTTTAGCAGCATCGGCAACGGACTCACGGCCTTTAGATTTCGGAGGCTGGACTCCGACACGGGCTCCCTCCCTGCACACCTAAACCAAACAAACAATCACGAACACCGAATGCCAGGTACAAATGTGTTGGGAGCCAGGATGGAACAAAAATTTGGAATGTCTGAGGGTCCATGAGAACTGGGGAAAGACCCTCAAGGAAGATTTTAAGGAAGTATGATTTACACGCTTGTCCCGTGATTACAGTTTGCAGCAGAGACAGGAACACGTGCTGCTGAAATTCATCTGGCTCCTGCACGTGTGGTGATGGGCTACCTGCCATGCAATTAGCCAACACCTGGCCAGCTGTCCTCTGCTTTGGGGGTGGGGTTGTTAGCACTAAACTGTGCTCTGAAATTACACACAAAAACAACTTCAGGCTCCAGAACCCTAACCGGGCCAAGATTTGACTTGGTCTTCGACACCCAGAAACCATGTTTGGTGTCACTGGCCGACCTAAACGAAGTGAACGGTTAGGTGGACTCGTCAGGACCGGAGGAACTCACTGCCGCACACAAAGGGCAGTCCAAGGAAGGGGGCTGTTAGAGCTGCACTTCAATAAAAACCATTACCATTCCCCAGAAAACAAGCCATGAGAGACTCTTAAAGGAATAGAGGACCAGAATATATAATAAAATAAATAACCTGGAATAAATCACACTGAAAAGTAAGAGGCACACAGCATTTGTACTAAATTCTTCAGTGGAATATGAAGGACATAAAACTTTTGAGTGCTGTGAAATTCCTAGTATTAAAGATTGGTCAGAATCATATTTTCATAAAGTGGACAGAATTTATTTTAAAACACCTATAGTTGCTATGCACCTTCTTACATATCCCACTTATAAAATAAGCCATATGTCAAACTAAAACATGAAAAATGTTAGCATGCCCGGGGGGGGGGGGGTTGACCTTGGACCCCCCGAGGTTTTTGGTTCCTCTCTTCCTTCCCCTGTTTTTGTATCACTCTCTCTTAATGATGATGTAATGTATCACAACACACCCACGTAAAGCACCTTGGGCCACATTGTTGTGAAAGGCGCTATATAAAATACTGAAATGAATTGAAGTTGGATTGAATATAAAAATGTTGAACTGAATTTGAATTCAATTGAAAATGTTAGTTTTATTATTTCACATAATAATGTAACCATGATGGGTTGGTGTCCCATCCTGGGTTGTTCCTTGCCTTGTGCCTGTAGATAAGCAGTTACAGAAAATATATGGATGGAAGAAAGGATGGATGGAACCTCAATCTGCAATGCAAGGTTGGACCTCACTGAAGTAACAGTGCAGGCTGGAGATCCTTCAGTCTCCTTGCCCCTTAAGCTGTAAATTAAAGACAAGGTGGAAACCATCATTACGGCATGGCTTGATAAATTGGTAAAAGCACAGATGTTTAAAACCCCCCTTTAATTGGATTCAGTCTTACTCGGCCCAAAAGAATCTATTATTCGTTATCTATGAATGCATTATCTATTATACATGACATTAGCGCGCGCTCTGAATTTACTGAATAAATCTTTGATTCTGGGAAAAGGCGCGCTCCGGAGTCCCCAAAGGCACGCGCCAATACGGCCCCACTATCGATTTCCCGTCTTTTTTCATAAAACAGCTTCAATCACCAATTCCTGGTTAAGCATGTCCCCCGACAGCATAAACTACGGATCGACGTATCAAAGTTTGCGTGCTCTGCTTTGTTAATGATAATTCGTTATCAGATAACATACCGCCAGACGCTGGGATATCCTACCGGTGCCTCGCGATCCGCGCTCCCCCTATTCCAGAGAAGCTGGGCCGCTGCTCCCCCCAGCCGCGTCTTTTACGAGCCCTTTCACATCCCCTTATAAACGTTATTACATCCCACCCGAGAAATAATGGCAGTGCAACGACACATCGCATGAATTAACACTTAATTCCACCCCCAGCGCCAGCCCTCTTAACTGCTTGTGTTTTAAAAACCCATCAAGGTATTTTCCAGCTACAAACCAGTAAATCCTAAAAACTATGCAAATTTTACTCTGAATATTATTCCCGTCTTCAATGCCTGCACGTAAGCTTTAATTATTCATGCGTTACTAATGTGTGGGCGTATAAGAGACACAGTCAAACACACTAAAATGGACGGGGAAATTCAAAACGGCTCTGCCACACATTTGTGCATTATGCAAATGTCCGAGTTGCTGGGTCTGTGTGCCCAGTTTGTTTTCCACGGATTAGATTCAACAGATTTGAATAAGGGGCATTACATTAAGACTTAAATAAACACCCCACACGGCATCCTTTGGCGCAGACCCAAAAACCCAGAACAGCGGACCTGATATTACCCTAAGGTGCTGCTGCAGATTCAATCTGTACCTTGGCTTAGCGCACCTCTATGTGCGGACAGAGGGGCATTTCTATACGTAGAGACGCCGCGATCAATGGGAATTATTCATGCAAAGCAAGCATTTCCAGCTCTGTTCAACAGAGGACTGAGAAACGGTTTAAAAACCTCCCGGCCCCATCTGCCAGGCCAGTTTTGTAGAGGCGCGCTTGCCTCCGTGAGTGTATTTAACCCACCCTGTCACTTAACTCTTGGTGCATGCCGCTCTCATACAAATCAACCGTTAAAGCAAGTGCATTGAAAGGCGAAATAAAAAGGCACCACTGTGTATCATATGGATCCGGCCCACTAGTTACAGCGCTGAGCAGCTCAGAGGACAAGACCGGCCACAGAAGTCCTCTACATAAATCACACTTGTAAATCAAACGGATTTTGTTTATTTCAATATACATAACATTTCAGCGCTGCGATCCTCCTGCTGAAACTGGGGAGCGCGACTAAAGCCAAGTATAATAATAATGTTCTCCGTTACCAAACAAATGGAAAATGACAGACTTCAAATGAGGCATTTCCTAAGAGGTGCCGCGGAATCCCTTTCGATGACTCACAGTGGTTTGAAGCATCCACTGGTATGGAAGGAATTCCTTGAGGATTCCAGTTCAGCTCTTTATTATCACTCTCGGAGGAGTCATGGATCACTATTACTGTGATATTATCAAAGGGAAGAAATCACTCCTTTACACTGACTTTATAGACGCGAGCGTGGTTTATATATCATCACGCCCGGAAAGTAGAGAACATGCAGAAAACAGTAACGGAAGCAGTAAATGGAACCTAAAACACCCCCCTACCTAACTGAGCCCACACACACACACACACACACATCAAAAAATACACATTATACCAAATCAAGCCATTTCATTAGCATTTGAAATCGAAACGGCAGTAGTGAGGCTCTGGGGGTGAAGGGCAGAAAAACCGTGAAGATATTCACTGACCGTAAACAATGCAGTATGAGCTCACCCGCGTAATGGGGGGGGCGGACCAGACCACCACAGAGGAGCCGTGTCATCTGCTGGCCTGAACCACAGGGCAGCACCTCTGGTGCCACTAGCCTACCAGCCCCCGGGAGGGGGGGAAATAAAGCAAGAAAACATTTGATACAAAGGCACAGAGTAATACTCCCCCGTACTCCCCCTTCCCCCAGTAAAAGGGTTACGCCACTTCAGTCAACTGGCAAGAAACCAGCCTATGAATCAGACCTCATGGGTATCAAAAGTCCACTCCACAGTGGGTCTGAATCAAAGGTCCGAAATCAGGGTTTGTGGTAGTGTGCTGCCCCCCCCCGGGTTGATTTATGCTGCAAAGCCCTTACAGTAAGACGCAGCGTGAAGCAAAAAAAAAGAAAAAAAAAACCTTTTCACTCTGCCCTCAATGGGTAAGGCCTCGGCACTCTGTATAAACCCCACCTGCGGTTTGTGGTATGTGCAGGCCAGGCCGAGGGAAAAGGGTGGCAAGAGGAAGCGTTTGTGTGCCTGTGTGTGCGTCTGCGTCTGCGTCGAGACATCAGGCTTCACCACAACCACTCAGAATACTGCTTTGCACCACTAACGGAGTCATTATCTCAATATGACGCCAGGAAAACCACACTGACCTTCATGTTTAATAAATATAGCTTTTTAAACGGTAAGAGCAGGCTTGGCACCCGGCCAGCGACCCCCTTGATGGGGTCAGGTGCAGCCATCCCGCTGGTCTGACCCTGGCCCGCTCACATCACCGGCATTCGCCGGCTCGTTAGCTGGTGACGTCCTCACGACGTCGGGTCAGGCTACGATCACGTCACCCCCCCTCCCTAACCACATAGCCAGGAAACAGGCCAGTGCCCGATTGCCACGGAGATCCAGCGATGCGCCATAACAGCTCCTCAAAATTTTCTAACACTAATAAATTAATTAAATAAATAAAACCATCAAGAGAGTCAGGTCTGTGATGCAGCAGCCTCATATGCAAATAAACAAAACCAGGCCCACTCTTGCCACACCGCCACCCCCCCCCCCCCCGAGATCTCACTCTGCCCTTTCACATTACACACGGAAAATCCCACCACGACTTAACCCCGCGTGGCTACACCGCACGTAGCCTCACTGCAGTCTGCCTCATGCAGCCATCACTGGGAAGATGGGTAAAAACATTTTTTAAAAAAAAAGGGGGGGGGGGCGGAGGGCAGGGACTATAAATACCCCGCGGACGTTTGAACCAGGTGCCCCTGCTCATCAGCGGGGCCAAAAGGTCCCCTATATATTACCACACCGGAGTTATAGTGTGTCTGTACCGCAAAACCAGCTTCGACGTTCATATCAGATAAATAGTTCCACTGCATTAAGGACACGCACACACAGACAGACACACAGGATGAACCACATGTGCTTTCAGTAAGGTTATTCCCCTCAGTGAGGAATCAAGCCCCGCCCCCAGCCACCCACGCAGCTACTGCGTGAACCCCCAGCAGTTCCGGGGACGTGTGTGACGCTGTAAAGCTCAGAGTAAACCTCAGCCCGGTGCAGATGCGAGGATTCACGGCAAGCACTTCAGCTACAGCGCAATCCTGAAGGCGTCAAGGTAGGCAGGTGAATTTACATAATGAAAAGCAAAACAATCGCTGGTTAAATCAAATCGGGCCACGATTCGCTCCGCTTTGACTGCTGGCTGCCGTGATGCAAGGCCCTTCGCAGTGGTTTTCGCTGTGAGGTTGCGGTTTTCGAAACTGAACAAGGTAAGTGAACCGGCGAGGCCTTACAGTCAGAACGGCTCAAAAGAAAAAAAATTTTTTTAAAAAAATCACACCACAGTCAAAATGAAGCCCTTCCCAAGATATGATTTGCCAGTTATACCCTTCATAGGGCTGCTCACTGGTTCCTCAGCGTTCTGGCTTAATGTGACCCTTTCAGTTCCGGTGACCAACCATCCCCCCCACCATCCCGCCAATGGCCACTACCCCCACTGGAGGACAGGCTCCAATGCCACACTCACGGCTCCTCCTGTAGCGGCCCATAGGAAAGCAATTAAGAACCACACACATGCAAGGGGACAGGACACAAAACCAAGCCTTTAAAGGGCTCTAGGACTGCGTCGGGCACCTACAGCTGGATCTTCCACAAGAAATAAGGGAAGATATCTCTACCAGATATTATTTTTTTTACTTTAATATGAAACATAAATCACAACACGAAAGTCTTTTACAAGGCCCTGGAAGGGAAAGGGAATGGCTTTGTTACTTCGAAGTAGCTAAATATGAGATGACACACTCCAGCATAACAAACTGGGTGCTGGAAAAGAGAGCGAGAGAGAGAGAGAAAGAGAGGGAGCGTGTTTCCATAGAGTGGGCCCCAGGAGAGCCTGAGGAATCCGCAGATAACATCGCAGGTGAGGAGTGAATCACTGTCTAATTATTGCCATCACGTTCGACGGGCTGCTTTGCCGAGACTTGTTGCTATGGGATCTGTCAAGACATTTATCCCGGGACTGTGATGTGGTAGACATCCGTAAAAGAGGCCTTTCACAGGCCCCGCCATCCGAATGGAAAAGAACGTTTCCCCAAGCCAGCGCTCGGCAGTCTGGGACGGACGGGAAACAGACGGACCGGAGGGAGCGGCTCCAGCCACGGAAGGAGATCACTGCACGTTTTTAAATGCTTTTACATGGACACATTGAGTCGATAGTCAATTCTCACAGCAGTGCAAGGTTTTCTCTCCTAGGCTAGGGTGGCCTAAAATTCTGATGACCGTGGACAAGTGTGCGTCCTTGCAAATTCACAAACCGTTAAAATTTGTCAAACAGCGGAGGTGGCACATTTCATTTCAAGTTTAACGTTTCCTTTTCAGATGCGATCAGGATCTATAAAGGTCAGGGGTCATGTGGGAAATTAACTAATCCCACTGGCACAGGGCTTGAGAGCACCTGCTCTAGGCTGAGACACACTACGGACCCCTCGTCACCTCCGCTGTCAAAATCGCCATTTAAAAACCCTATAGTAACCATAAACCAGCAGCCAAAAGAAAGAACAGATAATATGACAACCCCAGTCCACACTATGGGGACCATCAACAGCTGAAATAAAAAGCAGGCCTTTCTCTTAGCTTTAGGAAAATTGAATTATGCCTAATTCAAGGAGGCCTGAATTTCAGGCGACGTTCGCTCTTTACATCCAACTGGTTGGGGCCACCTAAACAGTGCAATGTTACGCGTTTTCACAGTGGACCAGCTGTTTTTTTTGGAGAGAGCCCTATACTCTGGAAATACGGCCCGTTTGAAGGGTAACGCTCACCTTGGGCGATACCTGCACACAAAGGGTGCTTTCTCATTGCAGATTATTAACATTTCAAGAATGGTGTCAAATAAGACTACACGAGAACCAGCGATGTGACACAGGGGTTCTTGTTCATTAATGATACAACAGAGTCAGAAACGAAAGGGAGAAAAAAAAAAAGGAATCCCGAAATGTTAGGGGGAGACTGACATTTTGCGCAAGCTGATTTGTTGGGTATGTATTTGACGGACTGCCCATGTGACAGGAAGTGATGTCAAGATAAGAGGACAGGTCCCCAGGGGGACTTACTGGGAACCAGACGGTCTCCATCCTGTGACAGCATCTTAGAGACCCTTCCTGTCGTCACATCTGTATATGGATGGGGGCATTTGACAGAAGTTTTTCCAATACTGCCAGCCACAGCAGGCCAGCGAACTGTGATAAGAAGTGTTGTCTCTAAAAAGCTAGCAGGGCTTTGCTCCTTTGTCTAATTAAAGGTCTTACCGTGGAAAACTGGTACTAAACTGGGTACCTACATGCCAAAAACTCAAAGCAGGGGAGGGAACATCAGCACCCAGTGGGAGCAGCACATAAGAGGTAGGAGATTTTATAAAGTGTTGTTTAAAAAGATGGCATCCAAACCAACTCAGTGGAAACCACAGAAGTACCTGCAGTCATTGTGGAAGTGTCAGAGCTTACAAGCGAACTGGTTCAAGTCTTGACATAAAGACCCAAAGGGGGATGAAAGGAAAGCAGTTCAAAAGAAAATGGCTCCATCGCACATCCAGGCCCAATTCATCGCGAAATGAGGAAACATTTACAGGCACACAGGCTTATTAGGCTGGGCTATTATAAGAGCAAAATGAGCAAACTGGAGCGTTTCGGTAATGAAATTTCATGACAAACAAGGCAGAACGAGACGGATGCCTGCAGAGGTGCCCCTACACCCCCAAAACCACAAGCGCAGCTCCATCACGCCGGATCAGCCAGCTGATCCGCATGTGGCACATACCGACATTTACAGTCAGTCCTCCAGCTGCTGTTTGTGTCCAAACAGACACACGATGTCACAGGAGTATGGCGGGAACAGCAGGGACGCCGGCAGCTGCAGTAGGGCCCAATCGGTCAGGCGAAGGGTCAGCACCCCTCACATCCCGCTGACACGCCCCATCTGAGACAGCAGCTCCCAAAACTTCTCGGGGGAAATGCTGGAGTCCCCGCCTTTCCGCGGCGCAGCGTAATACTCGCCACGAATCGGCACCAGCTGTTATCATCCAAGTGTCCTACGGATATTGGGGCCTGAATTTCAGTTCTCCACCGTGCCTGTGGAACATAACTCCGGCAGTTTCTTCACGGCGGCTTACATAGCGCCAGAATTTCCCGTGCGAGTGCGTCAGCGTGCCGTCTCCCTTCGATCAGCTAGGGCTCGGCAAGATTCCCTGGCATTGGGCACAGCGCATCACTGCGCGTGTTAGACGGTGAGGACGGGAGCTCGACCCACAAACTGGACAGGGACCGCTGGAGAAAGAAAAACAGCGTGCTTCCAAAAGAGTACTTCCCTCAGAAAAAAAACACCTAATCCTTAAAAATGAACTACAGATACATAATAAAAAGACAAAGATGGACATAAATGATGACTGAGGCGTTAATTGGGTGATCAAAAGGCCCCCTCCCCCCATGACACGGCGTGTAAAACAAAGCGACAGGCAGAGCCTGCTGGGGGAGCCGGGTCGGCTCAATTGAGGGCACACTGGCGACAATCTGCCCACGAGGCCAAGGCGACGCTTAAAGGAACGGCGAGCCAGCCAGCCCAGTCGGGCCCCACTACAGCTACGAGAGCCATGACTCCTGTCTGCCTGACAGATGGAGCCACACCAGCCGTCTGAATGAAGGCCCATCGAAACACAGCAAGAAACCACCGATGCACATCCTTGGAAGGCAGATACCACTGCATACTGAACACACACATCAGGCTCAGGTTAGGGAGGCATTATACAACCTTAATTATACACCCTGCTGTTATTATCATCATCATCATCATTATTAATCCAAAGGTACTGAAATACCTGCTGCAATTCAAACGGGAATTCCCGATTCCTGCATGACAGAATACCACAAAAATGAGACTGGAAAAAACATCCATATACCTACATTTATATTTAACATCCAATAACCAGTAGTGTTAACCAGCAGTTTTCCAACCCAGAATTTTCTTTCCCGTTTGGACACCATACCGGGAGGGCAGCCTTCCTAGCGGCTGTAAGGCTCAGGGAGGCCGGCACCCGCCCAGCAGACAGAATAATGACCTGTTCAGATTTCCCCATCGGTCGTCGGCCCCGGAGCCCGGAGGCAGAGGCAAAGTCACAGGGGCCACTCGCGGTGTGCCCTGCCGCACACTGGGGAACAGGAACAGTCACTATTAAATAACAGCCCTCCCCCACCGTCACACGCGCACACAGACACACACACGTACACAGATAAATGCCAGCCAAGGGCCCCATCACACTCAGAGCGGAGGAGGAGGCCCCTGGGAGCCAAGGCCGCGGCCCGGTCCGGTCCGACTACAAAGCCTCGCAGGCATCTCACGCGGGTCCCATTACAGAAAGGCTGGAAAATAAACAGAACTCATCTAGAAGGGGAGTCATATCCGACAGGGAGAGGGTGCAACAGAGAGGAAGAGAACAGGGAGGGGGGGAGAGAGACAGAGAGAAAGAGAGAGAGAGAGAGAGAGAGAGAGAGAAGAAAAAGGGAGGGGGAGAGAAAGAAGGAGAGAGAGATGGGAAGAGAGAGGGAGGGGCGGAGAGAAAGAGGGAGAGAAAGAGAGACTGAACCACCTCTCCCTTTGTTGGGGGTGGGGGGGTCACTAAAAAAAGCCAAATAGTGGAGTGCTTGTGTTCTGTTCCCACACCCTTCAGAAATAAACGGAGAGCAGGGTGTCCCCACCCCCGCCGGCTGCAGGAGCCAGACGCGGGGGCCTGGCACGGATTTCCGGAGACTTCCTGGAAGGTCAAACTTTAATCTGCAACACGATCCTGCACACCTGGGACAGGCCGGCCTTAATTAACGAGCAAATTAATGAATCAGAGAGACGGCCAGGGCTGCGAGAAAACATCGCTTGTTAATCACGCCCCCCAGCCACGTGCACCCCCCCCCCCCAAACACTGTCGCGTGCGGGACCCCCTGACATCGACGGTGGGGACGAGCCGGGGACGTTTCGATAAGTTAAAGCGCATTATACCGGCAGCATATCATCTCAACCTGATTGGCGATCAATAACTTCCTGGCAGTACTAGTCTGGGAGAACCGCTTGGCGTGTCAGGGGCCCCCACAGAAACCGCTCGGCGTGCCAGGGGCCCCCACAGAAACCGCTCGGCGTGCCAGGGGCCCCCACAGAAACCGCTCGGCGTGTCAGGGGCCCCCACAGAAACCGCTC
>JAODJU010000035.1:8068295-8094787 GCA_026776725.1 Gnathonemus echidnorhynchus | reverse complement strand
CGCTCGGCATGCCAGGGGCCCCCACAGAAACCGCTCGGCGTGCCAGGGGCCCCCACAGATGGCCAAATTACAGACATGCCTAGATAGAGACACGTCCATGTGACAAACAGATGACAGCTAAAGGCTACAAGTGTCAAACGCAGAGCCTCGTGGTAAAAAATGTCACTGTCCTGAATAATGTGTGTGTGTGTGTAGTGTGTGTGTATGTATGTATATACACACACACACACACTCTCCTCACAGAGGAAGGCCTGGCAGGGCAGACCTCTTGGAGGGGGGGGGTATACCCTCCCACCTCCACACATGAACATCGCGATCCCTCTGGCGCCAAAACACTGAACTGCTGATCACAGCCACAAAGACGCCTGACTCACCATTATACCAGGTCACAGAAATAACCTGACCAGGCAATGAAGCCACCAACAGCAGGTCTTTCGGGTCTCTCACAGGCTGCTTCTCTAGGCCAGTGTTTCCGAATCCAGTCCTCGGGGACCCACAAACAGTCCACGTTTTTGCTCCCTCCCAGGTGCTGTGGAATGACGGGATTGGGAAACACTGCTCTACGGATCCGACTGGGGACCACCCCCCCCCCACACACACACCTCTTCCTGCACGGTGGCAGAACTGCTTTAACGGCCCGCAATAAGCCAGGCGTAAAACTGTAGCACTTCTGTATGAAGGCCAGCGATTTACTGCGAAAACAATCTGACAGGAAGACATAAAAGCTAATTCACTCACATTCTTATTTACGGCAGGAAATCGCCATTGTTACTATGCACAGCAAAAAAATATTATGCATAATAATATAATAATGCATACATATATAAATGGATTACTGCATGCTCCACTTCAGACAAGATAACCCATTTGTCAATGTATTTCACTTAAATCCAGTAATTTATGCTTTGTATTTAGTGCTTAATATATATTTGCTTTTTTTCCCTTTTTAAAAAAAAAAATTAATTCACATCTGAAATCATTTCGAGGTAATTTGCCAAACGGCACAAACGACGGCATCGGGGTCCTCCGTGTGGTGCAGAGAGGATGCTCTCACGATCCAGAAGATGCTCTGCTAATATCGGCTGTTAACGGTCACATTTCCTGTGGGTGGGAAAATGTTCCACTCGGCCATCAGGAGGTTCCTCAAGACCTGGAAGAGCTGGCAGCTCCCAGGAAGTGAGCAGGCGCCGTATTAATAGACGCGCGGGTTACAGTGACGGTGTTCCGTTAGCTGCTTTTATTAAGATGGTCCTAACAGCAGACATCTGCAGAAGAAATTAAAAAGCAGGCAATAAAAATAACCCTGGTGGAGCGAAATCAACACGGCAGGCATTCTGAGCTGGCGTGCAGGGATCCGGCTGAGCCGTGAGGCGCTGCATGTGTCCCGGATTAGATGGGGAGATTTTCCCAGTCCTGCGTGGGAATTCAGTACATGCTGCAGTTCCAGGGCTCTTCCCCTCACCGTCCCCTGGGCCTAAACGCTTTCAGACCACTCTGATGAGAGTGCTAATATCTGCTCGAAAACCTTGTATTATTTATCTATAAAGCCTGGGGCGATTCTAGAATTTTTTTTTTAAGGTGTAAGGCATAAGAGGGGCCCAAATGCATACAGAGGGGTCAACCTTTTTGAGTGACAGGGGAGAGGGCATTCTCGGGGCCAATCAGCTTTCAGCTGGGCTGTGTGCCCCACAGCACATAGACCAAGCACCTCCCCCTCCGCCCCAACTAAATAATCAAACACACATTCAACTCTACAAAAGTTCACCCTCTTGTCAGAGCCTGGGGTTTAAATTTGGCCCTTGTGGGGGGGGGGGGGGGGGGGGGGGGTACATGCAGGGTTCACCATGAGGCACACTGGCAAGGCAGGCATGGAGACGCCCGCGAGCCGAAACCTGAAAAGGTGCAAGAACGGGCGGCGCTAATGCCAGCCAAGCCCACACCGCACAGAGCCACGCCAAACCAGGCCGGGGGCATCATGCCGATCTGACGGCCCCATCAACCTCTGAATGCCGCTGGGTAAATAATGGAGCGCTCCTTTAATTGTGCAATCCTGGGGCGCGCGTGCACGCGCAAACACACACACACACACACACACACAAAGAGAACGCAGCTGTGAAATTACACAAACCACATGCCAGGAAAGGCACCTAGAGTGGCTAAACCACGAGTTACCATGCTCATGTCAGACATTCTGTTCACTCGGCTCTGCATTTCAGAGAACTCATTCTGCGACTCTGAGGACGCCAGCCTGCATTACAGGTCCCAGGAGGATTTCGGCCCCACCTCCAAAACCCGGATGTCACACCCTGGAATGGGACCGGGTCCACGCAGCTCCTGTATACCTGTCATACTCGCTTCATCCAGCCCTTCCTCGTCTTTGGCTACCCCGCGAGGCGCTACTCAGACTACAAGGGGCCCGACTATTTCAGGCCACGGACGGCAATGCCGTCGTCTGGAGCAACACGTGACGAGCGATGGTTTCCAGTGGCAACCACAGCTTAGCTAACCTCTAAACGGATAAGACCCAAAACACCAGGCAGAGCGACACCCGATGTTTGGTCAGCGGCTCCTCCCTAAATTGTAACCTGCGGCGGTAAACAGAGCCAAAGAAAATCTCGCTTCAGAAACCGTGACGACCAGGCGGTGGCACGTATTACTCTGACAGGCAGCCTGGAGTCGTCAGCTGACACGTGAGATGCAGATTCTCGTTTCATTTTCCCTCCAAAAAAACAAAGGCGAAAAAAAAAATCCGCTAGAGCGTGTGTTCAAGCAGAATTAAGAAAATCAGACATTACAGCTCAGAGAAACGGTACAAAGGAACTGGGACACAATATGGGTTCGTTCAGGGCCTGAGGGGAAGGGGGCGGGCTGGGGGGGGGTGGGGCAGTCGCACAGAGCTGTAATCGCAGACACAGCGACCCCCCTGTTTGAAGATGTCAAGGGTTAATGAGCACGGAGTTACAGTCAAACGCCTGGAGAAAGGAGAGCGATTACACAGCGAGGAGCGTATCTGATGAGCGCCGTAGTCCGGCATGGGACGCCCGCACAGCCGCTGTCAGGCCGTCACTGAGTGCACGCCTCACATTTGTGGATTTCACAGGTTTAAAAGGCACTGGCGGCCTGACTTGGCTGTCGAAACAGGAGCCCCCTTTGCCTAGGAGACGGGCCCGACCCGAGCCCGGTGGGCACAGCGGGTTTGTTTAACAGGAAATAATTAATGTGAACTGCAGGACGGAGCGACTAAGAATGCAGGCCTTGCAGGCCTGCCAGCCCCGGGTCAGGAAAACCAAACAGAAACCACATGTGCTGGGCCTCACTGATAAATCTCAACTTTAGAAAAAGGGCAAAAAAAAAAAAACATTTCAGGCTAGATGCACTGAAAGCCAAATGCTATAAGTGTATTCCTGCACAAACAAACAAATTACAAAAGGTACAGACTACTGATTATTACAGGAAAATAAACTTTTTCTTTTTTTTTTTAATTCAACAGCAGTAAGTTCATAGGCCTTGCTGCACTTGGCTTACAAATTACACAGTCAACTATGCCAAAAGAAACAGCAAATACGCAAACGTATAAATCTTTCGCATCTGCATCACCAGCGACACGCTAATTAAGACACGTGGGCAGATATCTGGCCCGAGTACAGTTCTCCTAAATTAATCATGCGGTGAAAAGTAGCTTGGAAGGCCAGCCGAGGTCCTGTGAGATGACACTTTCAGCATTCTGACATACTGCAGCAAACCATCCACTATTTAAAGAAAAATCCTCCCCCCATTTATGTCCCAAATCCCTCTAGCAAAAATCAAACTAACTAGCAATGACACTGACTTTCATTTTATTAAAATGAAAATTAACCTCACAAAATAAAGGATTAATACAAATGTCTTCGTTGCTCTCAAGCACGGATTTTAAATTTGAAGATATTCTGTCACAATGGATACTCAAGCAATGAGAGCTTCACCTTAGCAATTAAATGCAGATATTAAATTAAAACACTAGCAGCTCTCACAATCATCTTTTACAGAGCCAAACCGTGCAAGATTAAACAGTAATTATGCCTATTACAATAACTTTTAAAAATGTATTTAGGAAATACTCCAAAGTGACACATTTTGAGTAAGCAAGGTCAGACGATCCCTGAAGCAGTCGGGAGTTAGGGGCCCGTCTCAGGGGCCTAATAGTGACATCACTCTGCTGACTCTGGGATTTGAACTGGCAACCTTTTGATCACAGATTCACCATCCCGACCTGCTGAGCCACACAGCATCCCCAACAGGTTACCAAAAGAGCAGTAAAAGTACTACCAGCAGTGAGTAAACACCAAAAAGAAAATAACTTCCCAAAAAGCTGCACTCAAATCTATAAAAAAAAAATGATACAATAAATATACATATACAGAGCTGAGATTTAACACTTGGCTCAGAGGCAGCCAGCGCTGTAAAGCATCTGTTGCACCGTTCAGAAACAACTCACCGCCTAAAGCACGGCAAACACAAATTATCCAAACACCAACAATCAGCAGCACCCGGGATCTCTGGAGCCTAATGCTGGTGAGCGCTTCCCCCGACCGCCTCGCGCGAAACATAAACTGCGCTTCAGAAGTGCAAGAACACCCTTCTGCAAGAGCAGGTGCATCAGCCGCGGATAAAGATCTTGCAGTCAAATCAGGGTAGCAGTGAGTGTAAGCAGAGGAAAGCGGGGGGGAGGGTGGGTGAGCACTCTTCCATACCTGCAGTTGGGTGGAGGATCCAGAGTAATTTCAGCTAGCTCCTTCTGAATTCTGCCAAGGGAGAGGGGAGGGGGAAAAAAAAAAACTGGAGTGAGAATTTCAAGCGGCGAGGAAACACACTGCCCTCTACCACTGCAGTGATACATGCAGGGCCCCCTCTCCCCCCTCACTTCAGCTAACATGGCTGCTGCCTCTTTGTTCTCAGAGGCATAACCCGAATCCCAGAACAGGAAAACTTTGCAGCCCTCATTTCTCCCCTCCTCCTCGCTCGACCGAGCTGCCGTCCGGCACAGCACACAGCTGGCCCCCCGGAGCACCCATCCTGGCCCTCTTCTCAGGGTTCCAGTCACTTCTACCACAGGAGATTTTCTTTTAAAGCTTATATGCAAATGAGGCACAGGGGGGAGGGGGGGTAGCCCAGGAATATTTGACAAGAGCTTTAAACTGGAGCTCCAGAGGTCTTCCTAGAGCATCGTCAGAGCTGTACAGGCTTGTCTCTCACATTTACTTTTTCGATTGAAGATTTTTAGGGCAGATCTGCTGATTACGTATTTTAAACCTGACATATTTCAGATGCTTTGTGTGCCAATGAATTACTTTTTAAAGCGCAGGCCTTCCCTCTAATCCAGCAAAAAATGCGTGCTCTTCTTGTCCCCACTTTCTTGTGACTCTTTCAGGTTTGCAAAACCTAAGACAGCTACTAAATGTTCCCAAAGATTCAGAATTTTTTGTTGTTGTTGTTGAACCCATTGTAGAGTTCAATATAAAAATATGCAACTGCTAAAATCTGTTCTAATAACAACTTAAGACACGGTTCAGTGTTTGAACCTGTAATTAAAAGGACTTACAGGAGTTCATTTCCTCAACACCCAGCCCAGATTATGCACTGTGTGGACATACTGACACTCACCAATCCTAAATTCATCCATAGTCATGGAATCACCTTGCCATGTCTAAGGTAGTCTTAAATATATGCAACAAGAACATGAAGAAACAACTGCTTAATATGCAACGCAAAAGTATATAATAAGAATAAAACAATATGAATTATTTTCGGACACATACAATTGACACAATGGCCTTCAGTAGGAAACTAGTAGCAAATGTATATAAGGCTCCAGTTAAAGTGATACACATATACACAAAGAAAAAAATCATGTGCTGGTCTCAACACCTCACATTTATGGCATGGTGTTTTCAGTTTACGCGTTCAGTTTGTCTCCATGAACCGAACAGCCAGCGCTCACGTGAGAAGCGTTTACCTTTTAGCACTTGTGGACAGTTTAGCAGTGGTTTTGCTGGAGAGCTTCGTGTTCTTTTTCTGTTGCTGAGTGGCGGAGGGCGGCTTTCGCTCTTCGTGCTCCTCGGGTTCGGGTGCCGGCGGGTCCCGCTGGTCTGCGTCCGAACTGCCGCTGCTGGTGCTCGGACTTTCGTCGTCCGATCGTTGCCTGTCGCTGGACATGATCCTCCTTAAAGAACAAATGGCAGGACGTTTTGGGGGGTGTCACCGCATTGCACTTATATTAGAACAACTTCTTAAAGCTCCGCGCATGGATGATCGCTGAGAGACTTAACTACAATGTCGAGCAAGCAGCTGTTTTGTTGCAACTATTTAAAACAGACAGCCTTGATGTGCTTGTTCGATGCCAAAGCTTTCCGTCACCGGCAGATCCGACGAACGGGGGTCTTTAGACAGTCATTGATGAAACTTAATTATGCATTAATGCGACCGGGAGTTGCATGTGTGTGTTTGCTGGGTTGAATGCGAATCGAAACTCCGAGGATCCACAGCAGGACAAAAGGAAACATCAGGGCCACCCGACACCCGCCGAGGTAAAGGTAAGGCACCAGGCACCCCCGATGTATCCGTATTATTGCCCAAACTGTTGTCATTCAGAAGGACGCGCGATGCACATGCTCGCCTCGGATTTTAATCCAACACTTGACCAGCAGTCCGCAAGCGTCAACAAGCTGCCCGGCGATCAATAAATAATTCAAGCACAATATTATCGTCAGGCTTAAAAAAAATCAACACTAGTTATACCTTCTGCAAATATTTGGCCGGAGACAGAAGCTCTGCGCGATTTTGCATCGCTGACATGAAGTGCTTTGCAGAAAAACAGCTAGCTAGCCTGCTAATTCTCTCCCCAATCATGCTGTTGTTAGCTGACCAGATATAGTATGAGTTTTTTTAAGCGCCAGCTAAGCTATGAAAAGCTCGGTGTTATCAGAATACGGCGTAGAGGAAATAAAAGAAATAAATAAATAACCACGAGGCTATTTACATGGCCAGCAGCGCACAGATATTGGTGAGATCCGAGACCTGCAAGGAAAGCATAATTTGCACCTTCTCTCACAGTGAGGAGGAGGAGGGGGGTGTATCTTAAAACCATTTATATTTCGCTCACTTTAAAGAAGAGGACGAGGCACCACCGACGGACGAGGGGACGTGCGCGCGACCGGAGCGGAGTTTTTTAAGGGAAAAAGCGCGAGCCGAGGCGCCGCTTTAAAGCCTTTTGTAGGTTTGTTATGGTGGGAGGCACTCCAGTATCAGCATGGTGTACGAACTGATGCGTGAAGTCAGTTTCCAGCTCCCCCCTTCTTTAGCGACAGCCGCTAAAAAAAAAAAAACGGCGAGAACGAACGACGTTTTACCCCCCCGGCCCGGGCTCTCCCCGTTCCCCAAAGCTTCGCTTTTACCTTCAACGCGGTCCCGCGCGGATCCTGGGGCGGTCGGGAGTGTTTAAAAACCCGTTGGAAATGAAGCCTGGAGGACGACAGGCTCCGGCCGAGCTGTGAACATTGGAGAATCGGAAGGAGGAAAAAAAAAGAAAAAAAGAGAGAGAGAAAGAGCCACAGTTACGAGCTGCCGCCGGCAGGTGGCGCTGAGTGGCGGACGAGTCTCGGGACATGGAGCCGCGAGGTGTGGGAGTGGCTTTTCCAGCTCCCTCCCTCCTCGGGGCAGTGCAATGGGCAAGGCGACGAGCTGCTATCGTGCACTAGAAAGAGTTTGGCGAGAGACGTTCTGAGTACTCGGGACTTCCGAATGGTGTGCTGATCGCTGGCTTTCAAAGCCAGAGGAGCGACAGAAGTCTGCGGAGTGGAGGAAAAAATAACTTTTGCTGTAACAGCTGAAGAAAAGTGCATCGGATGACTTGTTTCTGGGCGCACATGGGCAAAGCAAACGATTTAATGTGATCGATCATTGAAATAACGGGAGCTTTAAAAGCGCACCAAATGCCAATTTGTTTCGCGTGTCACACTTTTATTTTTTTTGCTGGAGATATGGGAGTTGGACAGTGTTACAGTGCAAGAATCAAATTGACTTAAGGATGTGAAAAGAAGAAAAATGTTTTTCACCGTTTTTTAAGCTTATGTAAAAGATTTTTAAACTCCGCTCTGGGGTTTACGGTGTTGCCGATTGGGCTCCTGAAAAAAAAATCGAGACACCTTTTCATGTTAAGGGTCGGATGTGTGCGGCAAATGTGGCATTAAATATAATTTTACGGACGAAATTAATGGGATCATCTAATGTGAGATAGCCTCGGGCTTTTGGATATGCGAGACGTCAAATGCAATGTCAGGAGCCTCCTGTACTGGACGAAACATTCTGCCATCAAATACATTATTTAAAACTGTTGTTTGCAAAATCATTGCAAATACGACAAACGAGTTAGGTCTCGACCTTAATAGTGATTCTAAGAGTTTTTAAATTATAGTTATCCTTGTAGATAGAATGAGCAATTAATGATTTTCATTTATTAAATTAGCCATTAAAAGCAACCAGTGTCCGTTTTTTAAATGGTTCTTGGACTACCCGTATTTGTTCTGCTGATCTGTTATATTATAGTCCAGCTCCTTTATGAAATCACGCTGGAATGGACCTTTTCCCTTGCATACTTGAGCCGTCAGGCAGATTTTATTTTACCGTGTGTGTGTTTGTGTGCGTGTAAATTTGCTTTACAATCCTACAAATGTCAAGTGTCCTCTTAAAATGTCAAGTATTAAATATTCCTATAGGTCTCACACTATCAAGCAATAACCTCCTTCATTTCATTACGCATTCCTTCCCTGTAGCTTGGTAGCAAATTATAATAGCCACACTGCCCCTCCCCAAAGGCCATTAAGGGTATATTAAATGCTTTTATTTCATACAATAACAGTAATGTAGAAGTTAGGCTCTGGGCACACATTGACTACTGTACTGTTATCCCCTGCTGGAGTTATTTTTATTTTATTTTTTTTGGTGTGGGAATCTGACAGCCTATCTTACGCTTACATTTATTTATGTAGTAAGTCGCCTATGTCGAAAGCAACATGCAAGTGAGGAAAGCTTAGGGAGAGCCAGTTTCCCGGAAGCAGATGGGGTTAGGGGCCCTGCTCAGGGCCTGCACTTTGATGTGATTGCTCTGCTGGTCACGGGATTGAAACCTGTGATCATCCAGACTTGGCTAGAGATTTTTAACCTGCTGTGCCACTCAGCACACCTGGAAAAGGCCTTAGCAGTTACAGTTTGTTGTCTCCTACTCTGGAAACTTGGGCATCATCCACTTCGGAGGGCTGGGGACTCTCACCTGAATCAGGAGGCCTGCAGTTCCTGAAGGAACCCCTGGTGCAGAGCGTTAATCACCGGACGCTTCCACGAGGCCTGAAGACCTTTATCTCCACCCCCATCCGAGTTTGAGACCCAGTCAACTGAGAATCCCTGATCCTCTTTTATAATGTAGGCAGAGGGCTGTGTTTTATGTACCGCAATTAAGGGAAGGGGGCAGTGTCTCGCACTTAAAGTGCGTGCTTAGCGAGGTTTGCTCCAACACGTCAGTGAGCGGAGTATCATTAACTCTGACAAGCGAAGCTGACCTTCAGCGCCAAGGCCTGGACTAAACAGGGCGTTTATAATTCCTGGCATGGCGTGGGGATATCGCTGCGGTTATTCAATAAGCTGCGTTGGGGAGGTCAGATTGGAGATACCGTAACGCTGGAAAATCACCTCCCGAAGAACACCGTCCTTGAACACAGAAACGGGCACCTGAATACACTTTTGCTCCAGTTCACAGCTTTCATCTGGCAACAGTGCTGAAATTGCTAACCCCCCCCCACCCCCCGCCAGCAAGCTCCAGAGAGTCTTGTGCAGGGCAGAAGATCGAATGCAATTTGATGACTCGGGACGGGGGGAGGAGGGTATAGTGCGGACTGCTTTCTCACCTCACGGAGGGAAGGTTGCGACGAGCTAAGGGCCCCTCTCGCTTTGCCCAGGGGTGGCCCTCGCCGTACTCTACTGAAAGACGCTCCACACTTTCCGTTTCACTGACAAAGTGTTGGATTGGGCCTGTGGTGCCATGAAGTGAGCGAGCTTTTGCACTGGTCTATAAGATGGAGCAAATCTGTTACGCATTAACGGGGTGAATTCCTTTTACTGGCAGGTTGGGTCGGAAAGACACAGATGCAGGGAATTTGAAAGAATATGCGATGTTAATGTGTCTCTGCTACTTTTTAAGATAAATGCAGAAGCCTAGGGTGTGTTGGTGGAGATGGTGGGAATCATGGATTGTAAGTGGGTTACACTAAACCCAAATATACTGAGTAAAAAAAAACACTGTACTTATTCCTTGGATTAGATTATAAATTTGTAGGAGGGCATCCTTTAAACGTGTTTAATCTACAGAAATAAAGTTGATTTCCCACTGTTTCGCTGAACACATATGCTGGAGTTGACAGTGTCCCTACCTTGAAATTGTTTGCCAGCTCAGGAAAGATAGCGGGTGAAGAGAGGCTAGCAGTGGTCACGCTCCCAAACTTCCTCCATCCCAGTATTGCTGTAATTTGCTTGACTGCCTTGTTGATTTTACCCCAACCTTTGTTTACCCATAGTGTCACAAGGAATGAGAATTTTTATAAATTCTTCTGCTCACTTCTCTGTGAAGGCCAATTTGAATGCTCTCATAGCAACATTACAGCAGTTCCTGTTAATTTGTTTACATACAGGACACACAAACTTAACGTGATAACCAAAACTTAACATTTGCATACATATACATCTGGGTGTTTATTAAGGAAATGGGTCCAACAGCAGGCTTGTCCTGGGATTTTGAGCTGCAGGTCCAGTTCTTTCACTACAATCCCAACCTGCATGCTTGACTCAGTTTGTTTACAAGTGGATCTGGCCGTTTAAATGACTGCCACTGACTTCAGCCTCTTGAACCGTGTGTGCGAAGGGTCCTGGAAGATAAGCATAACGTCACGGACTCTGCCGTGGAGCAGCAGCGGTCGCCTCTTCGGCCAATCGGATTTGTTTGCTGGCTGCTCCAGTGCGTGTCTGAGGCTGTACATTCCAGCTGGGGGGGGGGGTATCAGCTCAGGTGTGATGACACCAGATTGACAAGGAAATGTGCATTTCCCATCAGGCGTCATAAGAGTGATGTATATGATCTCCGTTCGCCCCTTGATGCGAGAGGGACTCCAAGGAGGTAGATGAAGTGCTTCAGCAGACAGGCAGCGACTAGAGGAGGCATTTTACCTTGACATCCATAAACTTCAGGTAAACTTCAGGGTTTCAAGAGGAGAAGCAAATCAACAGGTTATCTCATCCAAGGTGTTTTTACTGATTGTTTGCCTCTTCACGGAGGCCGCGGGCTTGGCAGGGACAATATGCCTACCTAGTTACACTTTCATAGGGTGTCAGAAAATAAACAAACACCTGAACCCAAACACCGTTTAGGCAGTCACATCCATTCTGAATTGGAGCAATTATCTGTTAATGCGGCTGACATTTAGATTTAAACACAAGAATATTTCTCTGTAACTAAGAGGGCTTGCGAGGAACACCAGGAGGAATTTTGAGCCCCATTTAAACCTTGAGTTTGGAGTTTTAATGCAATTCCCGATATCGATAAAAGATAGCAAATTAAATTCAGTGGCTTTAACTTGTACCTCTAGTCATACATGGGGTTCACATCTGTCAGACGTAAGGGTGATTGTGTTTAATTACACCAGCTGTTAAAATAAAGAGCACATTAATGTCTGATGAATTAAATGTGTGACTTAGGAGCAAAATGCAGTGCAGCTAAGTGCAGTTAAATGAAGTCGTTAGGAATCATTAAACTAGATGACACAACGATGCACCATAGGAGGAATGACTGCTCTCTGTGTCAAGGCCGTCTCGTGGACATCGCCTGTGGGGTGATGAGACATCATCAGTTAAATATACCACTCGTTAGTCACGGGCAAGTAGTCATCTGCTTGGCTGGTCATGTGACACGAGTGGTGGCACGTGGTCATGTGATGCGAGCATGTTAGATGGTTTTATTGATTTGTTTTTCTTTTTCATGATGCCAAAGGGAAACTTTTCAGATTACTTACAATATCGACCACCATTTCAACACCACACGATGACTGTCAGAAAGTCCTGGGCCTCATCGTGTAGCCAGACAAAAGAAACGCACAACAGACAAAGAGCTTCCTGTCCCATCTTAACAGACATGAGCGGGGATCGGGGGAGCGCCCGAGTCTTGCTGTTCATCCACGTCTCCCCAACATCATGGCGAAACAATTCGTGTATTGTCTTTGAAAAGCGTGAGCAGGAGCGAATACAAATGTTGAAATTGCCGGTGCTGGAGATGGTGATGTGATCAAATATTAATGAACTCGCTAATTAGCCCATTGGCATATAGCAGCGGAAAGGATCATTAATATTTCATGATACAGCTGGAGATAGAGCTTGTTCCCCTCACAGAGCTTTACAGATGCTTTATAAACCCGCCCTCTGCCTTGTCACATATCGAATGTGTTCATTGTTACACCTGTTAGCTGTATTGCTTGTCGTCTAGGCTTTAGCGTCTAAGATGTCAAACTACAGCTGGCCTTAAAATTCCATATAGTCTGTCTGTCTGTCTGTCTAAAATACTACAGCTCCTGCATCTTACATGGCTTTTGTGTCACATAGTGGTTTCCCGGCTATAGAAATGCAATGCTGGGTTGTGAATCTCAGCGGTGGAAGAGAAGCCCATAATTGCAGGATCTGTTGCACCTTGCCGCTCTGCCCACACCTGCACCTGACGGGTCAGGAATTAGAGCTGCCTCAGGGTGCAGTGCATGCTGGGAGACGCCTGGCAAAAGCACGCCATGCGCCTCCCCTCTAGCGTGCCCACACGCAATCTGGAGCAACCCTTACCTCACACACGGCTCTTCTCCTGGGGAATGTTTCAAGCTGCTGAGTAGCGTGATTATCACCGGTCCTCCTGGGTGGGGGGACCTTTCAGAAGGTGTCCCTGGAGCTCCAGCTGTGTCACACCCGTCACAATTTATCTGAAGTTCCTGTTTGGTGATTTCATCTTAATTATTTGTGAAGTGAGGCATCGTGTGTGGCTCATGGGCATGATAAATACAAATACATTTTAATCGGTTACCTGAAATTTACTGCTATTGTTTTACATTTAACAAAATATCAGGTTCCAGCAGCCACTGATAGAGTCTTATGGACTGTTATGGATGCCTGTAATGTATTTTAATATGCAAAGTATAACTTTGGGATGCCTTTAATGAAACGTTGCATTGAATAAAATTGTCAGTCCGGAGCAAATATTTTCCTTTGAACTCTGTGAAGGTGGAATACAGTCAAACCCATAATTAATGTCTTGTTTCCCTAATGTTCTCTTAGGCAGCCCTGTGAATGGCTTGCCCTCGTGAATGGTGATTACTGATTACTTATTTCAATTAGCATTCCTGGAGAATTGCCAAAAAAATGAATGAAAAGAAAAAGCCTTCTTTGACTGGCAGTATGCCTCTTAAAAATGAGCCTGCTGTGTTTCTCGTGAGATGTGTGTGAAGTCTGTGGGCAGAGCCTGCCCGCATCCGCTTTCACGTTTCCCCGTTTGTCTTGACTGTGGCCCCATAGGACAATATGCACTCCTAGTGTGTGGAATGGCCATTTGGATTGATCTGGTTCCTCTGTGACGTCCTGCAGATGTGGACGAGTGCATCTTTGCGGTAGCTAGCCAGAGACGCGGCTCGAGGGAGCCACGAGGGAGCAGGGGCAATTCTGGGTTTTTTAAAGGTGAGGGGTTAAGAGGGACTGTAATTCATACAGATGGGCCAACCTTATCATTAGCCAATGATATGTATTGAATCATGAGAGGGGGCACTCTGGGTGCCAATCAGCTTTCAGCACCTGTAACCCCACCCCTGTATACACCACTGTGAGGGGACAGATCAGTTGTGCCTGTTGGAGGTCTTGGATACCCATGGCTGGTGGAGCGCGGAGTGTGGTGAGGCATTACTGCCCGATTCAGAAGAACAAGCGTGGATGTTCTGGACACTCTGGGTGGAGCTGAGATGCTCAGCACGTCATAGGATTACGCACTTGAGTGGCATGAGGTGGCCACAAAGCCACAGCGTCGGCAGTGGATGGTGAACAGGAAGGCCATCTTCCGGACCGCTGCTCTTCTCGCCCATCGCTGCTCCTGCCATTATCATCCCCTGAGCTACCAGTGAGATGAGATGAGCCCCAGATCGAAGACAGCAGCCCTCCCGAGGCTCTTTCCCTCTGGCTCCTTCCCTCTCTTTGCCTAGAACGTCAATGTAGAACATCTTGTTCCTGCTGACAGACTCGTGGCGTGGAGCGGACGGTGCTTTTTGTGGCCGCTTGTGTCCGTTTAACCATCAGCCGGCGATCCGACGACAGAAGCGCTCTGTGAGACAAGGCTGCCAGATAGCCAAACAGGCTGGATTGCATCAGGAGCAGCGCCTAGAACAGAGTGTCGTCATAAATCCTGCGGGTAACCTGGTGCTCTGCTCTGAGAGCGAGGTCGGAGAAACTCTTCCCGTGTAGATGCTGATGTATGACTATGGTCCTCTGTAACGGAGGACGAGAGATGCCACAGCGTGAGAGCATTGCAACGCAGCCCATCACCCGGCAAGCCAGCGGGGAGAAGGAGAAGCAGCCCTGGGGGCACCAGGAGAGGAAATGGATGGTTTTAACCGAAGGAGAGAACATATATCACACGGATGTCAAATGCTTGTCACTGGGTTCAATGATAGATGGCAGGAACAGCAAGTATCCTGGACGCAAGGTTGTCGTAACTATGAGAGAGTAGTGTCCTGAGATCTGTAGCGACAAGAATCTATGTGTCATCGTCACCATGTGGGGGTGGGGAGGGGGACTTTGTGTAGGAGTCCATGCGGAGACCCTTTGTGTTTGTCCACTGTAATTGCTGCAGTCTGGCCTGCTGCTGCACAGCAAATATCTTCATTGCCGATGAGTATGGAAGCCTATGTGGGGAAAAAAAGACGATTCATAATTCCCGCTTTATTGCTGTTGACAATGCAACGCTTTTGTGTTCTAAAATAATTATTTTGCATGTAATTACCTCGCAATCAGTTTGGAAGGCCCTATGCTGTTTCACCATGATGTTTGTGTACAAGAGAGAGGGAGGGAGAGAAAAAAACAGCTGTTGAGAGGGAGGTGAAAGAGGGGCTTTGTTGTCTTTGGAGTGTCAAGGGATATTACTTCCAGTTTCTGATGCCGGAGCCTGCGGCACTGAAAGGGATTATGGGATACACAATAGGAGTGGATTGTATGTATCATCTCTGCTTCCTGTTTTGATCCATTTTTTTCGTCCCTCCTTTGTGTTTTAGGTCTGTCCTGCGCAACTTATCATATCTAACGCAACACGAATAACAGTCGTGTGTGCCGCCAAAGGATGTCATTCCGGAAAAGTCAGTTAAACAAGGCAAACAGCTTGAGCGTGTCATCTTAAGGAAGTCGCCTCTCTGTGTTACCCGCCTTTCACTCTTCTCTGTTGCGTTCCAGATGCGCGCATTTAAAGGAGACAGACATGAAAAGAGCGATTTCCTTTAGCCTGTATTACAGAGCTCAGCCGCTGGCACCTGACACGTCTCGTTCAGCTGTTGTTGTCCACGAGAGGATAAGACGACTTGATGGTATAACGCACGTTTGATTGAACTTGCTGGGTATGATTTTTCCAAACATTTTCCTGCTGAATTAGCACTTCTGTCCCGTGAATTATTCAGAACACGTTTTGCTTACAGCTTCTAACACAGGCTGATCAGCAGTGGCTGATCTTTAATAGAACCTGAGCCCCCACCCCCCCCAGTTCTGTGTAGTCAGCACACTACATACCAATAGATGTTGATCTCCCTCTTTTCCCATTTCTTGTTCACTGACGTCTCTTTCATCTTGTCCGCATTATGCAGCTGAGTACTCTGCCAGTGCCGCACGGTTACCTGGGAGACCTTTAAAGTAGCAAATTTAACAACCCCACCAAAAAGGAACAAGCCCAGTTGGTGTATCTGTTGAATCCACAGGGACCTCGGCGAAACCAACACTGCTGGATGCTCTCCGTCGGGTTTGCATCCAAACGGTCGTGTCAGCTGGGCTTTTTAACCTCGGAGATGTGTACCCGGCTGGTGCCCCCCCCCCCCCCAGCTAACCTCCAGCAGCTGAAACCAGAGAGGGACCTCGAGGAGGCTGAGCTGCTTGTGGCTGTTTGAGGACATCCGATAGTGGGCCCAGAGTGCAAAGTGTCACGGGGTGCACTGTGCCTTTCTGTCCACTGTCATCAATGGGAGTGTGTAACCTGAGTAAACACTTGACTCTCTGTGGCATTTTAAAGTAGAACAACTGCACTTTCAGTTTGATTCATGGCGCAAAAAAAGTGAACTAACACCCACGTGTCTCTAAACCACTGCCACTCTTTATCTGCCTCTGGATCACTTCTGCTGAGGCAGAATTTCTTCCATACATCTCGTTACGCCCCCGATAGCCACCTGGAATTATTCAGTTAATCCAAGCACACATGTTCCCCCCCCCCCCCAAGTTTGATCTTGCTGACGGTGTGGCGGGTCTGAGGCGAGGGATCTGTACCAGCAACTGGAAGGTTGCTGGTTCAGATCCTGTGAATGCCCAAAATGATTCTACTCCATTGGGCTCTTTGGCAATGCATTTAACCCGCAATTGCTTCATCCTGGGTATGACGTTAATCTACATCCAGCCCTACAACCCTTCAATTTACAGGGAAAAATTTAGGGGTTGATAGCAGGATTGACACTCCATCCACTGGAAAAAACCTCACACTGGTCCATTTGGACTAGTGTGGTGCTGAGATATCACCCACCACAGGTTCTCTGGTTCTCAACCCTGAAGTTAGTGGGTGCAGCAAGGCACTGTAATCAGTACATGCTCCTTACCTCTTCTTCTTTGATCCCATACAGTTCTGGGGGACAGTGTGTGGCTTAGCAGGTTAAATCCCTGTGCCTATAATTGGAAGGTCACTGGTTTGAATCGCATGCTCGGCAGAGTACCTACATCCCCGTTGGGCCCAAGTGCAAAGTCCTTAACCCCACTGAAAAATGCTTCTGAGGCAGCAGATAAACCCCTGACCCTGTGTTCAGAATCCGAGTTTCAGTCTCACCTGTATATATGTGTGGATGTTTTTGAAAGGAGAGTGAGATGGGATTTGTGATGACTACCACATTCCAGTGTTCTTGTTCTTGTACAAATGGCAAATAAAACTTAATCTCAACCCGTGCTCCCAACAGATGTCAGTGAAGGAAGAGGTTGAGACAAAATCAAATATGAGTATGAGTCAAATCAGTCACATCTGACGGACATTTATTTATACACATTTTACACTTGAGCAAACATAAATGCGCATTAGTACATACTAGGCCAGCACAAACGTGAAAGAAATTAAAGATCTGAAGAATGACTAGGCCTACTACTTCGTATGGTGAATTATATGTTGTTGCTTTCCTCTGCCCCACATCTGTGCCAGATTTCATTTTTAGCTGCTTGTATTTCAAGTTTCGAAAGCGATCTAAGTTTATTCAGGGTTCCCATTTGTCAGCCTTAAGGATGTGTGTCACCTTAGGCCCTTATAAATAGTTGATCGAACCTCTCCCTGCAGCCTTGCTCAGGAATTACATAAGGAGACAGAGGTTATATTCAGTCCCCGAAGGCTCAGAGCATATACTCTACGCAAGGTTACCATCTCTCCGCAAAACTGATTAATATATGCGACAAGACTCATTAAAAAATCGATGGCTTGAAGTAGTCAAAATCTGTGCCGTAAGTACGAATCAATATTCATATTATGTGTTCAGCATGCACACAGATTTGTGCAAAAGTCAAATTGCTACAGAAGGGTGTGAACCATTGCCACATAAACACATCTGATACCTTATGTCATCTGGTCAATGTGTACAGTAATGCTGATGTTTATATAACGGCTATTCTCTGTGTGGTTAAAAACAAAGATTCTTGTTTATGTAGATGGTTTTTTTTTCATCAGGAAAGGTGAGCATTTTGCCAGGTCTGTTTTATTTATTTTTTCGTGGCGTGTGGAGAATGATTGAAGGAAATTCAACCTTACAACGGAATCTGTTCTGGTTGACGGGAATGTATGATGTTTATCAATGAAGCAGGCCTCACCGTGGATGACTAAGCAAAGAAGCTTGTGTTCAGGCACTGAGGAGCAGCGATCAACCTTTCATTGAGCGCTCCGTCACGTCTCTCCTTTGGGGATTAAGTAAGATGGCTCAAGTTACCGTGTCTTTGTTTGAACAAAAGTTGGCAGGCAACACCGGCACACAAACTCTTTCGAGTCAAGAGGTCCAAGGTGAATTTGATCATTATCCGAGAAGCTGAGATACAGATCTTAAATATGCTATATTTCTGTTTGACTTTGTCAGTGATGTTTGATGCTTTTGTGTTGAATGGAGAATCATGCTCAACTTATTTTGAAATGTGGCCTCTAAGTCAAAATCCAGCACGGATCAGAATAGTTAGAAATCGCTGCATTTGAGACTTTTTTGTATTCCGATTGCACTCTAAATGAACTTTTATTCTGTCACTTTAAAACTCTGCATGGAAATATCTATGGTGTCATGGATATTGCCTTAAAATCACCGTGAAGGAAATTCTTTTGCGGTGGGATTTTTTTCTACAATACAATTTAAAACTGTATTCAAGCAAATGTGACTAAAGGAGGCTTTTTCGGTGTCTGAATGCTCCTTGGGGTGGGGCCGGGGTTAACGTGGTCGCCTCTCACCTCTGGGACCAGGGTTTGAGTCTCTGCCCTGGCTGTGTGTGTGTGTGTGTGTGTGTGCGTGCGTGCGTGCGTGTGTGTGTGTGTGTGTGTGGAGTTTGCTTGTTCTCCCCGTGTCATCATGGGGTTTCCTCCAGGTACTCTAATTTCTCCCCACAGTCCAAAAGCATGCAGAGGTTAATTGGAGTTACCAAATTGCCCATAAGTATGCATGTGTGTCTGAGTGGTGTGTAAGTGTCCCCTATGATGGGTTGGCTCCCCATCCTGGGATATTCCCTTCCTTGTGCCTGGAGTTTCTGGGATATACTCTGGACCCCCGTATAGGAGAAGTGGGAATGGTGAATGGATGGATGCCCCTTGACACAAAATAAATGCATTTTTAAATATGTATCTGTAAGATAATGTTATAAGGGTATGACTATTATTCAATATACTTATAATCTGTGATATAATATTATACCAGAATTGCCACAGTGGGTGGTGTTCCAATCCAAATCAGGAAATGGAACTGGACTTGGAATTTAAATCCCCCAGAAATTCGAATTCAGTTCCAATTCTGTTCTCCATAGTTTTTTTTTTCACAATCCCAACTCCAGTTCCATTTCCTGTTTTAGATTGGAATTGATCAATGCATTCCGGAATGGCCCCAACCCTGGTGCAGTTGCATCCTGCCTCTAAGGTTGGGGGTTTGATTTCTGCCTCCACGATTTCTGGAGTTTGTTTGTTGCCTCCGTTTCACACCAGTTGCCTTCTACAGTTAAAAAACGTACATTCAGCCTAACTGGCAATTGAGCATAGTGTGTGAATTTATGGCTTCCCTTCCAGGGTTCCCCTACCTTGTGCTGCCTGGGATAGGCTCCAGGCCCCTCCCTCCATTACCCTGACCAGTTTCAGAGGTTAGTCCATCAGCCCTAGGATTTGAACCTATGAAATTCCGAGCACAGACAACTAACTCCCTTAACTGCTGGGCTGCACAGCACCCATGTCCAGCTGGATGGCAGTGACTCACAGGTAGACCTTCTGGATGCAGCCAATCAGCTGTTTCAAGACATGGCCCTTTGTTCCCTGACATAGTTCACTTTACATTGCTCAGTCTTTTCCTTGATCTGAAATTCCACTGGCCACTGTAACTGCAGAAAATGAAATCCTTCATTGCTCAGGCGTCTTTGTCTCTCTTTGGCCGTGACTTTTCCCTTTTTTCTAGCAGAGTGTTCTTCAAAAGGCCTCTCGTCCGGTTTCCCTGAGCAACATCTAAATTTATCCGTTATTGGCTGTTTGATATCAAATACCGCTGTCTGGTCCTATTTTAAGCTTGTAGCTGGGTGCTGTTTTTTTTTAGGTGGCGTGTTGACTTTTGGTTAGTCATAAATAACCCATTTTCGTTTTTTTGATAAAACAGCCCCCCCACCCCCCTTCGCTTTTGTGTTTTTCTTCATTCCCAGGGACTATTCTGTGATTGCTGCACAAACACTTTTGCTGCTAAACTTTGTGACTGCCCTCCATCCTCCAGGTTTGAAGGAGTTGCAGCAGAAATATCTTTGCATGCATCCAACTTTCCATTGATAAATTGATTTTTTTTCTTACTATATCGGTGTTGCAAGCTCTTCATGGAATTCCGCAGCATTTTCTTCGATCCATCCATCCATCCATCCATTTTCTGTAACTGCTTATCCTGTTTAGGGTCACGGGGGTCCAAAGCCTATCCCAGAGGCTACAGGCGCAAGGCAGGGAACAACCCAGGATGGGGCGCCAACCCATCGCAGTGCAAACTCACACACCATTCACTCACACACCATTCACTCACACACACACACCTATGGGCAATTTCGTAACTCCAATTAACCTCAGCATGTTTTTGGACTGTGGAGGGAAACCAGAATACCCAGAGGAAACGCTAGAATTCTACAGCATTTCACATGAGCGTTTAATTTTGTAATGGTAACTTTAATTATATTGCCTGTACTACAGAAAATATTATCATATTAATATAAGCACAATACTAATATCAAAAATTCCCTCTTTTTCTGTGCACATCAAACTTAGTGTATATAGCATAATGAAAGCAACATTTTACAACCTCGTTTCCAAAAAAGTTGAGTTACTATGAAAAATGTAAATAAAAACAGAATGCAATGATTTATAAATCATCAAAACCCATATTTAATTGAAGATAGAACAGACATACCGAATGTTGAAACTGAGAAATTGAATTGTTTTATGACAAATATAAGCTCAATTAGGATTTGATGTCAGCAACGCGTTTCAGAAAAGTTGGGACAGGGACATGTTTACCACTGTGTTGCATCATCTCTTCTTTTAACAACAACTTAACTGAGGAGACCAGTGGCTGGAGATCTGAAAGTGAAATGTTGTCCCATTCTTGCCTGATATAGGATTTCAACTGCTCAACAGTTCGTGGTTTCCTTTGTCGTATTTTTTGTTTCATGATGTGCCAAAGGTTTTCAATGGGTGGCAGGTCTGGACTGCAGGCAGGCCAGTCTAGCCCCCGGACTCTTCTACTACGGAGCCATGCTGCTGTAATTTGTACAGAATGTGGTTTAGCATTGTCTGGCTGAAATATACAAGGCCTTCTCTGAAAAAGTCACTGTCCGGATGGCAGCATATGTTGCTCCAAAACCTATATATATCAGGTTCAGCATCATGGATGCTGGCTTTTGAACTGTCTTTTGATAACAAGCTGGATGGTCCTTTTCCTCTTTAGCCCAGAGGACATGGCATCCACGATTTCCAAAAAGATTTTGAAATTTTGATTTGTCCCAGGACAATTTTCCGTTTTGCCTCAGTCCATCTTAAATGAGCTACGGCCCAGAGTAGTCAGCAGCGTTTCTCGATCATGAGTGGATATGGTTTCATCCTACATTTCTGTATGCGGCAACAAACTGTATTCACAGACAACGTGCTCCTGAGCCCATGTACCGATTTCCACTATACAATCATGTCTGTTTTAATGCAGTGCCACTTGAGGACCTGAAGATCATGACTATCCAATATTTGATTTTCAACCTTGTCCCTTGTGTACAGAGATTTCTCCGGATTCTCAGAGATTTCTTCCGGATAACTTTTAATGACATGATGTACCATCGATCATGAAATTTCCAAATTCTTTGGAAAAAAATTCTGGAACATTGAGGAACATTATTCTTCGATGGTTGCACTATTTGCCCACAGTCTTTCACAGAATCTTCATTGCACAGAGACTTTATGGGGGGCTCTTTTTAGTGACCTGTTGCCAATTAACCTAATTAGCCCCTATTTTTTTAAAACATGTTGCTGGCATCGAATTCAAGCTGAGCATATATTTGTCATAAAACAATCAAATTTCTCAATTTCAACATTTGTTCTATTTTCAATTAAATATGAGCTTATATGATTTGTAAATTATTGCATTCTGTTTTTATTTACATTCTACACAGCATCCCAACTTTTTTGCAAATGGGATTGTAAAATATGAAACATTGTCTTTCACCTTTGCATGTAAAATTTTGTACTTGACTGAGGTATGATTCTGTCAGAGCTTCTCCAGTGGAGATATACGTGTAACAACATGGCTTGGGGACCTAGAGGTGAGAAGCAATTTATTTCCATGTCTTTTCGTCTTGGGGAAAACTGAGGACAGAGCAGGGCTGGGCCAAATGGGACAGAAATGTAAACATAAAGCGCAGGATCTGATTTGATACAAACACAAGTAAACAAATTCAGCACTGATATCTTTTTGGGCTGAGTGGAGATTATGATTCTTGGGATTGTTGTCAACACTCTGGTGTCAAGTTACTGAGGCCAAATAAATCGGAAAACTCCAGCATTCACAAATAGCAGCGAAAGAGATCTAGGCTGAACGAATATGAACAAAGAGAATGTGTGATTCTCAAGGTTGTCCTTTTGGTTCACCACCAAGGAAACAGTTATTTTTTACCCCCATTGGGTATTCTGAGAACTAAACAAAAGTTGTAGCTCGCAGAATCCACCACAAGCTGGATGTGTTGATTCAAGGTTTTTTGAGTGAAACGCTGTAATATTGTGCTTTAGAGTAAACATTTGCTGCTGGCTTTGATGTGAAAAAGACACAATGCTGAGGAAAGACGACAAACTGATCGCTGTTTTCAGCTTCCATTCCCCACACGGCTGACTGGCGCTTTGGATCCAAATGCACTGTGTTGAAAAATGCATTCAGTTTAAAATTGGCATCAGTGGCCGCAGTTTTCAGATTGCAGGCCAAGGTGAGCCCCCCCTCCGGCAGAGCCTTCACTCTGCCTGCCTGCCGCCTCCCCCACCCCCCAGCTGAATGAGATGGATGTCCTATGGTGTCACACGCCGCTGACTGTAAACGGACCTGCAGGACAGTGTTGTGTGTACACCAGGCTTGAGCCAAGCCCAAGATGAAAACAGCGCATTATTTTGAATAATACAATTTTCAGTCGCTGGTCGTTTGTGGAGGGCGTGTTTGTTTGATATTCAGAATCTTATCTTTAGTAAATTAATTGAGTAATTATCATCGAATGAGTGCAACTAATTAGTTAATAAATCACTTTTAATCCTATTTGTTGTGGGTAATTGGGAATATTGGGGTACTCCATTATACGCAGTGTTGTTGTTGCAAAATTTTGGTCCTTATAAAAAGACCAAATTGAAATGTTCTTTCTGTTTTCTCTCTTGTGATAGGAGTTATACACTCCTCTCGCTGCATTTTCATAATTAATTTGAAGTCATGGGGAAAAAAGGCGGGTAATTAACTAATTAACTAATTTCTTTAGATATATCCTAATTACCCACAAATATGAATGAAAACAGCCTGCAGGCTTGTTTTGGCTCTGCAGTACTGAAGTAACTTTGAGAGGACTCTATTTACCCACTATTTGATCTGTCTGCTTCCGTCCTCTCTCTGGGGCACTGTAAAAATGATGTAAGATCGCCGCTCCGAATTCCATCTGTTGGATGAAAATGTATGGGTTCTGTAGTATCTGTATCTTTCCAACATTTCAACATCTTTTGTTCACGAGTGAAAGGACTTCGACGGGCCCGTATGACAGCACAGTATACATTATTAGATTGTGCTGAACGGATCCTGCAGCTTGTCTCGCCGTGAAACACCCAGACATCCTACCTCTCCCTGAAGTTCCAGGAGTCTCCCGTAAACTGACAGCAGCTCCCTGACACCCGCGATTGATGGACAACTTCCCGGAAATTGTCGTTCCGCTATTCAGCAAGAAGTTTTACCACCACAACCCCAGCCAGCAGACACGGAGTGGGACTAATTTCCAGCCTGGAGTTTTATCCTCAAGATCAGCCTATTCTGTCTTCGTTCTGGGGAAGCTTTGATTAATGATGCCACACTTCAAGTCATTATTATCCCAATAAATTTACCGACATTTCAAGAAGAAAATAAATAATAAATAGCATATTGGACGGTTCAAGCTGTCTGACTTATTCAGCCCCGTTCGGTCTCTTGGTAACATCCATCGTTTGAGAAATTTCCAGTGATTAGCAATAGCGAGGGATTCGTTGAGGGACCACTGCAACCGCGCACTGTGCTCACTCAGTTAACTCATGTGATCACACTGATTGTGCCGCGTATTTGCGCTTTTCTCTATGCGGAGCAAACGTGCGCATCAGAAAAGTGGCTGGTTAACATTCTGAAGCGTTGTTGTAGAATTTTACAGTTGTAAAATGATTTTGTTCCCTACCGGCTCAATTTTAAATTAGTCAAATTATTTTGTTTCTGAGCACCACAAAAGCTCGAGTCTCCTGATTGGCCACTCAGGGCCTGCCAGCTAGCACTAGGCTTGGTAAGTATCTAGTTGTTAATACCATCATGCCATTGAGACATTATTCCATGCAATACCATCTTTTGACAGTATTTTAAAAGGCACTGATATTCCAGCTTATCCTGGGAAAATTTGCCCCCAGGGGAGTATTTGATTGAAAATAACGTGGTACCCACCCAAGCCTAGCCAGCCCCCCTTCCCCTCCCCACACACACACACACACACACTGATTATCCCTCTGAAGTCAGCATGCCTAAGATAGGATGTCTGTACAAGTACCCCGTGAAATTCTGAGCGACATTTTGCAGACAGTGAAATTCAACAGTAAAACAGACTGAAGAGGCATTGTTTATTATTCTGAATGAATTTCTTTATGCAGATAAGACTCTCTGTAAACATTGTGAGCTTTTCTCCTAGCACTAGTAGTAACTTTGCTAACACAGATTAGTCTTGTGCTAAATAGCTTGCTTCCAGTTCGTCCAACTTTGACAGCATGCACATGATTAACCTTGATAATGTGACACATAATTAGCCTCAGCAATGTGTCTGATGCACTCATTAGTTGCCGGGGAATGCCTTTAATCTTGCAGCGCCATTATTTTTTTTTGGAAAGATGCTGCATTTGTTGCTATTAAAGATCTGGTTCGGTCAGTATATTCTGGTTTTTAATGGTAATGGGGTCTAGGGCTTTTGTTCGGTGATGTCTTAATTGTTAATTTTAAGTAATAAAATGTTGAAGGATGAAGCCTCTCTTCCATTTACTTCCAATTACTCAAAAATGAGGGATATAAGCTATAAACTTGCAGGAGTGTAATTTTCCAATCGTATTAGTTTCAGAGGTTTGAAGGGACCTAATTTCATTCAGCTTGAATGTTGGAACCAAACCAAGATCTAAAGGACTCAGGTGTTTTGTGAGGGAGAGCCAGCAGTGGGTCCCAGGCACTGTCTGAGCGTCAGCGTGGAGGCTAACTGGGCCTGGGTCTGATGTGGTGAGACTCTGGCCTGTCAAGAGGTGGATTAGCAGGCGAGTTTCCCCGGCGTAGCTCTGGGGAGGACACAGGAGGCTCCGCAGCCAAGACAGCCGGCCCTGCATTGTTCTCACTGGATCCAGCGCCCGTAAGGGGATTTCCCCTCATTGGCAAGTCAAGTGTCCCCACATTCCATCTGCTGCGGATGGGGCCACTAGGCACAGAGGAACCCCCCCCCCCCCATACACACACACAAAAATAGAAGCAGAGCAAGGAAACCAGCCACGCGGCTCATTACACTCTATGACGGCATGGAAGATGTGCGATCAGCCCTGGCTGGGGGGGGTTGAGGGGGGGTAGGCAGGCGGGGAGGTCAAGGGCAGATCCGTGCCCCGACGGCACATCGGGAGATGTAATCACGTGCGGCATGATTGAACGGCAGATTGCACACGGACCAGCTGTGGCTAGCCCCCCCCCCCCCCCAGCATCAGAATGGGGGTGGGGACTCACTGTCAGGCCCAGCGGCGGGTCCATCTTTTAACTGAGGAGTTCATCCATAGGAATGAAGGAGGCAGATCACTGGGCTCCTTTAAATAGCCTTCTGATGGTAGGAGACCCTGAGATGGATGGAACAGTTCAGATCACATGATCTTACCCATAATGCCAGGGCCACGCCCTTTTCTTTAGCAGTGCGTGTTGTGTGTCATTTTCAGGGTCACATGGTTACCCATTACATAGCTAGTTGCTCTGTTTATTCTCCATTAAATTCTTCCGTTAAGCACTAGTTTAAACACCCTTCATGGCTACATGAACACGCAGCTTTGTTATCCTTCATGATGATCAGGATTAAGATTCCTGAACGGCTGAACTGCAAGTCCCTGGTGCCACATGCAGATGCTGTGAGGCATATGGTCCCTCGTCCCCCCCCCCCCCCCCCCCCCCCCCACA
>JAODJU010000035.1:8041368-8054560 GCA_026776725.1 Gnathonemus echidnorhynchus | reverse complement strand
ATCTATCTATCTATCTATCTATCTATCTATCTATCCATCCATCCATCCATCCATCCATCCATCCATCCATCCATCCAGTTAAGAGATGACAATGGTCACATTCACTCTGGTTGATATATACAGCATACATGTGTGGCTGCAACATGTACAAAAACTGCAAGAGCGCAGTGCAAGGAATCTTAGCATAAGTATATTGACAATATAATAAGTACAATGAGTTATTCGCATCTATGAGGCATTGCATGGTAATGGGGGGTAACTGAGGCAATAGGATCAGGCTGTTCAAGACAATGATAGGAAGAAAGCTTGTGGGAAGAAACTGTTCTTGTTCCCCTTTGTTCCAGAGTCAAGACAATGATTTTTGAAGGAAAAACATTTTTACTCAGTATACAGTGTTTATGTGTTGGTGAGGTGCAAGTGAATTCGTGCATAACTGCTGGCATTTTGTGACCTTTCTGCTGGAGTGGAATCACCTTCTTTCAGATAGCATTTGCTTAAAGAAGGGCCACTCGGCCATCACTTATTTATGCCGATTTCTCAAAGCCCAGATTCCCAGTCTCTGCTCGGTCTCTGTGACCAGAGCAGCCTCTGTGCTCAATTTGATACCGTTTCTGTACTTAGCAGGTAGCATTCCACAGAGCTTGTGCCTTATTGATTCTGACTCCTTTCACACCGCCAGATTTTCACAGGAAAAGCAGGACAGGGGGAGGATGCGGGGGGGAAGGGGGTCTCCCCGCAGAGGCCAAGAGGAGCACTCGTGTCTCAGCTGAGATTTCAGTGACCCATTACTTATTGCTCGTTACCCTGGGATTATCCTTAAATACTAGGCTAATCAGTTAGCAACTACAGATTGTGTCATACTACGTACGCTGGTCTGATGCTATTGTCTTCCTAGAATTTTAGCTGCCAACATGGCTACAGCTCGCACAAAACATATAACCATAAATTCATCTGCTTCTAATATTGGTGGAACGCGATGTACTTTTTCAGCTTGTTCTGATTCACCAAAGTCCGTCAAAATCACCCCCAACACAAATCCCAGTGTAGTTCCCCTTACCAGAGGCTAGTAAAAAGCTTAGGTCAACTTTATGTATGCAGATAATCTTTTGAATCATTTGTATGAAAGAAACCTGCATGGATGACATTAGAATCCACCTCTCCCCGAGTTCCCTGTGTAATTACAGCTGCTATCTGTTGTTGAGATAAATCTGTGCTCCTTATCCACGGTGCATACAAATTAGACCCCATCAGTTGCTTCTTCATTTTCCCTTGAAAAGTCTTAATTTCCCCAAGACTGCACAGCGAGGAGATCCTCCCATACGGCACCTCAGCACATCCGCCCGACAACCTCGATTTAAGGATGCAGATTTGATTGCACAACACATCTAATGGATGTCACCTGAATTATCACCTTCCTCTCATGGCGGAGCACCTGCGTTTTCGCTTGGAGGCTCGGCTCGGTCTACGTGACGAAGATCACGGAATCTTGGCTTCTGGAATGGCAGAGAAAGGCACGTAATTAAGGAAGAGGCTCGAGATCTAGACGTGCGTTTGTAATCACCTGCAAAGTAGGCTACCCGCCCGAGGGCGATTTGTCTAGTACCAGTCGCTCCCCGGAGCTTCGGGGCCGCTCTATAGAAATCCTGCAGGTTTGATACGCTGTATTATTGTAATTTATTCCCTCCATCGCTCTGCGGCCCAAACCTGTTTCCCGGCGAGGAAGGACACTCAGCAGGGTGCTGGGTGTTTGATTATGCTTAAAAAGGGCTAATCTTTTTTTCAGTGGAGCTCTTTCAGTGGTGCTGGAACCTCTCTCATAGCAGAAAGGTGAAAGCCATCGCTCACACACGTATGCACACACACACGCACACACACACCCACGCACACGTGCAGGGGTGCGCGCCTCCATTTCCTGTCGCCTCCTCAGTGTGGCATCGCGGCCTGGAGGCGTGAGTCTGGCGAAGGGCTGTTGAGTAACGGCCACATGGCGTGTGCTAGGGGAGGAAATAAGCTCGGCAGCTGATGCCCAACGCCGCGCTGGAATCAAGGCCGTCGCCGGCAAGGGTTACGGATGCAACGGTACAAAAAAAAACCATTTTCCCAGCCAGGCATAGCGTGGCTGTTTCCCGAGGCCCGTCACTGCTCTCCATGCCCAGTCAAATCGATTTCTCAGGAAGTTCCCATTCGATTCCTGTTGGTGTGACCTTTGCGGCTTCCCTCCCTCCCTCCCTCCCTCTGCTTGGCCTGAATGAAGGAGGAGCCCCATCCTTGGTGGAGGTGAAGCCCGCATGCCGGGGTAACCTGAGCTCTGCGGGTCCGGGGACCAGCACTTTATTTGGCAAAGGCACCCTTAGCATATGATGGCATCCCCCCACCCCCGCTCACCTACAATATAAGTCAGAACCACTTGAAGCAATATGAGCCTGCTGTCATCACCACCTGTAAAAATCTACCTTTATCCTACAGGAAGATTGTCCTCCCTGTCACTGAGTGCAAACAGGAAAGATGACAATAGCAAAGAGAATATCGAAAAGTGCCCACCGATTTAAAAAGTGTATTTAGGTAGGTTAAATAATAATTGAAACGCATTTTGGATGGTATGTGAGTCAGTAGGTTATGGGTCCACACCCACATCCAGATGGTTGTAGGTTTGAATCCCATGGTTGGTAGAGTAATCATAGCACCATTGGGCTCTTGACCAAGGCCCTCAATTCCACCTGCTCCAGGGATGATGGGTGATCCTAACCCCAAGACTTCTTCACTTGTACATCACTTTGAACAAAAGTGTCAGGTATGTAAATAAATGCAGATGTTGCAGGAGACCACTATATGTCACTAGAATAATTATCTACTGTGCTAAATCAGTTGAGTAAATAGTAAAATAAAAATCACATGCAAAGCACTTGTATCATATTGTTTGCCGTAATTATTTTCTTTTATATTATCTTCTCACATTTTGGATTATCACAAATCAATAGGAAGTGTTCAAAGGTTTATAGGGTATTAATTAAAGATTCACCAGATTAGATCCACAGCGTTGGGTGAAACATTATTGTTTTCTAAGCAAACATTTGACTGATTGTATATTTGTGTATTTAAAATGATACAAAATCTACTGAAAAATTCACCAACTAAAAAGGAAAGTCTTGTATACAGTCTTGTATTTGAAGAATGGTAATTCCTCTAATCCTATGTATTAGATTTATGTACTGTATTGAATTCATTGTTATGTTCTTGTATATTGTAACATCATAACTCAGTGATGAATATTGGAGCCAGATTTTTGCTAGCAGGTTGTACTTAATGGTGGTTTAAAATGTTTGCTTCAGTGCCACAAAAGATTAGAGTCTCAAGACTAATATATAGTTCTGAAACATAAAGATTCATTTAATTATCAGGTCATCATCCATCCACTTCCATACAGTTCAGAGCGACAGTGCGCCTGGAGCTATCCCAGGAAGCACGGGGAACGAGCAGGGAATATCCTGGATAGGGTGCCAGTCCATCATAGATGCACACACACCATCATCGGTTTTAAGACACTAATTCACCTTCCAAAACGAATCCAGAACACCCAGAGGAGGTAATTGTGAAATCCACACATGAAGCCAGCAGGTCACCCATCGAACCATCAAACTGTATGTGACGTATTTAAATTTAGAAGTCAAATTAAAATGTCAGGGGAATATCATAGAATTGAGTAAATGCAACTCTACGTTGTTGCCAGTAGGTGGCAGTACTGTACTTGGAATGCCATTCATTAACTATGTTGTCATACAGGAAAGGGCATATCAAAGGCATAACAACAGCATGGAAATGATCCCAGTGCTTACGATTTTAGTTTAGTTCCCATTCCAATATATATGACTGAATTTAAAATATTAGAATTAAAATTACACGCACCTTCAGAAATTCTTTTATACACTTATGCCGTTCAGGGTCACGACTTGCTCTGGCGATCTGAGCATGTCCCAGGCATCATATAGGCAAGGGAACGCAGGAAGAAACACACAGGACACAGGAATGTCATGCGAACTCCATACAGAGAGGGAGAGAGAGAGAGAAGGAGGGAGGGAGTGTTAAGGTATGGGATTTGAATTCGTAATTTGAATACATAATTTCCACCATCTACCCATTCTATACCCACTTGTCCCATGCAGGGTCGAGGTGATCCGGAGCCTGTCCCAGAAGCTACGGATACAAGTGCTGCACAATCTCGCCTGTTATTTTCCCCTTCGGAACACCGGTGTATTTGCTCTGACAGCTGCAGAGGAGCTGTACCTTTTTCATTGGTTCTACAGTTCAAATATATTTTCTGCAGTTTTGTTTTGGCAACTGTCAAACTCGTGTTTACTCTGGGGTTGATTGACCAGAATAATAAAATGCGGGAGTTGTAACCGCGCAAAACATTAGCTGCGGCAACTTCCTGATATTCGTTACATGAACTTATTTGGCAGAGAGGTCAATAAATACGATAAACGCGCTAAACGAAAGACAGATGGTATCAGCACGGGCATATAATCAGTAAATCAGAACACTGGTGCGTAGCGAGATGGGGGACCGGGAAACTGTTATACAGTTATAAATTGATAATATAATTACAGTCTAGTGTATCCAGATATTTTGAATGAATTACTAAACGTTATACTCACACTTTTCCTTTTTCTTAATTTTTTCGCATCTTTCCTTCATCCTACAGACAGAATTTCTGTTTCGTGTTTATTAAAGTCATTAAATGATTATGATTAGGTTTAATTCTCTGAATTGTTTAATATCCGTTTGTGGATGCCTTTAATCACTGAAATAGATTTTGATGTAACGGGGCGAGGAAAAAAAAACACAGTCAGGTGTTTTAAAGATAGCAACAGTGAGTCAGATGTTTCTTTGTGATATGTATTGTCACCGCTATACTCCGATGATGCCACTTGTTTCGCACGACGTCGTGACTCTGAGCAGGCGTCCGCAGTTTTCCAGCTCCTCCACTACGTCCTTCAAATGGAGATGTGCTTTTTAGAGTTACACACGGCCTCCAGGGGATACGACGCATTCTATTAGATAATGAGAGCCGGAGAAATGAAAAAATAAATAAATCCTGCCGGTTGGCTGCATTAAATGCGTATGTCATGGCCGGTTGTGCGACCCTCCAGTGAACTGCTAATGAGCCGCGAGAGTCTTCCTGCGTGTGGGCAGGAGGAGGATTCTAGGAGATGGCGTGCTGGAGGACTGAGCCAGCCAAGGAGTAAGGAAGGGAGATCCTCTGCCTGGAGAAGCAGGGTTTCATCTTCCGACTTTCTGAGTTCTAATCATCAGTTCTCTGTGTTGTGGTGGTCCCAGAATAGAAAGGACATTTAATAGATCTACATGGGAGGGGCGAATAATCTACGATAAATATATGGCTATAATGTTTTCCATTTAAGAGTTAATGAGACGTGTAATTTAAAGGCTTCCTTGGTAGGCCCAAATAAACAGGGTTATATCCTGTGGTGTGGTGCCACGCTTCTGCCGGTATGTTTGAAAATTGTTATGGAGTCTAGTACCGTAAAAAAAAAAACCATGCCGCGTTGTGTTGCTAAAAAAGCCAGCTGGTGAGGGGAATGTCCTTGAAATGACCCAAATTCAGAGCAGCTGCAGCAAATTATTTAATATGTGATTTGAAAACTAGTTTAATTTTAAATAGCAAGAATCGGGAAAAGCCACACAGGCAATTTATATTTATATGTGACTCAAATATGTCTCCTCTGTCGTGCATATATCCCCTTCATTCTTTTTTTTAGCTATTTGGAGAGCTCTGTAACCAGTTTGAAGCTGATGGGCCCTTATTCATAGATGCTATGTGAACTGAAAGTGGGCCAGAGAGAGAGCTAGCCGACGGCCAGAGGGCTGATTGAATTAAAGTTCTCTCTTTGCATAGGTCCGCATCAATTCTCTGTTACGCTCGTGTCATCGGACAGATTAGGGTGTCAAACTCTCCTACGTATGGGTAGGGGAGAGGTTCTTTGATAAAAAAGAACAAGATCAAACCCAGAATAACTCATTTATGGACCTAAAGAATAGAAAGTGTTGAAGGATAGACTAACAGGTTGACGGTTGAGTGGCTATGATTTAAGGTGATCCAGACGTTATTTGTAGCCTAGTGTCATTTCATCGGTACTTTGCCAAAATGCTTTTAATCACATAATGCTCTAGTATCATGTTATTTCTATGTCGATACTGTAATATGCAAACATTGATTTTAAAATATGTGAATGAACAAATTCCTTAGGGGGCAGGGGTTAGCACTGTTGCCTCATACCTCTGAGACCAAAGTTTGAGTCTCTGCTAGGGTTGCATGTGTGTGGAGTTTGCATGTTCTCCCTGTGCCAACGTGGGGTTTCCTCTGGGTGTTCCAGTCTCCCCCCCACAGTCCAAAAACATGCTGAGGCCTGTTAGAGTTACCAAATTGCACACGTGTGAGTGTACCATGCAATGGGTTGGCACCCCATCCTGGGTTGTTCCCTGCCTTGCACTCATGGCTGAATAGGCTGTGCAACCCTGAAAGGGACAAGCAGTTTCAGGAAATGGATAGATACATTCTTTAGTGCTACTAGAATGTTTGGATAGGCTGGGTGTATCGTGGTACCAGAATCAAGCAGAATACTTTATCAAAGATTTGTTCCAAAACAGAAAAGAATGGTCAGAAGTAGACTTCTTGTAGATACCTGTAATAGGTATTTTTTATATCCAGCACATGAGTAGGCCTACATATCACTGGTGCTTTACTGTTGTCTTGCATATTCTCCCAGGCTTTGCCGCTCAAATGCAACTTTAATGATGTCATCAGTTCCTTTTTGGCAGAGCTCCCCAACAGAAGTGGTTCTGTTCATCATTACTGGCAATCATTTTAGGCCCTGCACCAAGATTTTTATAACATTTTCCAGATTTAGCAGCATTGTTATTCAGCCCAATAGTTACTGAGCGTAAATGTCTTTGGAGGTAATCATATGACCTGACAGAAAACTGCTTGCTTCCTTGAGAGCTGTTAATAAACATTTAACAGGAAAAGCACAAAATAGTTTTTAAGACAGGCAGGATTGGTTCCCGGCAGGCTAATGGGTATGTGTACTGCCAGAAATTATTGTGAGCCCCAGCCCCCTCCCACCCCCCCATAGCTCAGCACGGGTTATCATGGAAAGCCCCCCCACTTCCTTGTTGGCAAAATTCATCGTGGGGGACACCTCCACCCCCCTTTACTGTGATTTACTGTGGTACTGTAAGACTATGTGTGGTACTGTGTGACTATGGGTGACGTCAAAATCTAGAGCCTAATTTTGATTCCCGTCCAGCCCTGAAAACAGGTATTTAAGTCAGAAAGGCTATTGAACAAGTATTAAGACTTATGTTTACAAATTTTATGAGCCTAAGATTACAGCTTATGAATACAACTGAAAAGTGACTCCATCTTGAATAGTTTCCGATATTATCAGAATAATGATCAGACCATGTATATCAATCAATATTCCATGGCAGGAATTATCATACTGTATGTGGATTTAAATTAACGAGATAGCAAGTCAGTCTCGCCGCCATGGAGTGCATTGACCCTCTTTCCTCCACAAGAAACCACCTCCCCAGTTGCCCAGTTGACAATTTATACCAACAACCCCCCCCCTTCCACCACCCCTGCTGGATGTGGATTCCCTGTGTAATGTTGAGTGTACGAGAAATTCGTAAAAAATGCATTGCAGAAATGATTTTTTGTCTTTATTGGTATAAGGACAGCAAATTGCCATTTAAGTTGCAAACATATCTGCATGATATGTATACGGGCTAGGGTTCCCCAGTTCCGGGTTCCTCAGTTCGGGTCCTGGTGGGCCAGAATCCAACACAGTTTGCAGATTTCCTTGTTCAAACACATCTTATGCAGCTAATTACCAGGTTTAGCAGGTATGTTTGAAAAGGGAAATCTGCAAATTATGTTGGATTCTGGCCATCCAGGACCTGAAATGGGGAACCCTGATGTAGCTTAATATGACTTTATCATTTGAATTATTTCCAAAATTATGTGTACAATTCTGGAATGTCATATACTTCAACAACTAGGCCTACACATGGAAATATTTCTGATATTGCAGAAATAAAATAATATAGTTTATAAATTAAGAATGTACTCATAATGCAAGTTATGAATAAGCTGATACAGACACAAACTTTAATAAAATGATAATTTTCTACATGACGTAATACCTTGACATTCAAATACTGACATGTTGATACCTAGCGGTCATATTTCGGATTTCCATTTGAAAGCGTTTCCTTGCCCTGTGATTGATGTGTTATATTTATGGAAAGCTCTGTTAATGGCGTCATACTGCAGCACCAGACACAGACGCAAATACTTTACTTTTATTGTTTATTATACTTTTATTTATGACGTAGCATCCATAAACCAAAGCTTTTATAAACACAATAAACAATATTAGAATTATTTCTCGCTTTTTTTTTATCTTTGAGTTACTCAAAATTTCTACAGCAATTTTCTACCACTGTAGTCGTCTCCTAATTTATGCATTTTTGTATTGTGTAATACTGTATGTCTAATTGTGTCTACGTTGTTCCATGTGAATGCCCGTTTTGCGAAGGCAAAATATACTTTATATTTTGTCTTATTACTGCATTCTCTTGATAAGTTTGAACTGATTCCAAAACAGGCGTTTCGTATATTATGGGTCCTACGGGGATCCGTAGATTTTGTTAGGGAACAGGAAACATGGCGGCCGAATCGAACGAGGTTGGAATCGACACGGGGTTGAATCTCACTTCCAAAGAGGAGGTATTTTTTTACCCCGAATTTTGAAACGATATATTTGTTTCAGACAATCATTTTAGCACGTCATTTGTAACATCGTTTACATGTTACAAATATGTTTGCGCGTATTGATGGCCAACGGCCTTACTGGTACAAAGAGTTCGCTTTACTATTCTTAGCATCTTTCACATGGCCTTCGTGTTGCCGCGTAAATATGTATTAATTGCAACAAATTATTATCTGAATATTACTTGAGTATTTACAGATTTAAAAATATATTGGAAATCCTCCGCTACTGGCGATTCAACAAACTTAATTACACTAAATATCAAGTATTTTAGTACGTGGAACGTCGCCGAGTTTTTATCAACCCCGTGTTTTTGAGTTTTTAAATTTCTTTCTGGAGATATATCGTAGAGGGGTTTCTCGTATAATTTCCTTAAATGTAAAGAGCAAACGAATGATACAGTATCTACATTTCCGTTTAATTTAATGTATGTATTAAGGTTTTCTTCTGTTTACGGGTCGTCAGCCGCGTATCGCGCACAAATGACGGAATTAAGGCCTTTTCAACAAGTGTCACATCTTGGCATCAGAATAACAGGACACTGGATGCATTAGTTATAACACTTATTAACTCGGCAGCTTTAACAAGTTCAATATTTGGTTTCTCCCTCCTTTATTTAAAATTTCGGATAAGGATGTGTTCGGTAATTAGGTTAATGTGTCTGTCATTTACTGTTCTAAAGCTTTACAAACCGAAAGGACTGTCGCGGAGTGATGACGCCGTAAGATTTCTTGCAAAGGATTTGCGCTTAAGAATAGTTTTTAATTTTAAATGTTTCTGTGTTTTGCCAGCTTTTTGATTAGTAAGGATGCATTTGTGAATAATAATGCATCGCAAAAAGAAACTAATTAAATATTCGCGTTAAAATGACTGAAAAATGCCTTTATCCTTTGCTTTAGAACCAGGAAGGGGTTAGTGTGTGTTTGAGTGTGGGTTTGAGGCAGATATTGGTTACAGATTATCTCTCAGGACCAAAAAAAAAAACATTGTCAATTTCCAGTGGCTTTGAGGCTTGGAAGTGCTCAGTGTACAGACTGGGTAGCATTAAATCTGGGATCAAGAGTCCTTTAGAGCCTGTTCCCCAGAGGTATCTAATTTCTGCAAAGGACAGCATACCACTGACTTCCACGCTGAGCCTCATCCATCTCCACTTGGTAGAAATGTGATCTAGTGAGCCTCATGCTTCTAACACACCCACTTTGGGTCGGATTAGCTGATGCGATGAATCCTGGTTTGATTCATATATGACCTAAGGTAAAAGTGAAAGAAGCGCTGTTTTCTAAAACCATGGTACCTTAGTCATTGTGTAGTGATCATACATCCATTCATCTATTGTATCGCTGCAGAGCAGTTTCTTTTAAATGTAACTATTTCATTATTACTGTTTCTAGGATAAATCATCCAGCATAAAGATACTTTAAGTGAATGCAGCGATCTGCCGCTTGGTGTGCCACAGCTCATTGACTAGGGCTGGTGTCCCCAGTTATTTTTCCTTGATGACCAAATTCCATCAGTAACAAAGCCAAGGTCCACTGGAGGGACGGTGGAGTTCTCTGATGATAAAATTTGCTGATTGGGGGGTCCCCTGATGATCACATGTTATGGATTCAATTATACTTCGGTCTACATGTGGACAAGTCTACTGCTTGGTGGCCACTGGACATGGGGAGCATTTAAGGGCTCTCACCTCTACCATAGAAGGGTGTGGGATCAGATCCCTCGAGGAACCCTGTTGTCATACCCTGTCTTAAGAACCCAAATTGCTCTATCCAGACATACAGAGGCATAAATGTGTACAAACTGAAAACCAACTCCTGTCTGATTCTGGTACAGACTGGGAGAAGTATATTACCTGAATGATAAATGTGCACAGTGAGCTGGCAGTGGGGTGTTTAATTCTCCCCTGTGTCCCCCCGCCCCACAGTCGCCTGGTTCTGACGCCAGCGCCCAGAACCTGACCCGGAGGAGTCGTAGCAGAAGCAGCTCTGAGGAGAGACAGCGTGATGGCGGCGCGGGCAAGCAGAGCGGTGAGTTGGCCCCTGCAGCTGGTCCCTCAGACTAGGCTCTCGTCCCCTGGTGATGAATTCCAGGTCCCATGCAGACGGTGGACGCCCTGCTCCCTTTACTCTGCTTTGTGCCATGGTCCCTCTCCATTCTTTCCTATCCCTGCCTTGCTGCCTGAATCATAATGAAGTCTCAAATCACTTAAGGAAATTGCCTTACTGCAGCTTATATATATGTATATTTTAAGGTGCATATACATATTTTTCTTTATCTCAGTTCCTTATTGGATCTCCTGAGGACGCTTATACTTGACCTCTTTGAAACACTCTGCAGCCAGATATGAATTTAGACTTTAAGATTCTAATGAAGAGCGCTATTATTTATTTGACTTGTTTTCCATTTTTGAACACGGCCCAAGTTTAATTTGTTAAATTGTCTGGCATGCAGTTTGGCTGCCTTAGTTCCGACCAAGAAATCTGATTGGACAAGAGGCGCCCTATGAGTGTGGTTATCAGAGTACAACCGCATTCGGACATTTCACATCTGCTGTATCACCACCATGAAGCCGGTGCTGGGCTGCATCTCGCTCAGTGCGTTTTGAGAACCTGCTCGCATTTCCACTGGGTTCAGAAATGGACGTAGGCAGATGTGAGAGTAAAGTAAAAGTTCATATGCATTCAGTTTTGTTGGATTTATTTTGATCTGTTTTTGGATTTTAAGTTTTTATCAGCTGCCGAACTGGAAAAAAAAGTTCTCAGAGTATGACTCGTTGCACTCTGTCTCTATTGACTATATCCACTTTTATCTCCTTAAAGGCTCCACGTCTGTTTGTGTGAGTTTATTCTTTACTCTCGGTCGTTGTTACCGCTGTCCTTTCGCACAAGGTTTGTGCAATGAAAGTGTCTACTAATAACTGCCTCATGGTCTCTTTGCTACTCAGGCGCCACAATATTTTATTAGTCCTGCAGCATGGTCTTAATTTACAATGCAAAGTTATTGCGCTAATAAGCTGCCTAGTTGTTTCACTCCTGGCACCGGCGATATTAGACAAAACTACGCTAGTTATAGATAGACTGAATTTTTGAGGTATGTGGATGTCACAAACTATTTTTGTTTATTTTTTTGCAGAGACCCATAAATGTTTAAATAAAATCTTATTACTGTTACCTTATAAATGGTATTCAAAGCAATAACATACTCAAAGTCATATGGTTGTACTCCAGTATATCACAGCTGTGATTATCTTCGGTGTGATTTCCCTTTACACAGTTTGTTGTCAATAGTTACCAACACATGGACATATTGGTAAACTCAATAGCCTCTTCACAATCACAGAAAGGTTGCTGGGACGGGGATTGGGAATAGGAAGTTAGGGTGGGGGGGTCTTTTAGATCTGGGATGCTGGGTCATTGGGTCCAGAGAGACAGAAGCTGGACTGTCTAGGTCCTTCTAGCTCCGTCCCATTTAATATTTTGGCAGACATCTTCACAAGCTTTGGCTTGATATGACAAATATAAATTAGAATTTATATAAATTTTGTTTGATACAGTGTTTTATTTTAATTGGTTCTTTGAAGAACCGTTTATCTACAAAGATTGCAGTGGTTCTCCAGTCTAGCAAGCTTCCTCTGCATATTAAACCGGCCTCTTCAGAGACTTTAGCCAAGGTTGAGCGACATACTCGCTCACATCAGCTGATCAGTTGGTGGTGGTGGAGGTGCACTTCTGAAGTTGCATGCTGCCATGCAGTCAACTGGATGTGATTGAGGATGCGGCATTTCTGGGTCCCACCAACAGTGGGCAGCTGCTTAAATAAGAGGGGAGTCACTGGGCGTGGGAACCCATCACACAATTAAACTTATTCAGTTATCCCACCGCTGCAACCAGTGGGCAGCCAGTTGATCATGGACCCCCCAGAGGTTTTGTATTTTCCTCCCCCCTGGTAGTATTCCCCGATACCCTGACATCTGCGCCTTTGTCTCCATTCTGGTTCCCGGCCCCCAAAAATTACACCGAAATGTTTTTTTTTTTTTTTTTTTATATATATATATATACTGTACTAAACACATCTAAGCACATTTATCAAAACAGTAATTTTAAAAGTAAGAAAATAAATGTATACAAACAATGTGTCTTGCCCCGATCGTCCGCTCCTTCCATGTGCCACGCCCCCTCGTTAACCCCGTGTGGAATCCCCATGTTATCAGCTGTTTCTGGTTGTTGTCATTAGTCCTCTGTATTTTGTCCGCGTTTCGGTTTTTTTCCCCAGTCCGGTCATTGTATTGTCCATCTGCGTTTTGCCTGCCTTACCTGTAATTAAACCCCGTATTCCCCGAT
>JAODJU010000035.1:7978614-8024296 GCA_026776725.1 Gnathonemus echidnorhynchus | reverse complement strand
ATTTAGCCCAGACTACCTTAAATCTGGCAAGTTACCTGGCTAAGCAAGAAATCCTGCTTTGTGAAACAGGCCCCTGGCATGCCTGACTATTGCCTTATTAAAGGTGGGGGGGGATCCCCAGGAAGTGCCGTTAATGTGTTTAGTGTGTTTTAATTAAAACGTCCTTTTCTCTGCAATCACTACGGGCAGTAATTGCCTCTAAGATAGTGGCCCTGTCTCACGGTCTCTTCCAGTGGGAGCCTGGGGAGCTCTGTTATTCCGACAGATGCTCCCTGAAGCTGATTCGCAAGTTTAAACGTTCCCATATCTACAAAAAGTGGCTCACCTCCTCCTGAGTGTGATCAAACTCCCGGGAGAGACGGTGGCGCTGGTTTGTGGGGGCCCACGGCAGTGCTGGGCCTGCTTATTGCAGGGGTGCTGATCACGGCCATTTGTCCTTGGCTTAACACAGGAACATGCTACAAAGGCTTTGTGAGTCTTCCTCCTGTACCCTGCAGCTACTTATACAGCAGCATTTACAACCACTCAGTCTTCCAAGCTTTAACCTGAATTTATACCTTATAATTATGAAGATATACCTTGATTGTCACAAATGCATCAACTTCACTTGCTCCTTTTCAGGCTAATGCATGGAGCGATTTATTGAGAATAATGAAAATTTAAAATAATGTCCTAATGCTTAAGGGAGAAAGGCCTGACACAGCAGTCTTGCTCTTTAGTGTCTGACTGGAAAACTTTGCAGACTCTGGCTATACGTAGCTTCTCTGTGTTTAATGGAAGTGGACTCACGCTCCTTATTTATCCTGCAGAAAGAGCTATGCAACATGATCCTGGACTGCTGTGCCCAGCAGAGGACGTATGAGAAGTTCTTCGGGCTCCTGGCCGGGGTGAGTCTGGCTGAGCACAAAGGCAGTGTTTCCTAATCTGGTCCTCAGGGACTCACAGTCCACTTTTTTGCTCCTTGTCAGCTCCCAGTAGAGCTGGTAGGGAGCGAAAATGTTGACTGTCTGGCAGGGAGCTTGGAGGGAGCGAAAACGTGGACCGGCTGTGGGTCCCTGAGGACCGGATTGGGAAACTGCGCTAAGGAACAGGGAAAGATAAATGACTACGCTCGAAGGCCATGCTTCCTCTAATTCTGAATCCCTCCAACACAATATTCAGCGTTTCTGCTTGCTGAAGAAGGAGTATATGGAGAGCTTCGAAGCCATATTCCAGGAGCAGTATGAGACAATTCATCGCCTCGAAACCAATAAGCTTCGAAACGTGGCTCGAATGTTTGCACATCTTCTATACACAGACTCCGTCCCCTGGAGCGTAAGTGCCGCTAACCACGTTTAGTCAAATCTTCTTACCAGCTATTATCTTTTCAGTATAAAATGCCACCATCTGATAGTTTAATAACATTATTCCTGTCCTGACATGCTCTGAGTGTTATGGGAGTTAAAAATATTGAAATTTAATGGATCTTTTCTAACATGAGTCCTGAAATAAGTAGAGGCGCAGAAGTTATTGATGAACATGCTTACACGTCTGCTTTCTGCTTTGAAGGTGCTCGAGTGCATAAAAATCAGTGAAGACACCACGACTTCCTCCAGCCGAATCTTTGTCAAGATTTTGTTCCAGGAGCTCTGTGCCTACATGGGTCTTCCCAGGCTCAACGAACGCCTCAAAGATATGTAAGTTTGCCAAGATTAAACACTAAAATATGGCCAGAGTTTTTGTCTTGTGTTTACCACTTATGGCAAGGTTAGAAGTTCGTCTGAGTGAATTCTGGTTTCGCTCATGTTTTGCAGGACGTTGCAACCATTCTTCGAAGGCCTGTTCCCTCGAGACAATCCCAGGAACACAAGATTTGCCATCAATTTCTTCACCTCCATTGGCCTGGGTGGTCTTACGTAAGTGTTACACAACCGTTTTTACTTCGTCTACTGTTGGTGACTCATTGCTTCCTGGAGAAACCTCAAAACGACCTCCTCACGGCCTCATGCAGGGACGAGCTTCGCGAGCACCTGAAGAACGCTCCCAAAATGATTATGACCCAGGCTCAGGAGGTGGAGTCGTCTGACTCTGACTCGTCCTCTTCCTCCTCGGACTCCTCGTCTTCAGGCAGCAGCAGCGACAGCAGCGACGACTCCAGCGACTCCTCGTCAGAGTCCTCGTCCGACAGCAGCAGCAGCTCAGGTGCCTTTGCTTAATGGCAAGAGTAAAACCCTTTTGCCCTGTTTGGTGTAGGGGCACAATCATTATTTATCAGTTCCTTCCCAGCCAAACTCCCGTTTTCCCCATATACCAAAGCATACAGAAGGATGTACATTTTCACTGTAAGGGATTTATAAGTTGCATGACCCTGTTTGGCACTACACACTCCCAATATTCTCTGGAATTTCATGCTACCTGTTTGTTTTCACAGCTATTTTTGGACAGTGTTGGGGTTTTTCTGCTGACTGTTGTATTAGAAATGCCTAGCTCAGAGCTTATCTGTTGACCTGTTTCAACCATCTAAACAATTATTTCAGCCTTCCTTTGGTGAGCAAGGCTATCATCAATCTGGATTTATGTTCCGCTTGCTGGTTTCTGTGCTTGGACTCGCACCTTGCACATGACCTTGTTGTTTTGGACTGCCTTCCTCAAACATAGCTTTTCTCCTTAGCATTTACCACACGTGCCTTGAGATTCTTGCTCGTTTAGAAGCTCACATTGAGAGCTTGCCAGGCCATGGTTGTACCTCACAGGTAGTGTGCTGCCTTTTTTTCGTAAATTGTGTTCTCTGCTCAAACCCATTATTTCCCCCAAAGGAATATCCTCGCTGTCATGTAAATTCCGGATTATGCACTCGCGGTTGTCTGTGGCCAAATGTTGCATCATTTTCCAGGGTTAACTTGCCCGCACAAAGCCATAATTGCATAAGCGATACTTTTAGGCTTTGGTTTCTGATGATGTACAAATGACCACATTTAGAAATGAAGTACATTAGAAAGAGATTTAAAAACCTGACCTGCCTGACCCCCAGCTCAGCGTTGTCCCCCCAGTTCCGGGGTAGCTGGTTTTCCCTGCCTGACAGAGGGCCACTTCTGCATGTTTGATGGGAGAGCAAGAGATGGATGACTTGATTGTCTCAGCCTGTGTGCTTGTCAGAGTAGTGTTGCTTTTCTTTAAAAAGATTTGTTGTACAAATACTCAGACAACAAAATGTAGTTTGATGATTTGTGCCTCACACTTCTCTCATTTTGGGGGGTGGCTCAGCTTAGGATGTTGTTCCTGTGACCCAAAGGTTGCTGGTTCAGATCCCAGGGTTGGCAGAGTGATTTCAGCATTGGGCCACTAAGCAAGGCCCTTAACCCCCAAAGTATGTGATTAAAAGAAATCCTACAGGGTTGTAGGTTTGAATTCCTCCCCCCGATGTGTAGAGCTGGCATGTTCCTCTTGTTACATTGGTTTCCTCCCTTCATCCAAAATCATGCAGGGAGGTGAATTAGTGCCCATAGTGCATTCGGGTGTGTGGGTGTGCACCTTCCGATGGGCCAGGCTCTCATCCAGGTCCTTCCTCTTCCTTGTACCCTGTGCTTCCTGGAATAAGCAGCCGGTTCCCTGTCTTACTTAAATGTTTGGATGGATGATTTATGGTATATATCTGTCTCCATATCATGCTGGGTCAACAAGAACAACAGGAGATACTTTTGAAGTGCTCAGCCTGACACGGCAATGGAGTCTTCGCTATAATTTGTCCAGTAGCATTGAACTCAAAATGCTTTGAAAGTTTTGAGTCAGCAGTAAGTCGAACATGCATGGACATCATGTGGTTCTTCTTTTGATAATAAATGAAAGTTATTGAACGTGTTCACGGTTGGGGAGGTTGGTTCACTACTGCAATATTCAGTTGCAACCTGCCAACACCCTGCATCCCACACTGGGTCTGAGCCGCAATAAAAAGATGTGCAGCAGCAGTCATTTTTTTCTGATTCCTGATAAACCTGCTTTTCACGCTGTGATAGGTGTGCAGGGATTCTGGGCCTGATATTCAGTGTTGATTTTTGTCCAGATTCGGATGCGAGGCGCAAGAAGAAGGTCCAGAAGAAGAAAGACAAGCACCACAGGCACCCTCCGCTGGAGGAGAGGCCCATCGAGCGGCACCAGAACCACCCTCGAGACGGCGGCAGCGAGGATCAGCACCGTGGCTCTCGCCACCATGGGCGTGACCGGGAAGAGGCCCCACCACTGCACCAGCGGGAGCGGAGTGACGCCTCTCGCCGGCCGGACCTGGGCCACGAGGACAAGCGGCGCGAGAGGGACACCGTGAGAGACGCCTCCCGGTCTGACCGGCGCGCGGACACCCGCCGGAGCCGGGAGAAGGAGCCAGAGAGTCGATCCGGCAGGCAGCGGTCAAAGTCTCGAGACAGGAGCCGGAAGGAGACCGACTCCAGGGACTCGTACAGGAACGGACTGGAGAGGTCGGGCAAGGAAAACCGGCATTCTGACAGACAGCGCGAGTCCAGGAGAAATGATGACCACAGCAGGGACTCCTCTCCCAGGAGGCGAAGATAGTTTAAATTAAATTCCGAGGCGAGGAAAACAAGTAATCACTGTCTGGCATTTTGTAAACAGTCTCTATATCGCCAACTGCTGGGCTCGTGCATCCTGGTGTTATTTGATACAAAAGGCCTTTTCTTTTTTTAGAACAAAAAAATTAAAACTACTGTTTTTATCGCCTCAAGCCAAGTTTTTGTAAAGTCTCACGAAATTCGGTTAAAAAGGAAACGTTTATTTTGTGTGTAAAAGGGTAATTTGGGTTTTGTGACAGCTTGTACTAGGAGGGTCCTGACTGGCATACCTTTAAGGTGACACACATCTTGCTATGAATTCTGGGAAGGGAAAAAGTTTTTTTTTTTTTTAATACCTATGATGATTCCAATTCTATGAAATTACTCTTCCTCAGCTTTCCCAGAATGTGTATAGTTCTGTTTGGAAACACTGAAACGCTGCTACATTACAGTATGGCTTCCGCTGTTTGCCAATTTGGAAATTATATTTGTTTAACAACGGTGCGGAGCGTGCAGTTGGAGACCTTACCTGAAAGTCTCGAGGATAAAGTGATTTGTGTTCAGAAAAACAAAAATGGGTCCAGTGTTGAAAATGATGTTTTAAAGTTCATTAGCCCCAGCTTTGCCCAGTTTCTGTTCAGTGTTTTTCAAAATTACAGATGGTGAAGCTTGTGGATTTTAGCCAGGTGATGGGACTGACATTGGAAGTAAATTACTTAGCTTGATGTCTCTGAAAAAGTAGTGTTTTTATGCTTCCCAGCTTTACATGGTTACTTTCGTGCAAGTATTTGAGGTACTTGATTTTATGTAACTAAATTTATCACAGAAAAAGGGGTTTAAATATAAAAGCTGTTAAACAGACTGTTCAGCCAGTTGGGTAATAATTTGTTGGTGTTAAATGAACCAGAGGGATACAGTTTCAGAGTACTGTCCTAGACAGATTACCCTTCAATCACCTGATTCTCATTGGTTTTTTTTTCTTTTTCATCCCACAACTGGTTAAATTGTGATGTCTTGCTGTAAAATATTATATTGCTTTTTTTGCTGTAGCGTCTATCTCAAGACATCGCGTGAGAGATCATAGTTTTATATTAACCTGGGTTCATTCATTGAATTTCTTTGTTAAATGTTCACTATTATGAGTTTCATTCTTTCAAGCATCAAATAAAGGTAATGTATCTTTCAATTGAGTTTCTTTTCATTGCCGACTTAACAGTTGCTTCTTAAGCCTGTGATTTTGACCCATTTCATTTCACAGTCTCCTGTCCTACATGGCATACGCTTCAGACTTTACCCCCATGTGAAATAAAAGTGAATGAGTTTTACTTCTGACCGGTGTCAGACATTCTGAGACAATGGATCACCGTCTCTATAATTAAGAATGAATTACGGGGAAAGCAATGTCCACCCGTCGGATAAATGTCTGCTGAGCTCCCAGCCAAACTATACCGCTTTATTCGTAGCTAATACAAAAGTCTCATTGCTTTGATATGCTTTGTATTTTTTCCAGTGGAAGTACTTGGTGTGGTATGCCATGAATTGTGGTTTGACAGGCCTACTTTCAGTTGCCCTGGCTAAAGATACAAGCCTTGTAAATGAGTTTAAAAATAAAGCAGCGAGATTACTTAAAACCTCTCCCCAGAGCTGTAATCCTTAGTGGAAGTTGTGTTCCGAAGCTGCCCCTTCCATATCCAGCACTGCATGAATTATAGACTTTGTATTGCTCTGCCAGCCTGTCCCCATTCAGACACCGTGGTGAGGATTGCGCAGATGTTACAGCGGCTCAGTCTGGATGTGTAATTTTCTGTTAGCAGCAGCTAGTCTTGTGAGACCCTGTTATCTGCTTGGCTCTTGTCTGCTGCCAGTTCTGTGTCTTTATTGGGCGTCGGCCTTCGGAGGAAAGTGGAAGGGGCTTTTATGAAGATGAAGACGCTCGGCCTCCAAATCCCAGGATGCCGTTAGTGCATCACATATCGATCAGATATTCCACCTGGTTAACGGTTTTAATTTGGGGCTGATGTACAAAAACTAGCATGTTTCTGTTCCCGTGAGTCACATGAGTAAGCAGGCAAATCTGAGTCACAGAGCAGTCTGTTCTGTTTATGTATCTCGCTCCAAAGGCCATGCTCTGTGAGGAGATGAGTACTTCACAGTGCTGTAGAAGAAAGACGACGTGAGGATTTAGTGGAAATCATAGCTGATTCTAAGCGAGGGTGACTGTTAACATGAGCTGGCAGCAGAGAATCAAGGTTTGGGTCTTTTGGCCCTGAGAAATCTCTCTGCACTGCAATACTCGTTTTGAGTGATTTGTCTGAATGTTGTGTCTTGCCCACATCTCTCGGTGCCCAGTGGAAATTTCCTGACAAGCCACAAAAATGAATGTAGTCTTTCAAGCTTGTATTCTTGAAACATTTCAGTTGCACCTTCTGTTCTTATAACCGGTACATGACTTTCTAAAGCAGGATAGCATATCATATATATTTTTATTACTATTATTATTAATGTTTTTGTGTTAGCACTTTAGCTTCAAGTACACACCAATAAAATACAGTTTGTTGCTGGTGTCAGTATTAATGCTAATGATATTTCCAAATCAATACAGTATGTTCTAGCTAAAAGACATGGGTGTGTGAGGTAAGTGGTACAGGAAACCAGACGAAAGGCATAAGGAGCTTGAATTACAGTTGATTGTTTAAGGGAAATCGCCACCCTTCAGATAATGAGGTGAAGACCTATTATTTTAGTGTTTCAGAAACAGAATTTGAAAAATAGCACGAGGCTATCCTTTTCACGGAAGGGAGTGGCGGAGGGGAATCTCGGTTCAGGAATGTTGTACTTTGTCACAGAAAGATCACTTAGTTCTTATTTGTGGTATGGACATTGTCTCCCACATTTGCCCAGACCAAATAAATTTGGCTGGTTTCCTGCTGCGTGCGAGGAGGAAGAAATTGACTCCTGTACTTGTTGCGATATCCTGTTTTCTGTGAAACGTTGAACCAGCTACGTGGACCATGCTGAGTGCATCAAGGACAGAGTGTAAAGGGATAGCTGTCTCAGATAGCTGCTTACCCCCCCATGGATCTATAGCTCAGGAGCAGATGAAGTGTAGAATGATATTTATTGCTGACTGTAGAGGACACATGCTGGGTGCTGGGGGCAACAGACATAACAATAGGGCTCCGTGACTTTGCACCCATAATTATGCTTAAGTTACCAGGCAAAGCACCCCGCCACCCCCCGCCACTGTCCAAATTTAGGGACACTTTTCTGCTGGGGTGTTCCCTGCATTCCCAGCTAAAAAATGACCCAGATAATGGCACTATCTGTCTCAAATATCATTAGCGACAATTTAATTGCACCTTGTACTGCCAGAATCATATTAGCGGTTTTATGTCATATGTATACATCTCTCCTGAGAAGAGGTGTCAGTTTTTACAAATTAACGTACATTTTTTTTTGTCAACTATACAACGATTTCCTTTGTTTACCTTGTTAAGGCGACAAACTTAAGACTGAGTAATTCTAGTGCTTTCATGTCCTTTAAGTCAGCTTAAATGTAAAACACGAGGAAACGAATGAGTATAATCGGTATATAGTGTGTTACCACATGGAATTTACTAAGGGGTGGAGTGTGGGTGGCGTTTCACAGCCCTGTATTTAAGCTCTAAAATGGGCTTTAACTGGATGTCCATTACTGCAACATACAATTAGGGGTCCAGACATACTGTAAAAAAAAGAGACGGTAAAAATATACATATATAAACCAGTTCCGATAATATTCATAAAGTGCCGGGGAAAACAATTTCCCTTTACAAAATGAAATACTTATTGATAAAATACTGGTCATAGATAATAAATATAGCTCTCATAGAATGTATTTCAATACATCATTTGTGAGACCTTTTCAATAACGACACAAATAAATGCTAAAGTAACATAAATCCCTCCTCATGTTCCATAGATGACCATCTGCTATAAATATCGCATCTGTCAAATCTGTACTTCTCCATCCCATGTTTCCGTGTCACCTTGTATGCTTGATATTGCGACATAGACACATGCAACTTAGGAGGAAAGCAAGCGGGAAGAGCAAGAACGCTTCAAATCTATGAATAATTACAACGGAGATTAGTAAGGCTACCGCTTCTTCACGCCAATGGAGATAATCCAATCCGAAGTGGCACTGGAGACTGATGCACAATCGGTCCAAATCAAACATCAATTACTCTACGGGGAACCTGCGACTGGGGGCAAAGCGCCAGCGCTGCGCGTATAAGGAAACTAGGGCGCGCATTTGCGCTCAGGTACCATCGCCCTTTAAGGGCCCGGGATGAGCATGCGTGGACGAGCGTGGGGCTTAACCAGGACGCAGCACATCATTGTCAAACATTGCAATAAGGTCTGGCTGCACGCAGTCCGACTTGCAACCGGCGAGAGGGGAGCGCGCACAACTTCTTTAGCAATAAACGACAGCACAATCGCGGAAGGTAAGGAAGGCATCCTGAATGGCGCCTGTGACATTATAACAAATAACGACGGTAAGTCCGTGTTTCGCAACTTGCACGGCTCTGCCAGGGGACTTTTAGGATTGAAATGTGTGAGAGCGGCGCCAAAAACAAACGCCGCACATCATCAGATCTGCTCTGTGCGGTGGCTATACAGCCGATTCCCAGGCTAAGTCCATAGTGGACATACCCCATACTTATTGTCTGTAAATTATAAAGGAGCATTTTTATTAAGGCCACCGTTAGTTTAAAAATGTACTTGTCAACTATCAGCAGTCTACATTAGAGATTACTTTAGCGATATAGACGTAGGGTACAGTATAATTTTGGATGCTGCATGTATTTAGAGGCATATAACCATATATATCTATTCATAAATTCGAAGTATTTTAATTAAAAGTATGATTTTCAGAGTAACATTAAGTCAAAGCGATTTCTTTAAACGCACTTGTTACTTGAAATGTTTTACACAAATGTACTCATCTTGAATTAAGAATGTAATTTCTAGCAGTTTAACGTTATATTCATATAATTTCCTTTTATGTAATGAAGCAAATATAGTCGGTCGTTGTATGTATATATATATATATATATATATATATATATATATTTACAATGATACACCTGGGATTTTTTTTTCTTTCTTTTTGAAAACAAGACGTATAAACTGAGTCCTATTTGGACTCAGTCTAGCAAGCTGAAGTGGGAAGCCAGACGCACAGTTTGTAATCCTCTTCCGTCCTGTATCAGTCGTTCTACTCTATATATAGATGAATAAAGATAAAGTGACCTGCCGCGAAAAAGACACATCTTTATACCGCAGATGCACGACATGTTCGTATTGTAGGTTCGCATTGTTATTTCAGCAATGATCACCATGTACTTTAAGAGGTACTTCGATATTTTGCTTTGATTCTTTAGATAAGACCTTGAAAACGCACAACAGTTCGCCTATGATCGCACCGTGAATATGTTGACCCATTTAATAGAGCACGGTGAAGTACTGTTTTGCTCTCCTGTCTCATAATAAGAGCGATGTAAAAAAAAAAAAAGATAATCTGATATAGACATATTGTAGTACAGATGGCAAATGTCACTTGCTGTTTCAGTGATCTGTCTCAAAACGTTTGTGTCAGATGATATGTAGCCTTACATGACCTTGCACAGTACAAACAATGTAATTCCAACATATATTGCTGATTTTTACATTTCTGGAATAATATTGTATATGTGGTTTTCAGCAAAGAATGGGATATACAGTGGTAATAAAATGACATTACCAATTTCGGTGTGTGTGGGGGTCATTTTGCTTCAGAATGTAAGTTAATTTATATTTTCTGATCCCTAGCAGCATGAATCGATACATTTCTGTGCTTAAGAAAGAATGGTGAAAAACCTGTAAAGTTACCGTGTTTTGTCTTTGTGGTGTCAAAGCCTAAATATCTGTCTGCCCTAATTGTTCAGGTCACTCAGATGACGGTGACATACCTTAGTCCCTGCCGCAGGTGGCAATAGATTGTACCTTTTAAGTAACTTTTGTCCACACTATTGGAAAGTATGCCTGTGTTTAATGATCTTAACTGGACACCTAAAATTGACTGTTAATTGTATCAGTCCAGAACTCCTTACCTCCTTACCGTTCTACCAGACTATGCCTGTGTTCTTTATAAAGGATCTGTTACCTTTTTATGTAGTGCTTTGCGAAAGACCTCTCCTGTAGTGCATGGTTTAGGAACATTATGCATTTTTCAAAATTTGACAGTGGAGACTGAATGTTTCATTGGGTAAAGTGGGTTACAGTAAATATTACGAAAGGGAATATATATTATGTTCATACATATTTATACCCATGAATGCCATATTTCTCGGTATGGACATCAATTACAGGTGTATGTCTTTGGATGCATCTTTACACACTTGACTTACTGGATTGATGCAGTTTTCCCAAATTCTTCTTGGCAGATTTATTCAGTATATCAAGTTTCCTGGGACTAGCTTATGAATTTCCAAGTATTTCTAGATTATCAATGGGATCCAAGGCAAACACATTGTTATTCTTCTGTCATTATAGCTTTGCCCTTCTACTTTGGAATGGACTTTTCCCTGAAAGCATTTGGACTTTAGACTTTCTGGAAAGGCGACTTACTGTCCCAGCTTTAAGGCTTCGGCAGAGTGAACATTTCCCCTAGAATCTGCCTCTGCTTTTTTCTTTTCTTTCATTCATTTCCAGCATGCTTCGCGGTCAGTGTGAAGGACAAGCACTCTCGTCTTGTAGCACGATGCTGCCGCTATTTCTCCTGACTGCGTTGGTCCTAAATCTAATATTTCAAATTCAGACTTCTAGCATCCAATTTTGTACCATCTGACCAATGTTCATTTTGCCAGATCGCTCAGATGTTTTGTTGCAAAATCCACGTGGGTGCTGAAATGGCTCATTTTTAGTGATTGCTTCCTACTTCTTGCTGCTGTGATGCTGTAGTGATGTGGTTATTTTCCAGTTTTACCTTCAGTGTTGAACTCTGGAGTTCTTTCTTTGGTGTTGCTCAGCCAATTCTTACCAGTGTCTTTCTTGCCTTTTAATCAGTTTGGTTGGGTAGCTTGATCTCAGCAGCAGCTGTTGGCACTGGTAGGATTCATGTTCCATTTTTAGTGAATAAATTGTGCCCAGTGGGATATGGTAGACTTTGTACAACCTTTTTCTGATCTGTGCTTTTTTTATTGACTTTATCCTTGGTTATTCTGTAGACTTTTCTCTACGGTTTTCTTAGTCACTACCACACCAAGAAACCTCACAAGGGACACAGGTGTGTGTGTGTCTATGTGTTCTGAAATTATAGAAACATTTTTATTGCAAACTGGCTGGCCACTCAAATATTATTATTATTGTATTCCCTGGACGGAGAATACATATGGTTTAGGGATTGGTCTGCCGCCTCTGCCATCACTTGACAGGTCTTTTTCAAACTGCAGACAGATTGTGACCCAAAGTGTATGAATATAGGGGCAGCATGTGGTTCAGTGGGCTAAGATGGTGTGCCTGTAATCAGAAGGTCACCGGTTTTAACCCAGCCTCAGCATGTCTGTAGGTCCTTGAGCAAGACCCTTAATCCCCAGCTCCCTGGGCACCACTACAGGTGACTGCCCTTTGTGGACAACTTACTCTACAAGGGAGAGCAAGTTGAGGGAGCCATAACGATAATTTCCCCACAGGGATCAATGAAGTATCAATTTTTATTAATATCTAGAACTGATCATTTTTTGAGACAAATCACACCAAAACTGAATAAGCCGCACAGTGATAGCAAATAGAAGTGCGGCTTCATACACTTTATTTTGTTAGCTTGATAACTCCAAAAACTATTTTATGGATCTTATTACTTCACAAAGACATTTATATGGATGAAGATATTTTATTTTGAGATAAATCGCATTAAAATTGAAGCCGCAGCACTAGGTGGCAGCAGAGGCAGGAAAGGATGGTTGCAGAACACAGTAACACTAAAAGTGTTTGATGAATCTTTTCAAATTTCCCTGGAACATTGTATAGGCAATGATCCGGGACCTCTTTCATTTTCAGACAAATCACACCAAAACTGAAGTAATGCCGCTTAGTGATGGCAAAGGGAAGAGCCCCTCCTGGGGAGAGTGTGTAGGGGGCCTAGGGATTGCAGTGGTTGGGGGGTGTGGGGGAGTAGGGATTAGATGGAGTGGTGGTGATGGGGCCAATAGGGGAATACATTATTGTCATTCTCACAGCATCTAGTTTTGTCAAAGGGACTGAATCATTATGCTAATTTATGGAATAAGTTTTAACGCAGCGACTTGATCATTCTATTTGTTGTAAAAAAAAAAAAAATACCTTACAGTTCATTTTTAATTTTACCGACTTTTCTCTTGTTAAAACTGAAAATGGCCTGTCTTTCAGGGGGATTCCAGAATCCACCCAGTGACAATCCACAACAAATCCATTCCTATTTGTTTTATGGCCTTCAGTTGCACTGCATGTGCAGAACCAATATAATTCCGTGTTACTAAACGACACTGTTTTTTCCCACAGTGCATTTTATGACAGCCTCCTCGAGTGACTTTCGGGATGTTCTTTTGTTATTGTTGCCATTGAGGCTGCGCTGGGCTGCTGTGCCTGCTGACAGACGGAGGCTTCAGCAATGTGTGGCAGACTGAATTGCAGAGCGCCTGGCTCCCAGCCAGGGTTCCTGAAAACTTTAAATAAGGCGCACTATGGTGTCATGGTGGCTGATTTATTAGGCGTACTATGAACAAAGATCCCTTTTATGAGTCTGTGTGAAAGCGTCTTCATGTTAGATTGAGAAGTAAACATGACGAGATCTGCTGTTCTCTGACAGTTTTTTGGTGACAGGTAGGTCTAGAGCTTCGTGTTCCTTTTTTATAAAACATATTTATTCCTGAATTTCTCAGTGGTCTTGATGCACAAATATATTTCTGTGCACTGGCACTACTGAGATTTTTGCAAATCTAACGCACTTCTCTTTCGCCTGTAAACAGCATTTGCATGGTGAGTTAATTGTATTGTCCTCTGTGACATTCTCAGCAGAGCTACGAATCGAAAAAGAAAGGTTTAATTTGTGAAAGAATGGAGATCAAAGGGGGGCAGCTGTTGGTACCAGTCAGCTGGCAGATGGGCAGGATAGTGAGTCTACACACACGAGCCTGTGCACTGCTTTTGGTACATACTGTGCCAACCACATTTTGCCAACAGGTCAATCATGCTGCTGTGTCTCAGTGCTTGTTGCCCCTTTTGTTACTCTGCCTGCGGGCTTCCATGGGGCAGGAAAATTCTGCTGCCTGAGGAATCTGAGGTGGCGGGGGGGGACATGGGCGCTGGCTGGACCAGAGCTATCCTAACACTGCCACAACCTCGCTCCAATCAAGTCGCCTCTCCGACGTTGCTGCGACATTGCACAACAGCTATAGAAATAAAAAAAAGAAAATTTGTTTTACTGTGCGAAACAGTTGTGGTATAAGGGGGGGGGGGAATGCGGCTTGTTCTTGCAGCTGGTGTGACATTTCAGTTTTGTGGAATAATAAATATAGATTGCACATCTGAAAATGTAAAACATAACAGGCTGGAAAGAAGGGGTGGGGAAACACAATACAACGGACATAAAATAAATATTTTATGATGTGGTTTTTTTCAGTGGGGGGGGGCAGGTCTGCTCAGGTCCCCGCATGATCCCCAACACTGTGTGTACACCATGTCATGTGGCTGAATGGGGGGTTCTGAAGTCCAGAATTACTTTTGATTCTGGCCCATGGGCTGTTTCATAACTGAACTGAAACATGTTTTCTTGGTGATTTTACCTTTTTATTTTACCCTTTGCCATATGGGTGCAATTTTTTCTCCTTAAAGGGAACCACATTCATAATTCGATGCCAGAATTCTTACTCAGATTTGGCTTCCTGCTTCATAATTATATTCATGTTTGGATCTGCGTGGAAAAAACCAGATGTGTCTGTTCCAGTCTCATGTAAGTAGTCATATAACCTGTTTATTTCAGACATTGCACAAATCATAACCTAGTCGTCCCATATTTAATATATTTTCCCTGTTTCATTTTCTGTGCACATAATAATAAATAATATTAATTGCCATCATCATAAGTAGTTAAGACATTTTTTGCCTGGAACCAACATCCTGTCACTAAGTTGAAAAAAACATATAGATGCATAATACAGATTCATAATGGTATCATGGAATGGGGACAAAGATAGACGCTCTGGATGTCAGAGTATGTTGTGTTACTTTCTGTACATTTGCTCACAATGTGCTGTTGTAACAGCTCTCACTGGGCTATTGGTTTTCACTAAGGTCAGAGATGTGAACATATCACATATCCCTTTGTGTCATGCAGTTAACGCTGAAACTATTAACTCAATTGTGTCTAGCCACGTTGTTGTCTTTCATGGGCAATCTTCTAGATAATCTTCATAGTAATGGCGTAACGCCACATGTGTGATGTTCTAGAGCCTTATGATGTGCTTTCCCAGCCCTCGCCAGTATTGCAGGGAGTTGATCTTTGGTTTTCTTCATGGAGGCGTATTTAATAGAATTCTTCGTCTTAAAATCAGCGAGCAAATTGTTTTAAAAAACTGAAGCACTTTTGCTCTTTAAGGGCTCATTGGTTCCCTGAAGCTTTACTTCTACACTTAAATTAACCTTTAAATGAAACCTTAACCATTAGCGGAGAGAGGCACCATATGCGAGGAAGTTTCCAGTATGTCTTCGCCCCGACGATGACGCCAGCTAGTTTTCATCAGAGGTTGGTTGTGCCACTACACTACAGCATTTTTAAAGCACTCCCATATAATAATAATAATAATAATAATAATAATAATAATAATAATAATAATAATAATAATAAAACAGCACTCTTGTAATGCACTGAAAGTGTATTTCTGTAATAGGGAATCCAGGGCACATTTCAGATTGGGAAGGTTTGTTCCTACCCACTTAAATGGTCAGTCATGTTGATGGATTTGTAATAAAGAAAATTCTCTGGCAGTAGACCGTTATATTTTATGCAATTCACTCAATGGCCAGAGAAAAATTTAAATGGGTCTTTAATATTAAAATAAGCTTTGTGACAATCCCCTTTTCCCATTGTTATAAATTGTCGCTCAACTTCATTGCTCATTGCAGTTCTAGGTGCAAGTTATTCTGGAATATTTCGCAGTATCCAGGCATAAACATAGTTCTGTCCTCCACTAGAGCTGTCTGCTTAGGTGAGCTAATTAGACTCATTCTGTCAGCGATGATTTATGGACCTCGAGTTGTTGCTTGAAAGTGATCTATGAGTTGATGTGGGGAAAAGATCGTGTTCACTGCACCTGTATTGTAATTTTTTGCAGGGAGCTGGTTTATTTTCACTTGATCTGATGAGGAAATAAAATCAACAGGGCCAATACTCACATATCAGCATAATTTATGTGCAGGTGTGTATAAGCTAGTTTTGTATCCTGAGTAATTGCTATCAGTTGCTGGCTGTTTCTGAAATCCTAGTGAAGCTTTGGATGCACTTATCGGGTTGCTAGCAGGCTCACCAGTGGAGGTTGGGACTCAGAAGAACCCTGGTAACCTCCAGCGATGAGAATTACAGTAGCTAGTACATACTGTTTGCATTTTACCAAATGTCATAGCTTTCGAATGCTAGCTCACAATGAGCATGTCCATTTTCGTCTAAATGCATGTATCGTCTGTGCAATTTGCATTTTGATTCTTGAATGTTCTCAGGAGTTGCCATCCAGGGCAAGGTGGGAAATGGGACAGAAATTAATTGCCCCCATGTCTACCCTGTCTCTGCGGAGTTAACAGATGATAGCCGTAGCTATGAAACTAGGATATCGGGAAGGTCAGCTGGTTCCAATAATTAGCCCAAGGACAAGGCGGGAAGGTGGAGAGGATTATGGGTAATGCATCATCCACTGGTTTCTGTTCCTGACGGGACTGGGCCTATTCCTTGGGGAGGGAAACAGCAAAGGGAAGCCTGCACCCATGCTGGGAGACGTTCAGCCTGAAATCCATGTGCTCTTTGAATATTTCATCTCTTCTCCATTTGGCCATCGCTCTCCCCTGTGACTTTCACAGCCCAGCGCAGATTGGAGTGGAGCGGACAGCAGGGCCTGACTCTCGTTACCCTGTGAGTTTTCTCAGGCCTCCGTGCTGTGTAGTTCATTCCAGGTCGTTCCCAGCAGCAGGCCCTGTGATTCATCCTTCAGGGCAGCATTAGACACTCTTTGTGCATTTCTTATTTATTTATTTATTGCCGCTTTAATCGAAATGCAAATGCTCGCCCTCCGGGTGACGCGGGATGAGCGCCAGCTGAAACGGTAGCCTGGGCCGTTTCCACATGCCCCGGATTCAGTTTCACATTCCCGCCTGATTGACGTGGGTCGTGCTGTTTGAACGTGACCATCCGATACTCACGGCAATGAGGTCGCTGCAAAGTAAAGACGCGTGTGTGAGTCTGAGCAGCATGGGGGGGGGGGGGGGGTTGGGCGGGTTATTTTCAAGAGATGCTCTGTCAATTTTCCTGCTGCAACAAAAAAGCCTTTATGTAACACAAATTAACGCTCTCTCATTTCTTGAAAGAAGACCTGGACATGTGGAATGGCAATACCCCAAGATTCCTTTTCTGTGGTTCATTAGAGCAAGGCCAAGTTAAGTGACTGTCACACAACTGCACCAGCTTAAGGTGATTCATGGCAGAAGCTGGCAGGAGATACAGTGTAGTGTGGACAAGCTGCCTCAGTAATAGAAGAAATAAATGCAGATTACTGCCACTATTTCAGCTGGTGTTGCGTTGTGATGCCCAACTTTGAGAGCTAAGCAGCTGCTCCTTCTGGCCTAGAAAGAGGCCTCGCTTTAGACCTCACTTGGGGCTGAAACGTTCTGGCTCGGCTGAGGAAGCCAGTCCCAGGGGCAGCTGGTTGGAGAAGGCGGAGCAGTGTATGGGGCTGTTCCCTCAGTTGGAATATATAGAAATTACAGTATAAGTCTTCAAATTGTTGATCAGATAAGAGGGGGAACAATGGCTAAGGAGACTGGGTTCAGGCAGACTTTTAAGATCATGTTGCATCAGTCTTGAGATCATATTTCATCAGTGACGGGAGAGTTATGGCATTCCCAAACTTGTCTTTTTAAGAGTCTGTTGAATAAATGAAACCAACTCTTTTTTTTTCTCATAGCAGACAGCTCAGCTAATGGTGAATAATTTTTCAGACTGGAATAAATGTCGAGACACTGGTAGTTTCCCACGTGACACTGTCTTAAAGGGAGCATGAGGTTTATAGCAGTGGTCCCCAAACTTTATTTCGTCACGGACCGGTTTAATATCAGAAACTATTTTCACGGCCCGGCCTTTAAGCAGTGGCAGATAAATATACGTATACGTATTTATACATATAAATGATACGTATAAAAATGGGGATATTTTAAAAATATAATAATGTGGTATCTTTAAAATATAATAATAAACGGCTTGTGGGACTATTTTTAGCGGTAACTATCACGTGACCGAAGTTTTTCATTTTTTCTGTGCAGCCCGCGGCCCGGTATCACATGACCCACGGCCCGGTACCACATGACCAACGGCCCGGTACCGGTCCGTGTCCCGGGGGTTGGGGGCCACTGGTTTATAGCATCTGAAGTGATGACTTCCATTTATAAGTTCCTTTGGTTACCTGATGTGCTCCCCCCTGCCGCGAGAGTAATTAAACACTTTTCCTCAGTGACCTTTTCTCTCAGCATTTAAGTGGAAAATGCAAGACAGCGCCAGCCCCATAAGGGGCCTATTGCATTGCTGGAGATACTCAAAGCAGCACATGATTTCTGAATGTTTTTCCTGCTTGATGAGGGAGTACTTTTGCCAGAAATTTCAGATATAGAGATGATGCAGCATTCCAATGCACCTTTAGACTCACTGATTGTTCTTAAGCAGTTTTAGAAACGTATCTAACTCATCCATGTTCTCTGCAGACATGTGACACAAACATCATCTGATCCTTGGGTACTTGTTCAGGGCAGCATGATTACTCTTATAGGGCCTCATACAGATGGAGTAATTCCTCTAGTTTTAGGGCAGCCAAGCAAGTACCCATTCTCAAAAGTCAGTCCTGAGAGGCAGCCTGAGATTCAGCTCTGTGTCAAAGTCCTCCTGTGGGTGGAATTACACAGAAACGTGCAAATTAGCGGCTTGCCCTGCCAACATCAAACACAAATGAAACTGTTTGTTTTAAGACTGAACCCTGGAACGAGAAGATTTGTAACCACATAGTGAAACGAATCATTTAGCTGGAAATGCACCGGCATGTTTAAGGACTGTTTAGTGAAACGATTCACAGTGATCTGTTTTAATTCTTTGTTTAAATGAAAACAAACAGAGATTTTCAGCAGCGTTAGAAATCTGGGAGTTGTTTTGAATTTTCTATAAATAACTGAAATGGAAAATGCTGGATACCCTGTTTTACAGTTCAGATTACAATTCACATTATCTAAGATTGTTAGTCATTTGCTAGCTAAGAACTTTAACTGATTTGCTGATAGTTAAGCTGTTACTAGTTAGTATTAGTCCTGTACTGTTATGCTTTTAATTAATAAGCATATGTAGTTAGCTAATGTTGAATGTTAATGAACTACTTAACCATATTGTTTAGCTGGGTTGTCACACTTGGGCGGTCATGTGTCTAGTTCCGCTCTAATTAATTACCCACAGTAATGTGTTGGTATTTGGGGGGGTTATGTTTCTTGAGCAACTGCGAATGGCGGAAAAATTTTGAAAACTGTGAAATGGCAGCGAAACAGCGGAACATTTTTTAAAAACTGTGAAATGGCTTGATGAAAATATGAAATGCTAGACTGTGATGTAAGAATCCTATTTAGGTTTCCCACGGAAATGGGATTTATGACCCATGAATTGATGATGATGATTTCTTTACAGAACACAAGACAAATGACAGAGATTCACTGACATACACCACACTGCATAGCGTGATGATTATTGACATGCAGGGAGATCATCACGACCTCTAGCACCAGTAAATTTTACCCTGCCCTTGGATTCACTATTCGTCAATATTTATTTATTTTTAACTAGCTAATGTTGAAATCAGAAAGAAGTGTGCATGCACAGCTCAACCTAATCTCCCTCATATTACATTTTATTGATGTTGTGCGTATGTTTTGTTTGTATCACATACTTAAAATTCCATTTTAAGAGAACTTGTAGTCTTGTTTGGTGTGCATTTGGTAATTACTAATACTGTTTGCTCCTTGTATCATGCGATAATGATTTACAATAAAATTCCCACTCTGCTTATTATTTACCATTATTTCACAATATTGGATTTTAATGGACCTGCAATAGTTTTTGCAATGCGGTGTTTTGCGATTCCCTGTCCCCAGGATATTACCCTTGGAACATGCCCCACGAATTGTGCATATTCTGATACCAGTATCTGTAAAATAGGATTGCCCGCAGTTAAGGCTGTAACATTCAGCCATGAAATCTTGCACCTTGCAAATCATGCACTGTTGCCATTTTTATCTGGGCATAACAGAACGGAGCCATCAGGAAAATGTCATTAGAAGGTTGCCGGATGAGGTGAAACTGAGTTAAGTGTCTGCTAATCTCTTAAATGTAATTTTAGTTAAAAAATGCAGGCCAGGAAATAACAGCTGCCAGGCACTGATGGGGTGATGGATACACGGTTTCTAGGTTTGTAGGGACATTACTCTGCTTTCTGTACTTATGCTCATGCGACTGCAATGTGGGGAAGAAAACACTCCACTGGATCTTAGCACCACACAGGAAACCGGACAAATCGTACAGCTGCAGTACCGCATGTTGCCAGAGAGCTACGAGGGCCCCCTAACAAGTGAGTAGCTTTCATTGTGAATCTGAACACATGGTATGAATGGATAACTTCTGGCTAAAGAACATATTTTTGTTCTGATTTTTTGTTTGTTTATGGGCAGTTACTTTCCAGCAATATATTACCTGACCACCACAGGGAATACATTTCAGTTTCCTTTTTCCACATTACTCAATTTGTTTTTTTTTCCTGTAAACTCTACTGCACTTCACATTCTCATAAAATGTGTTAAGTACAAGTTAATGGAATTCCTTGGTGTTTTACAAATCGATGTTCCTGTAATGCCACCATTTCTATTAGAACCTGGACAATAAGTGTGGTCCTTTTTTCTCAAACAGTGATTACCATTTGGAGAAATTGCACAGAGGATTTAAAAAAAAAAAGTTCCATTCATGATATATGAATCTTCCCTCAAAGAAAGGGGAATTGTTGTCAGTGAAACTGGTTCACCAATCTTGCACAATTCTCATTTCTTGGATGGGCATTCAGGTCTGAAAAATAATTTCATACTGAAGTCGCTGCATTTTCCCATGGGACCCAACCTGACGTCTTTCCTCAGGCCTAATAAGAGAATTCTCGCTGAGTTTCTTTATGTTAGCTGCAGTTTGGATGACAGTGCTTTTCATTGCAAAATGCAGTGTTCGTAAGGTATATGAGAATGCCTGTATCTACACTGAATTACAATGCACAAATCCAGACCACGATTTTGTTTCTACCATCCAGATGAGCATAAAGAATTGCAGTCACAGAGTACTCAACTGGTTGGTAGAAAGAAAATCTTGGTCTGGATTTGTAGCTTCTGCACCTGAAATACTCAACACAGGAAATAGTTGTAGTTTCTGTTTAATCTTACATCTGCCGTTATGTAAACATTGTCAGATATGTTGTTCTGCAGCTTGGTTTCACGCTGCAGGCTTGATGCACATTTGGAACATGGTGCTTAAAGATTATCCGTTCAGTGAGGATGCGAGTCATTTAGATTTAGAATAATCAGATTGCATGGAGGTAGACGTCGCAGCACAAAGCACTGCAGAAGTGGGTTAATGTCCCGGCTTTGTCAGCGCCAGCCGTGAAATGATTGGTCCACGACGGATTACTAACGGGAGGATAATTATGAGGTTGCATCCCAGTCCTGAATGCCTAACAGCTGCATGGGGGATTCTTTGATGCACTGTCATGATATTGAAAATGATTTTTCAGCGGGAATGCTTTATTCTAATCTTTTGCCAGATAAAGATAATAAATCACTGTAGACTTTGTAATCTGTCCAGTCCTTTTGTGCACAAATATCTGTTTGTCTCATGTGTCAGTGAGCAACTGCCCTGCAGTTATTTGAAATTATTACTCGTATCATGAAAAGACCAACCCGGTGGAGGTTCATACATAGTATTTTTTCATGTTCTACATGCTGGCCTAACCAAAGGATGTGTATCAATTAGTCACTCCTACAAACTAAACCAGGTAGTTGGGAATTGGTTTAATAAGGTTTTTCTTTTTCCTAGATTTCCACCATTCATCCTGTTTCCCACTGAATGTGTAATGTCTCAGGTATACGTACATGGTTCCAGAAGGCAGCGCCCAGACTTAAAGCTTATGTTAGGACAGCCAAATTAATCCCCATCACCTTTTCTTAGACTCCTGATTTCATCTGTACCAAACTCCAGGCTGAAGGGGTTGGCTAGGGTCCTCTTTTGGGTACTTTTTAAGGATATGTGATGAATATCTTTAGGAAAACGGGCACTTAGGCTCATTTTTCTTGTGGTAGAAACTAAATTAAGTGATTCTCCATCACTGCCTAGTCTTCTGCTTTCCATAGGCCATAAGGAAGAGCAGCTTATGTATCTCCTTCTTAACCCTGACAAGAAATGAAAGATTTGTAACATTAGGGCATTATAACATGAATCATAAGCTCTCCCTCTCTCTAATTCCTATATATAGACCAATGTTTGGGCTGTGTACTCCCAAAGCTAGCTGTCTCCTCCCACTAATCATGCATTCATTCATTATTGTTTCCTTTATCTGTAATGATATAATGCCTTGCTCAGGTCTGCCCAGAGCAGGTGGTTGTGTAGCTGGCATGCTGACCCCTGCCTTTGTTAACCAGATGGCTGTGTTTCAAAGTCATCTCCTTTGTCCCAAAGAAGGGATGTTAAGTCCTGGAGCAAACTGTCACTCATGAGTTCCCTCCTGCAAAGGTCTGCAGCCTCTGATATAATCCTTTCTTCCCCATTCCTCTCTAGCAGCATCCATTAGCCTGTCGATCTACCTGTTCAGAATCTGATTCAGCAACTTCCTCCTTGCGTCCTGCTCAAATCCAGTTTGACACTTTTTATATTGCCGTGATGTTTACTTGTTTGTATGCCGTGACTTTCACAAAGGCTCATCCCCTGATATATGATTACACAGAGTGCCAAACAAAGTGTCTGCTGAAGGGCAGATGTACAGTGGGAGGGTGACGTAGAGTGGAATTGCCTCGTAAGCAAAAGAAAAGAAGAGGTGGGATGCCTTTCTGTCATTCTCAGTGAAAGCAGCAAACAGCCTTCTTGGAAATAGACCCCCCATGCCTTTGAGCTCGTTTTGTGTCTTGTTCATTCTTGAACTGGAAAGCTAATATGTGGACTATTGTTTGTTTCTCATGGCTGTGGAAATCTGGCCGACCTCAACGGGTGGATGAGATGTTCTCAGTCGTGGGTGAAAATGCTTCGGCAAGCCTGGATTAGCCTGCTGGTTGATGTCTCTTTGAGACCTTTCGTAGGCTTTGGCTTCCTGATGAAATATTTCTCAAGAATTGATTATTATATATATTCAGTGTTTTTAAGGAGAGTTTAAGAAAAATGTTGGTTTTGTTCTAGACTACCTTACACAAAACTGTAACTTGGAGATTACAGTGCTGACTAAGAGAGGGTTGATGTTTTGGTTAGATTTATGGTGCAATATTTGAGATTTATGGTCTCTCAAAAGCTGTCTGTTTCTCTTTGTTGAGCAGCTGTCATGAGGACTTAAGTAGGTTGGGCAGTTCTAAAGCTTTGAGGGTAAATTAATGTGTAGACATTTGTTTCTTTTCACTTGACTTACTGTACATAACCCTTCCTTAACCTCCCCTCTCCTGAGTCTGCTTCTGTTCTCCTGCTGCTTTGGTTGCAGTGAACCTTATTATAGACCGTCCTCGGGGAGGAAGGTTTTGTCACAGTGTTCCCCCCCCCCCGAGTTCTTTGCTCTAGCGTGTTCTCACTTTGATATTACTTTTATATGGGTCTGAACATTTAAACAAGCACAAGCATCTTGCACTCTGGTTGGTCAATGTAAATAAAGCATTTGTATGCTTCAGAAGACTGAGAAAGTTCCTTGCGTCCTGATGATGCCAGTGTATACAGGACCTTGCTTTCTGAAGTGTTCTCTGTGGGTGTCAGGGTGGTTCTGCTATTTGTCCGGTTGTCACTTAAGAGTACACCAAGCCGTTCAGCTTCCTGCACAGGCCTCGTAATATCAACCAAAAATCTTGTTTTGGTTTCCATGTACGAGCCAAGCTAAGCATAGGAACGTTTGACAGAATTGCATGTTGTTCCCTTGACTGACCCTGTCAACAATTAAAAAGGAATAAAAAGATTTTCCAGGGCTGTTTTTTTTCCAGAATTATGGAAACAACCCAAAAATGGGAAATACCAACATCTAGACTGTATAAATAAAATAAACAGAAAAAGTATATCATGGTGGCAACATGTTCAACATTAATGACACATGAAATTACACACATTGACCACTTTATTACATACAGCTATCTAGTACTGGGAATGACCTACTTGTGCCAGAACTGCTTGGAAGGTAGATGAGTTGGACATTCAGAGAAGCCTTTAGGTTTGCTGGGCTGCTGTTTCTGCACTCTGACCGTTAGCTTTAACGAGTCTGATGAGTTTAATGAGTCCAATCTGCCAATCTCCTTTGACCTATCTCATTAAAGTGTTTTTTACCCACGGAATTACCATTGACTGGATGTTTTTTTGTTAATTTACCATTCCCACTAAACTAGACAGTGTAGTACATCCCTGGAAGGTGGCTGTTTATAGGTGCTAAATCCACCATGTACGGCAGCAACTATCACGCCACGTCTGAAAGTACTCAGATCCGGCATGCTAGTCATCCGAATGCCTAGTAGAACAGTAAGTGACCCTCTTGACCCAGGTCTGCCTGCTGTATGTATTCAGTTGCAGCCAGACGATTCACTGTTTGGAAAAGCAGACTGTTTGCTTTTAGCCGGCCAGTGTACCTAATAAACTGGCCACTGTGTTTATATTCAAATCTATTATTTGCACTCCTGGAAGTCCCCAAATGTGGATGTTTGCTTTATTTCCACATGCCCTGTTTGTTTTTGGAAGGCCTGGGCCTACATTGCAGGCAGTGTTCTTCACTAAGACCCTCTACGGGTGTGTCTGATTTCCCATTGAAGGGTCCATCTGGTACCAGCCGTGAGTCATTGCAGGTCGGCACCGCTCTGTGGTCAGACTCTCCATGGTGAGACGTTCTGTCATGCCCCCCTGGCCAGGACTCTCTGCTGTCCAGTTGGAAAACACAGTCGTGATTCACTTATGGTATCATTAGCCACACCTCGTGTAGCCCTTTGGAATGCCTTACTTCTGCTTGTAGTTTAAACCTCGATAGAGAAAAAAAAAACAAAAAAAAAACAGGCCCATTCATTGTCTTGTTTTTTGGTGCCCAGTGGGAACATGTAAGTGTTGGTGGAAGTGAGACGATTAATTTAATTCCGCTGTTGATAACAAAGTTATATATATCGGCAGTAAAAGCTTAAGCGGTTGTTTAGTTCTGAGCTCACAAAAAAAAATTAAGTTAAACGTGCCTGTAAGCTGGCATTTTAGAGAATCTTTTTTTTTTTATCACTGAATAGTAATTGCTTTCCAAAATAAATAAATAACTTGCAGCAAAAAACAAAAGAAAACTTATAACTTCAGGCCAGGCTATTAAGAACAATAGGGGTCTGTTGTAATTAGTTTTTTTCCATTATGATTTCCAACAAACTTAATGGGTGATTAAAAGCTTGAAGAATCAAATGCACTCAAAATCTGTATTTGCTCAAGCTTTGTGCATTTTTGTCTTGCCGTCACCGGGCAATCGGAGTGAAACTCGAGATCGATGTTGCCACAAAGGGTTAAGTGAAAAATATTGCAGAATAATTCTTGGCTCGATGCACCGTGGAAACATCACAGGCTATTAATAGGTACAAAACATCGGCATACCTTTGGCAAGCCGGCTTGCCACCTTACACAGACACAGACATCTGGCAGCAGCTCACAGAATGACATTCGCAGGGCTCACTTGACACAGACGTGCGTCGAAGGCAGAGAGCATTATACGCCGAGGGTATTAATAAACATCCTTCTGTCTTGGCTGTGCTGACAATCCCTGTGCTGCGAAAGCCGAAAATAAATTCACTGCTAAATTCCCCTTCCTGGGGTAGATTTAAGCGTGGATTTGGCGTTGGGGCCTTATAGGTGTGGTCTGTGGAATCTGCTGCTAGAGTCATTTACGTAAGGACCCCGCATGAGGCACATCTTGTTTAAATTCCTTGTCCACCCCCCCGTGACTTTCCCATCTGGACAATTGTAGCAGGGTAGTAAGTAATCTCTCCTCTTTTCAAATATCGGTGGCTCATCTCTCCCCCCGTGGTCGGGCCGTGTGGCAGTCGTCTAGCATGTGGTCTGTATTGTAATCAGCTGTCGGATGCTTAAGCGGGAGATGGTTCAGCACTCTGTGGTCTGCGTCTACCTGTCAGTCTCCCTCGCCTGACCTCCCGTGTGCTGTCGGGGTTTGGCACGTCCATGTTTGTCTCCCTGACACTCTCAGGTCCCACAGCCCGATATCTTAGCCTGCTTAAATAAAGCATAACCATATACCATATATGTTCTTCCTTGTCCTCCTACGCATGAAACTTAGATAAATAGAAAGTGTTGCAGCCACCATCACTGGGCTGTAAGTCACAGCTTTAACCCTGTGTGAGCTGGCTCATAATGTCAGAGGGCATGAATTTACTGCTAATATCCAGGGAGACATAAAAGGGGCCATAATTCATACAGAGGGGCGTTACAATATTAGCCAATGAAATGTTTTGAATTGGTGAGTGACAGGGGAGGGGGCACTCCGGGGCCCAATGAGCTTTTTCCGTCCCCGTAAATGCCCCTGCTAAAATCATTACTGGCAATGTCGGGTACTCTTAACACCCTTAGGATCAATGCAAAGGATGTGTTGCTAAAATGTATGAGTGGTTATAGATAGCCTGTGACGTGAAGTCTGCTAGTGAAGCTTGATTTTTGCACATCAGCAACTCCTTGGGGCTGTACTCTACCTAAGTGAGAGCTCTATCCGAGGTAGGAACTTGCGAATTGGTCTGATTTGCAGCAGTGGGAATGGGACGCCATTCCCCTAGTTCCATCTCAGCAGCGCGCAGAAGCTGTGCGTGCGAATCGCACCACGAACGGGGAGTCTGTCACGACCTCGAAGTGTCATACGTCTCTCGCAACTGTTGGGGCTAAAACCACGAATGCGAAAATTCTCTCGTCACATCATGCTGATAATTGATATAATCAAAGCCTGACTGTTACTGTCAACTGATGCACAATGCATCAGTGTACAGGAGTGACCCCTGACCTGCTTGGAGCATTTGTGGTCAAATCAGTAATGAGAGGAAGAAGGAAGATTTCTTAATTTTAATGGTCATTATGCAGAACGAGAGGAAGAATTCTTAATGTCAGTGGCCATTATTCAGTATGAACAGTGAAATGATAAGAGCAAGGTAAAGGCTTATGTGCAACTCAAGCTAATTGCAGGCAAATTACACTCTATTCTCAGCAATCAGTTCTAACCACCTGGATAGTCACGTGATGGTTAACACCTAAAGCAACAAAAATATATAAATTTGGACCTTTCAAATGTCTTAAATTAACAATCGCTATGTATAATGTCCAGGAGCTCCCTTGGTTTGTCGCTATTTTTTTCCTGAATTACCTTGCATTTCTCATGCTCTGCAGGACCTCGTAAGAGGTGTTATAAATTGTGCTGGACTTTTTCGCTTTGAGCAGTTACCCTGTTAACGAGAGTAGAAGCTCAGTTTCGGGTTTGCAGTTGGCAAAGAAAGCTTGAGAAAAACTGGAGCCTAATAGTTTTTGTAGGATTTAAACACGCTGGAAAGTGCATATGCTGGAAAGTGTGTTTAGTAATACATTTACTGTTTCATAAAACTGAATTCTACTCTTTTTTTTTTCCTCTGCACTATTTCAACAGTTAACAGCATGGGAGGCAGAAATAATTGTGGGATGTAAAAGAATACAATCTGTGCTTTGAGTTTTTTCTGGCTTCAGGAGGCAGCAGTGAACTCCATACAACGTCCCAGGTGTGTCTTTCGAGTGTTAGTTTTGTAATCTCATGCTGTCTCTTCATTCATATCATCGCACGGCCCGAAGTTCTCACAGTAGGCAGAATGTGTGTCAAGTTGTATCTGGCCCGTTTAATTAACGCTCGCTCCCTATTATTCAGCATGCCAAGCTCCTGGGAAGGTGACTGCCCACAGAACGGCAAGAATTGGCCCAAAAGTGGCCGATTCGTATTATGAGTTGGGTATTGCTGCGACCTAGTTGCTGACAGAGGGGATTGTAGAGTCTTTTTTTAATCCCTGGAAGACAAAAAAATATATATGTTTTGAGGCGATTTCCCCAAGAGATATGGGTTGTAGTTGTCAGATGTGGCGACATTTTTGTCTCGTAATAGAATTGTGGAGGGAAATGACAGACAGGCATGCCGACCCTCTCTGGAGCCTCTTGGGAGACGGGGGAGCCGTGCTGATGAGGCCCAGTGGAGTGTGAGGGGCTCTGAGCAGAGCCGGGGTTCCGCGGTCCCTGCCTGATGAGAGCATACGCGGGACTCACACTGGGACCTGTCTTGGCGGTGCGTTCCATTATTACGTGAGAAAAGGGGAACATAGCGTATCTCGGAAGCGCCAGAGGATCATTCTTCATACGGCGCGCTCCGCTTTTTGTCGTTTCTTTGTAAAGGGGGCAGTCTAGGAATAGATTTTTAGGAGCAAAATATTTTGAGAAATGGGCAGGAGTCATTATTTTATCATGTTTTATTGTGGAAAAAAATTACGCAGAACCTTTGGGGGCATCTTGTAGAGTTTTCTGAGTCTGTTGGCTGAGATTACAGCGTGTGGCTGTATTGCTGATTGCCGAGTTTGTCTTTGAGTGATTGCAGTGCAGATGGGAACAGGAGCCCACGAAACTTGCCTGCTTGACCTCTGCATATAGTGTAATATTTAGCAATTTTCTTTACGTGGTTATGGAGTGGGAGATAGGAGAGTCTCCAAGGTGCTGAATGCACAACCCAGCTCACCTCTTTGTGTTTGAAAGGCACAGATTCACCAGGCTTTTTACTTTTGAAGCCACGGATAATGAAACGAGCTACATAGGACTTTGTTTACTTTGAATTATTTAAGGGTTAGGGGTGTTCACAACAGTGGAGGGTTGGGATGTTTATGGATTATTACACAACATTTATTTATGGATTCCTTCATTTTTTTAGTGGACCCGCTTGGCAATACCTCTGGGTTTTTGTGCGTTTTTATAGTTACATACTCTACATCTAATCTAAATGTTTTTCCCGTCTGTTTCACAATACGTAGTAGAAGGGAAATTATAGGGTGTAAGGCACATGCACACACATGCATGCACACAGTCGCACTCTGACGGTGATTTCAGCAGTTCACCTGATCAGCCTGTTTTTGGACCTGTGGGTGGAATCTGAAATACTAGGAAGAAACCTACACAAACATCTCAAGACGTGCAAGATGATCAAGCTATAGCTGGAGTCAAACCGGCAATGTGGGACGACAGCACGGCAGAAATGCCCTTAACGTAACTGTATCATTCACTGCGTACGCGTACGGGCGTTTCCTTGTATTCGAAGAGCACCAAATTTTCCATTGAACCCCGTAGCTTGTCATGGCTAGCCAAATTCACACAACAGGCGAGACCAATCAGAATACAGGAGGAAATAAAAGCCTCAGTACAGACTGTGCCACAAAGTGGATTGTGTAATACCCATGGGTACGCAGCATGTGAATTTAGCTTGTCAGGAGAGCAACAGATGGGCACAGGAGGTCTACGGGCAGCCCTTTCGCTCGCCTCAGTGAGTTTCCCTTGGAAATGCTCACGCTGCAGGTAGAGATTGACAGATTGCGAGCTTCCTGGAGCTCCGCTGAGGCGCCACGCTCTGACACCTGCTCACTCTCCCAAGGACCGACCACGCTCCCTCGTTCAGATCCCGCGGAAACGCTTCTGCTCTTATCGGGGGAAGGAAGGGGTTGAGGGAGAGCTTTATGCGGCAATATCAGAATGCTCTTCCGAGCCCCGCGCGCAGACAGACGAGAAATCCGCTTAGCGAGTGCCGGCGTTAAGAGCGAGTGCTGGCGAAGGCTTTACCTGCGACGAAACTGCAGGCTGGACTCACGTTTAAGTCGGTTCGGACTTCTAATCTCACGTTCTGGTTTTTCTTTTAAGGCATGAAGAGACCCCTGAGCCCCACCCGCCTGCTGGAGAATGGCCGGCTCTGCCTGCCGTTCGGCGCGTGCCTGGATCTGGAGGAGGCCGGGGACAGTGCCGCTGGCGCCGCCGATCTGCAGCTGACTCAGGAGAAGAAGAAGCTGCTCTTCTCCCTGTGCGAGGTCTGCAACATCCAGCTGAACTCGGCCGCCCAGGCCCAGGTCCACTACAATGGGAAATCCCACCTGAAGAGGGTCAAGCAGCTCAACAACGGCGAGCTGCCCCCAGCGGGCACCCCCGCCAACCCCATCACCTCCTCCAGCAGCTCAGGTAGGTAGCATGATGGCGGGAGGAGCTCGAAAGCTCCTCAAAGGTCTCTCTTTTCAACTCCATTTCCATTTCAGCTCCATTTTCCTTTGGCAAACTTTACTCAGAAGTTTAGTTTAATCCTCCCTTATAGAGTTATTCATTGTGATGTGACAGCTACTGTCTTCTGACTCCTGCACTCACATCCTGTGCTCTCCTAAATGTTCCTCCTATAAATTAACAATCTCATAACTCGGAATGCCGCATGATTCTGCATTTTTCAGCAACGATGGTCATTTTTCACGTCCTACTGTATAAAGTTTATGCTATAAACTAGCATTTATGCAATAAAAAGTGAAGGTACAGCATGGTGTGGAGCTTACTGAGTGAGCAGCTCCGCATTAAATCAGACTGGTCTGTATGTTCATCGGTGGTCTGTATGTTCATCGGTGGTCTGTATGTTCTCCTGGACGCTTAGTGATTTGTGCTGGGAATCCTCAATTGAGCGGATGATCTGTTGAGCAGACAGAAATCAGCACTCTTAGGCCATGGGACTGTGGCCATGGAGGAAGAAGTCAAAGTGGATTGAATGGACACTCGTTGCAGTCTTTCTCTCATGCACCATCCTATATGTTTTCTTGTGATCTCTGATGTTCTCACCGTTGGCATGTCAGAGAATGGTAATTTCATCATCAATAGGATGACGCTGGCAGATCTGTAGTGCAAAGGAGAATTGTTGTGTCATGCCTTTGTTCTTTGATTACAGATCCTCCCTGGGTTCTAATAAATGCTGGAAATATCGTAAGACGAAAATGCATTTTAGTACAGTACGCTTCACCTAACTAATATTATAGCCTAGCCTAGCATCCCTGTGAAATCATCGTAACCCGGGCAGCATCTATGTTGTTTTGTGGCACATGGATGTGTCTTTGAAAATTATGTCAATGGTCAGTTGAAATGCAGCATAGCTTTGCCTCCTTTGGATAGAGCATCACTGTGACCTAAGGCCTAGAGGTCAATGGGGCCTTTGGGGGTGGCAGTGAAGTTGTGAAGCCATTGGGGGCGGGGGGTGGCTCTGCTTCATTGTTAGGCGATAAGCAGATCCTAGTGTTTTTTTTTTTTATTCGTTATTGTGTTTGACGGCCATGTCAATGAACAGCTTTAGCCCATCTGCAGAATGGGAGCTGTGTAAACTTCAGTGCAAACATAAACAGTAAGTTTTCTGTATAAATAAATGCAATAGCACAGAGCTGATTTATGATGTCCAGACTTTGTCGGGTATTTTTGTGAAGTAGAACTCTGCATTTATTTCGGTGCCCGTCTGTGTGAGTGCAGTGCCTAGTGTGTTTATTCTCTGCCCATTATTTGGAGCGGTCCAGACAGGAGGTATCTGTTTACTGCTAACAGAGACTGCGTGTGGAGGTAAGTGAGAAACATCAGAACATCTGAGTTCTCCCAACATCTCCTTGACCATGCGTGGAATCAAATTCCGGCCCCACCCCCGACATTGCGGCCTCCTGCTTGGTATTTCCTTTCAGCCGCTAAACTTTCATTCTCCTGAAGGCTTGGTGGTGTTGTGATTACTTAATGCAAATGTGTCACTTGTTAGTGTCCGGCTCCCTAAATGTTAATTGCGTGCCGGTGCTTGCTGTGGTGTGATCCTGGGGGTGCGCGAATCGTTTCGGCCCGGTCCTGTGGGAGCACATCAGGCACTAGGTGGCAGTCTTGGCTTTGCTGACGCGAAGCTGCTCTGTGCGGCGTCAGTTTCCTTATCGCCGTGAGGAACTGGCTAAGCTAATCGCGGGTGACCGTGATGAACTGCCGTGGCCATAGCAAGTGACGAATGCAAATGACAGCTACTGTTTTTTGCAAAGCACTGTGAAGTGAAAGAGGCAATAGGGTAACCCTCATATTAATTATTCTGGTATTTCTGAAGGGTTTGCTTCAAGAATCTCATCCTGCCTCTGGTCTGTTGCAAGTCATTCTAGGAATTGAACAGAATTATACGAGGAGACAATTGGCTAGTAAATGCTCTACAATCCCAGCCTTAGCGTGTTTATTCGCATTACATTGCAAATTAGCCTTAATTAATTGCCAGGGGTTTAAATGACATTTGATATTTGCTTCGGATTTTAAATGTCTTTTTATTGTAATTGATCCTCGGTTTGTCTATTTCCCCCCCATGTGCTTGCATCATGTGTTGTCCCGAGTGCATCATGTGTGATTGATCGCCCTTGCGTTCCTTACCTCTGTGACTGACTCCGGCACACCCAGGTGGTGATCTGTAACGCCCTCTCAGCCGGGCCCGTTTATTTTATATAGAACAACTCGTGTATTGCGACAGGAATTACTCAAATGAAAAGATCCAATTTTCCAGACGGGCGCTATGGCACTGCAGCAATTTAGGATGCCAGTGCGGCCCATCAGCAAGAGCACAGGAAGGACTGAGGTGGCATGGGCTTTGCACAATGGGCTGTCGGCATACTCTTCGATGCACAGGGGACGATACGTGCCCCCCCCCCACCCCTTTCTCTTGCCGCGCTCCTGGACGGGGCTTGGAGCTCATCTCGGGAGTCGGTAATGAAAGTGACACCCTGCTATGCTCCAAGCCCAAAGCCTGTGTGGCTCGCCGCCGACCGCCTGGAAGTCCTGGGTGTAGGCAGGTACGCGGTGGTCCTGCCGGGGCCTCGCTGTGGGGGCGCTCTTTGAAATATTTGTCTTGCAAGTATTTTCCTGACTTTTTTGTACTGAGACCGTCGGGGGCAGCGTGTCTGTGGTGTTTTATCTAGAAAGCTGGGCTGCGATTTCTAAACAAGTACATCAGCGCTGGTTCCGTTTGTTCGGCGGTGAAGCGCTGCTTCGCTTTTCCGGTCCATGTTCGTAACGTTATGAAGGTTGTCGCAGAGGCCTTCTGCACTCCAACACGTGCACACTGTTGACTAGCAGCTCATGCCTGATGCTCACCATGGACGGGGGGGCAGATTGACAGAATTTGCTCCCGTGATGCTCCGTGGCTTGGCAGAGGGCTTGGGGCCCTCATTAAGCGGCTTCGGCGCAGTGGGGGCTGCTCTTTGCTCTCTATTTGGCGTTCAGCCTTGGCTGCTCTCATTGGCCCCGGAGCTGTGGACTGTGCACTCTATGGCAGCGTTACCCAGCTCCGCCCCTCCGCCCGTTGGCCCGCCATAGCCTAAAGAGGGCGATAGCGAGAGCTCGGGAAAAATCAAGCTCTGAAAACCGCTGTTTCAGGATGGAGTGTACCTGGCCAGGATGGCGCTTTTCACAATCTCCATCTTCATGCGGACGGGAAGCCTTCCAGACACCCGTAAAGCGAGCACGGCATTCAATTTACGGCTCTGGGGCGAAAGCCTTTGCGTCTTATTTTTTCATTACGTTTGTTGATGGGAAGGAAGTAATGGGAATTGAGTGCGGCACAGCAGCCTGTCCAAAGGCATTTCTTTATATGACATAAATATGCCGCCTTCTGGTTTCCTTTATTGTCATTCATGTTGTCAGCAGTAAAGGCTTCAAACTCCCTGAGTTACCATGAAAAATGCAATGCTGACAGCCTATGACTGGCCTCCGATGGCGGGAAACCGCGAGACGGTGCTTCTGGGTTGGAGAGCGTTTAATGAGATTAAACGCTTTATCAAACGAAGGTCTAACCTTAATTTGTGTCGCAGCTGTAGGCCTGAAAAACAAGAAACAAACACTTTACAGGCATGTAATATTCTGGGGTGAAGGAACTTATCTCTTGAGCATCGATTTCAAGTGCAGTTGTGCATATAGGAACCAGTAAGCCAGATCAAATTGAATTCTTCGGGTCATGCTCAGTATTACAGCTTTTTACACTTGAGATAGCTTGTCATGTGTGAAGAATATTAAAGGGGCAATATGTAAACTTCACTGTTTTTCTTTGAGCAGGCCTATAATGAAGAAAGTGTCTCGTGACTCTTGAGAAGTAAAGATAGAATGGACAAGTGTTGGCTGTACCTTTTGAGACGGTGACTCGATGTAACCTGGATACCCTCCTCTGACATTAGCTGCACAGTGGGAAACCGCGGAGGATAAATATTCAGTTTCACTGCGTAAGGGCATTGTCTGGCACTTGGTGGCGGTATAAATTGCCCAGGGAAATAACGTTTGTCAAATAACTGGCACAGATCCCCGGGTGCCCGTTTACCGAGAAGCGTGACTTTGCGCTGTCACTTCTCACTTCATTTGTCACCCCTAATGGCTGGCCTTGTCCGTCCGCTGCCCCGTGTCTTCAGCGTCGGTGTCATTGTGCACCCCAGAGCAAGAAGTTGTCAGACCTCAGAAATACTGCGTGCCGTTTCACTTGATTATCGGCTGTTCTTACTGCTAAAAGCTAGGAGAGGTACAAGTTACCCATGTACTAGGGCTGGGGCAGTATGTGGCTTAACCACTTCTGTGCCTGTGATTGGAAGGTTGCTGGTTCAAATCCCTTAGTCGGCGAGTGATTTTACCGTTGGGCCCTTGAGTGAGACTCTTAACCCCCCTGTTGCTCCAGGGACTGACAGACTCTGATCTCAAAAATTTTGGGTAAAACCATTTGCTAAATAAATTAAAATGTGTCACACGACAGTACATGTGTGTCGATCTCTCTCAAACCCAAACAGTGGAAACCTACAGAGCTTCCCCTGAAAGGGGCCCCTTGTGGTTCGCACCCACGGCTTGCGCGTGACGGGATCTGTCATCACCGAATGGCGAGAACATGCCCCGCGTGCGCAGGCGAGCGGGCGAGCGAGCTCTCCCTCCCCGTAAGGCGGCCATCCGCCAGACGTGTGGCTCATTTGTCACGTCGGGAGAGCCGAGCCGAACTGGCTGCCTTTTTTTTCTTTCTTTCTTTCTTTCTTTTTTTCCCTCTTTTTTCCCCTCCCCTTTCACATGCGCTCCCGTGGCTGCCTGCCTCTTCTCAGAGTGCCGCCAGTTCGGTGTGAGCTGCAGTGAACAGAGGCTTCCCGCCCAGATGCGAGCAGGCGACTGCTGGAGTTGCTGCGATCTTAAAGAGAGTCATCACAAGGAGGATTACGCTCGGGCACCGACGCGCGCTGCCTCTGCCCTTCGTACAGCACGCATTCTCAGGCACTCTCTCTCCCCCCCCTCTCTCCCGCTCCTCAAAGGACACTAAATCTGACTGGCGTCGCGTGAGTAGAAGCTGGATAGTAAAATGTGGACCAGCTTTCTCAGCAGAGGTGAGAAAAAACCGTATTTAACTAATTTCCACTGTGCAGTTTTTCGACCCTCCTGTGTACGGTCACGCTATACGGGACAGTAGAGTAATGACACGCTGGATGCACCTGAGCCTCCTGAAATGAATGTCTCTTCTCCTCAGTCAAAGGATTACCTACGACCGACTTTGATTCTCAGTGTCCGTCTGGCTAAAGCATTTACTACCTGTGCCTGTTCCACTAAAAAGATTATTCAGTTTCAGATAGCTGTTTGTCTTCCCAGTGTCTCGCGGCATGTTCAGTTTTATTTGGAAAAAAAAATGTTTCATTGAATTTAAATAGAAATTTTTGCAAACAAGTACAAGTTAAGGTAAAGGTCTCCTTAGCTTAATAAAAGTGTGATGCATGATCTGTGTTGGTGATACCTTTTGATACCTCTTTTGCTGCAAGACAAAGCTTTTCTTGCAGCAAGCATGTATATTCTACACTAAGGCTTGTACTCCAGGCGAGCTAACCTGATTTCATTTTCAGAATTATGTCCAGATTGTGGTGTGGTAAACAGAACAATATCCCAGTTGGTGCAGCCTTTAGGAAGATTTCAGATCCTTGGGGGGGATGTTCACTCACTGAGCAGGGAGTCACACTGGAGGTTTTAGGAGGGTAAACCCCATATGCCCCCCAGTGCTGTGGCGCAATGTTTGGCCGCTGCTAATGTGCACTAGCGGACCATGGAGTTGGACCCGACGGGTGCTGTTCGGTCCAGGAAGTGGAGTTAGGGAGGGAGGTATTTTTAGAGGTGGCCGATTTTAGTGAGGGGTGCGGACTTTTGTTTTCCCTTCCCGGCACTGAACTGGGAAGCATCGCAGGCAGGACGTCTTATCAGCGCCAAGCAGAAAAAATGTGCTGCTTTTTGTTTTTCCGAGACCGCTTTCCGAAAAACCCGAGGTAGAAAAGAACACTGTTTTTAATTGATGCGTTGGATTCCTCCAGGTGTGGCTGGTCATGGGTTCAGATCCTACACAGTTTGGCGTTTATAGAATTGAGGGTCCGGATGTTCTGAACTTGCTTTGGCTCCATACATGAACAGCATGTCAGAGAAGCTACAGGATCAAAAATATAGCATTCCTGGTCATTGCTACTTCTCTGGCCTTATTTTTCTCCACAGAGCTTCTGTTCACAGTCTGTATTTTATTTTTTTATGTTTTAATTTCAGTCGTCACTCTGTGACTTTCTGCCAAGAACGAAATCTTTCAGGTCACTTTTATTCATATTGATGATGTTTTGGGGGTTCAAGGTGCCCCTTTGAGATTAATCCTCCAATCGTCCACTCTGTTACTGCATTGATTCTTCAAAACAAGTGAGAAATACTTTTAATTTACTGTCCTTACATAATACTCTGTAAGGGCATTTTCATGGTGTTTTTTCATCTGTGTCTGTACATAGCAGTTAGACTTTTCTGGTCATCTAGACTCGCCTTGAAATATGAACTATCTTTGCGAGCACTTTACTTTCACCTGGGGCTTGTGTTAATTTTCCTTTTAGAGGTGTCCTTTTCTCTGTTGCTTTCAGCAGTGTATGTTCTTGGGGGGCTTTTAGCCTGCTGGGCATGCAGGAAATGTGGTCTGCGAACATCAACTCTCAGCATCATCTGAAATAGCTTCATAAATGACTGTACGTGATGTTTCCCCCCTTTACTTCATGCACGTTGCAGAGCCGGATTTCCATTCGCTGCCACAGCTGGATCGCTGGCTTCATTTTCAGGTTCATGGAAAGCCCATTCACACTGTGACCTTTCACAACCAACAATGGACTGCGTTACTCAACAGAATCTAAATGGGTGTATTATGTTATTCAGATGGGATGATGGCGGTCCTTTCAAGGAATTCAATTATAGGTTGAATTGATCCAAATTTAATTTGTATACAGCGATGTGGTAGAATAAGTAGAAATCCCACACAAACAGATGGAGTGCAGATCTACACAAATAACGCTGTACTGCTGGAGTACAATGAGGTCACCAGACTCTGGTGTATAACTCTTATTATACAAGTAATATCATACATTGTGTTATTTATGCCTATCAGATAAAACAGCACAAAAGTAATGTTCAATTTACATAATATTTTTTGGTTTGTCTTTATGGTAACTATTGATTAATAAATTAATTTTCCAAAATCCATTCAGTAATATACTGTCAGTTCTCAACTATAGTGATACACAGTGATCCCCCACCCATCCCGGAAGTTACGTTCCAGACCCCATCAGCGATAGGTGAAAATCTGCGATGTAGAAAGACAATATAAATCGACATTTTTTTTTATAGTTTAAGCCTTAAAATACCCCTCCCACGCGCGTTAAACACATGTAAACTTATTAAAACACACTTTCTAAACACATGTGATCTGTGGATGTCGGGCTAAGGATATTAGTAACATGATTCACAAAAAGTTTGCTCACAACAATCGGACGACAAGCGAGGTACGTGATACGCAGAGAACTGTGATGTGTCGGGGAAAATTCCGCGATATAACGGGGGCGCGATAGCTGAACCGCGGTATAGCAGGGGCGCGATAGCTGAACCGCGGTATAGCAGGGGCGCGATAGCTGAACCGCGGTATAGCAGGGGATCACTGTATATATAAAACTTATTTAACCTCAATTATCTTCTCAGCTTGAATAAAAGCCAGCGTGTGGAGTCCTGAGATTGTGATTTCTAGATATGCTGGCTGGATGTGTTTTTGTTAAATAATAATAATAATAAAAAAAAAAAAAAACGCACATCACAGATGGAACTTTGTAGAGATGAATCCACTGGTTGTAGAGAAGCAATAGGCTCCAAAAAGTACAAAATTAATAGGAGTATGATGTGTCAGAGTTACTGGGGCTTGTGTTCTGCTTCTGATCTCCTTCTTCAAAAGACAGAAAAGTCAATTGCACCCCGTATTTGAAGCCAAGAACAATTCAAGTAATGTTGGCTGTTTACTTCTTTAAAGGGAATGTTCAGTTAACTTTATTCTTGTTAAAAAGCATTAGTCTGCAATCCTCGATCTGATTATGGGCTTTAGCACTTCCAGAAATGAACTGACGCTCTTTCAGAGCTGAGAACTGATTGTGAAGGCTTATAGCTCAGTTGAAGTCATAGGTGTGATCTAACATTTCTGTTACTCATCCTCAGGAGCAGTGATTCTGCATATCAGATAATTCAAATTATGACTGCCGTTCCTTCATGTCAAATGTATAAAAAGCCCTTATGCTATAACACTTCAGCTGTAAAACTTTGATTTTTAATTAGTGGACCATCAACCTATCTCTGTCTTAAGACAGTTTTGTTTATTGCAATTTCTATATCTATGTAAGAATTAATTACGCTGTTTTGGAGTTTGCAGTCTCTGGCTGCTGTCTTTTCTAGAAGATAGATGTAGGTCCAGTTTTGGTATCACAGTATATCATTACTCCGTCTGTGCAGCCAACATTGTTATTTACTGTTATGAGTGTGTGAACTCTGTGACATCAATTTTCTCTGAAAGGCATGACACAATGTGGCAGATGATAGATATAATAAAAGATGATCATCAATGACTTCTGTTAACTAACATTTTTTTTTTTCAATTTTTTCCCCAGTGGAGAATAATATGGGTATAGTATCTACAGAATATGACCTCTTTGTAAGAAGCAAGAATTTTTGATTGGCTGTTTGAATGTTGACGGGTTTGTTTGGGTGACTGTGGATTTCCTTCACTTTTCATGAAGAGGGATTTAAGATGTGTTTAAAATATTTATCTCACTGATTTTTGTATTCCTATTCCTATGGTTCAGACATCATCTATACTCTTTACACTGCAGATCATTTTTGTATAATTGTAGAAAACTGATTATGGAAGTTTAAAATCTTCATGGTTCAAGTGTTAAAAATATATTCAATGATGCATGAATGGAGACACTTAAAGTGATTTGAAAACCTTGGATGTTATCACAGAACATATCAGGAAATATCACATCGATAACCTGAAGCACAGTCTGTAGAGATACTGTTTAGTATTATGGGATACTTCTAATGAATCATCACATGAATAATCAAGCCCACTAAAGGTTTTTGATTTTACTGTTGCACCTACACTCTTAGCCATGGGAGTGGTCTTCAATGCTCTCTATCTGGCGAAATATGCTTTCTGAGAGAAGCAGTTCTTTTGTTGTATGCGAACACAATTTGCCTATTATGTGCCTTCGCTGATTTGCCGTGTGACTGTTTGCACGGACGCGGTGCCGAGCTGTTACTTCCAGCCCGCAGCTTGCATGACGTTCCATCTGCCTCAGCTGAGTGCGCAGCCCGAGCCAAGCAGAGACAACAACAATCAGGAGTGAGATTCTCTCAGAAAATATTATTACATGCATTGAATTACTTTCCCATTATTTCTAACAGAGACTGGAATGATTGGTTCCCCACTTGAGAAGACGGCCATTAAAAGTCACTCACCCTGCAAATAAGGTTTAAGGGAGAAAAAATATCCCCTTAAAATAAGGAATATGCATGTTATTGTCATACGCGGGCAAATCACGAAATAGACCTTAAGTTGTCATTAAATATAAATTCATTCCGTCACCATTTATTGTGATTATTAATAGTTATATTAATTTGACCAGTACTGGATTGTGATACCTATTCATGGTAGGATTTAATTGAATGTACTGTTTTAGATTGCCAGTCTTAAGCTCTTTGCGATCAAATTTGTTGATTATGGATTGTAGAAGACGTGTTACCATTTTGGCTCTGATCCATCATTCAGCTTTGTATTTAATGCTCTTATGCAAGAAAAGTTGCAGTTCATTTAGCACCACTGGACCAAGGTAGTCCAGATATGTTTACGTCACAGGCAGCAGGGAATGTATAGGACCCCGAGTCAAAGAGGATAGTAAGTCCATCCCTCCAATGCTGTCGTCAAGCTGTCATCACTCATTTTTATCTGCCCCGCGGATGTCACATCAAGTTATTGTGCGAACCAAGCATATTTAGTGTAGTTAGAGCAAGTGTAATCATGTGGGTTTTGTCAACAAAAACATTGAGTCAGGGAACTATTATCATAGTGTTCACCCAGCTTAGCTATTTGTTGTAAGGTATGGTGACCAGCATGTAAATGATCTGCTTCTAATATAAATCGATTTAGACTGGTTCTTATTTGGTCCATTTGTAGCATGTTCCAGTCCAATATGAATGGGAGTATTTTGGGAAATTCAATAATGGTGCTCTAGTTTGTAGATTTTAGAAGAACAATGGATTGTCATGGTGAGTCAGATCTTTGTTTATAGACATGAAAAGCAATTCAGGTAATTTGTCCTTTGTGTCTTCTGTGCGATTGCTATAGAAACCTATGCATATTGGCTTTCCTTGACTGTTGTTATCTGGAATCTGTTTTCTCGAACTATGTAATGCGTCATGATCTCATGGCAGCTCGTCCCTTCTGCACTGAAGTGTTTGGCTTCGCTGTCATTGCTGAACATAAAGTCAAGCTGATGTTTATCCTCTGAGGGTGAGACCAAATGGAACAAATGAGAGTTTAAGAACAAGAGAAAAGGGACTCGGTCTTCGCCTTTCAGTCTAACTGTATTCTATCAAAATATAAACCATCCCTGAGAGCCATAGGCAGTTGTGCTGTTTGTCTTCAGTTCGCAATCACTCAACCTGGCTAATTTTACCCTAAACACTGTATAAAATGGAATTTACATTTGTAAACCTTGGGGTGGCACGTAACTCAGTGGGTTAGGATGCTGTGCTTGCGATCAGGAGATCGCCGGTTGAGATCCCTTTGTTTTACCTTTGGTCCCTGGAGCAAGGTCCTTAACTCCAAATTGCTCCAGTGACACTGTGACCCTGCTTTCTTCGAACAAACAAACAAACAAATAATTAGAAATTATGCATTGGTTTGGATAAATAAATTAGCTAAATATACACCTCTGATGCCCCATAATGTTTGATAACGTTCTTGGGTCTGATAACACCTTTAGCAGTTGAGAAGGAGCAGACCATGGTTCATAAAGACCAGCGACCCTGTATGAGATAAGTGGAAGATAAATGGATGGATGGTCGGTTGGTTCATGAAGAACTGTGAGGCTCGTTCTTCCACTGCATCCGCTCCGGTGTGGTTGTTTGGTCTGAGGGGAGGGGGGAGCCAAACTTTAGATTTGGTTTCTGTGCTGCTCTGTGGGACGTGGCTCCTGAGTGTCATTTTGGCACCGGGGTAAATTACGGTGCCGAAGCAGATCAAACGGGGCCCCTTGGTGCTGCCTGTCGCCCGGCACAGTCTGTCTCGCACTTCTGTCTGAGGCTTCAAAGGTAATTGCATCCAAGGTGTCCCGAGCTTTTCTTGGATTTTGTTGGCAACATCCTTTTTACGCTGACATTTCAAGAAAAAATGTCACATGTTTTATTTAGGCGGAGTAGAGCACATGACATGGTGAAACAAATATTGTTAATTATGAGATTGCAGATTTGTGATGTGTGATATCACTTATTTATTTATTTTTTTAATTCTGGCTGTGCAACATTTGCCCAGGAACTTGTCATTTAGTAATAAATGATATCATATTTTTTATCGGCTCTTCTAGGGAATTTGGGTTCATTTAATGTACTATACTGCTAAAACTCACAGCACAAAATTTGCAAACATATTACACTTAACAGCCCTGGAAAACGAGGAACCCCTCATGTGCTGGTAAGCAAAGTAATGTGCTCCCGGTCTTGTATCTATAGCTTGGTTATTGCTCCCTGAAGGGGGCTGTTTGCTGATTGAATTGCAAACCCATCCAATGCTGACATTTTGCTGGGGGCGCAATAAGGGTTAGATGGAAAATGATTTGAGGGAAATGAAAATGATTACAGTGGTGTTGTGGAGAAATGGTGATCGCATGGGGGAGCGCTAACAGTTTTTCCTGTGAGATCAGAAGTCCCGCCGTGTCCCACAGCTCAGCCGTCGAAGCAGGGTCTTCATGGGGCCTCCGCCTGATAGGGATCGGGTCCGCAGACGGAGCGGGGGAGCCCCAGAGCCCCGGAGCCCCAGAGCCAGCGCAGATAGGCGCCCGCGGCTGCTCTCTTCTGGCAGACTGATAACACATTATGCATTAAGCCCCTGATTATAGACGGTGAAGCTGTTCCATTAGCTCTTAAGCGTTCTTACTTTTTCAGCTATAATGAGCTACTCTGACAACCATAGTGGAAAGCTTTCTTCAAATATTTCACCATTTCCCAAAATTTGCAGGCAGTTGTCTGTGGTACACTTCCACCTGATTAATGGATTTATTTACACACTACAGCTCAATTTAATCTATTTCTATGTTGCATTATTTGCAAGTCACCCCAAGGCACTTGACGTGGGTGTGTGGTAATACATTACTGCATCATATATACAAAATAATACATAAATCTATCTTGGGAATAGAGAAATACAGTAGGATAAGTCTTTTAGACGCTGAAGGTGAAAACTTGTGTTTGCATACAGCATTTTCACCCTACAAGCTAGCATGAAGCACTGGTCAGTGGTTAAATTAACCTCACACATTGCACATTATTTTAACGTATAATATCCTGTCACACACCGTGTGGCTGCTTTTATATATTGAACATGAATGTGAATGGTTGACTTTAATCTTGTCTACTGTCACCCGCCCACCCTGTCCGAGATGACTAGCATCATCGTTCTGTTGGGCCAGCGTGTGGAAGGTTTAAATAAAGCTTTACAACACCCAGTTACTCCAGGGACCGTCTGACTCCGCTTCCCCAAAAAAAAAAGTATGTCGCTTTGGATAAAAGCGTCTGTTAAATAAGCAGAATGTGAAATGTAGCCATAGTTCAGTTATGTATACGGTGTTTTTGAGCGTCAAATTATTCTGAGGTCGGAGAACAGCCGTGACCCTGCGTTCCAAATCTCCGCTTCTTGCAGGCGAGGAGATGGGATGACCCTGCCTCAACTCGACCCACCCACCAAATCCTTTCCCCCATCTTCGCGGCCGCATGGCAGCCGAAACTATAAAACGTATTGTGTTACAGGGCTGCGTGTAAAGGGAGCCATCACAGTACTGCGGCAGGATTAAGCTCCCTTTACGCCATCGGCCATCCCAGTCAGCAGGAAGCAAAAGTTCAAATGCTGATGAAAAATACCAACCCTTCCCCTGGTAATCCGACCAGATGACTACAGTACTTACAATTACTTATGGCTCCCAGCTTCTGACCATTGATGGGTGCTTGTTGTAAGACCATTGCGCTGAAGTCTGCAGACTGAGAGACAGGAGGAACTGCAAGGGATGGAAAGCGGGAGAATTTAGATTGACTGTGATTGAGATTGGACAGATAGTTCCACTCCTGGGTGTGTTTGATCTCTAATGTGTGGAAGAAACCTGTCAGAGGCAACTGTGAGCAATTCCCGGGCTTTAATCTCCCACTGAGGTATGGAGAGTCCTTGCTGTGGAATGTGAATGTATTTAATATCCCACATTAGGTTCTGTTTTGTAGAAGTGAATGGATTCATTATCACCTGGCTGTCGCTTAATGCACGTTGGCAGCGGACACGAGAAGCTTTGATGTTGCTCCCTGTAATTGGCTCCAACTGCAGTGGCCAAATAGTGTTTTTTTTTATTACAAATTCAAATTTTAAGTTTCATTCTGGAAAAAAATACAGAAGACCCAAAGGACAGAAATATCACTGAGAACTAGGAGAAGTTTAGTTTAAATGAACTTTGTTTAAGTTAAAAATGCAGTAGGATGGGTGCTGAACCAGTGATTAAATCTTGTATCAGGGCTTGTCTATTTTATTTTTGCTATGCAATTGACAGTTTTTTTTTTTTTTTAAATGAGACTAACTGCACAACTTTTTTATGACTTTAGGCTCTTGCTCAGATAGGGGTGCTGTAGGGCATTCGTTTTTCCTTTTTAAACAGTTTAACTGCATACAGAAACCGTCCCATTAGTTCAGAACCGTTTTTTCCAGCTTTTGCATGCCGACCTTATTTAAATGTATAAACACATTGATTTACTGTGCCATTTTAGAATGAACTTGTGAAATCTCTGTATATAAATACAGCCGTGTAGCATAGCAGATGGCAGTTTGCCCAGCTGGCAGAAAGCAGTTGATACTATCACCGCTGTAGTGTTTGAGCTGCATTTTTGTGCAGTTCTCAGTCACACTAAAAAACACATTTTCTTTTTTTTCCCGCATGCCAGCTTGCAGTAAATGCTAAACTTGGTAACTGATTAAAAAAAGCAATATGGTAATGAAAGGATTTCATTTTCATACTCTAATAATAACAGCTATGGTGTTTCTGTATAATGGTGGAAGAGTTTGATCTCCAAGTCGTACATTAAATGCCAGGTTACACCTAACCTTCCTCGCAGTACACAAGCACCTCACTCACCGAACCTTCAGAATAATCACTGTACTAATTATTAGTGCATGAGATCCTATTAAATGACCGTATCACTATCCCAAACTTCAGGAGAAGTCTAAGGCTGTTTGTTTTCTTTCTCTTTAAGCACTGCTTAGAGCTTCAAATGAGCATAGTAACATAGTAATATTCTGAATTGTGGAAATTAATATTCACACAAGAAATCAAAGCACTACATTACTGTTTCTCTGTAAATGGTTCTTTTTTTAGCATGAATTTTAATTGCATATGTCTATTTCAAGAAAGAAATGCAAAATACAGATTGAAAATATAAAGGTTTTGACTTTTATTATGAAAATTGTTAATGCTTGTTGTAACATTTTATTACCCATGTTACTGCTATGTTTATGTTAATGACTATGTTGTACATGACAAAAATATCTCTAATGAACTAAAGAATAATCCAAACGTGCTTTACTTCATTGCAAACTAAAATAATGAAAATGTGTGCCTTTTCCTTCATAAAAACCATACACTCTTGTTGTGTTGGATAATTGTTTATGGTTTGCTTAATGCACGTTTATGATGCTTCAAAAGTACAGGTATACCCTTCTCAGTAGACTAAATGCAGAGCTGCAGGTTGCATCACCACTGTTACTACTGAGGTACTCTTCCTGTCTAAATGCAGAGCTGCAGGCTGCATCACCACTGTTACTACTGAGGTACTCTTCCTGTCTAAATGTAGAGCTGTAGGCTGCATCACCACTGTTACTACTGAGGTACTCTTCCTGTCTAAATGTAGAGCTGTAGGCTGCATCACCACT